>JACJUM010002279.1:6942580-7043496 GCA_020976665.1 Heortia vitessoides | reverse complement strand
ATTAGATGTATAATTATTACTAGAAGAAGGTTCCCAATCACATGTCATTATTTGTAAGCCTGTCAAAGTTTATTCATACTAAAACGCGTTTTCTATTTCTCTCACATTTACAAATAATTATTAAAAAATTTAGAATCTATATCAATTATATATGGAACAGAACTTAGTAAATAGTAAGTATCGAATGTAAAGAAAAAATTGGTTGCCTGTAAAGTCGGTATACGGGCGAAAGTTTTACGTGACAACGACTTTGAGTGGTAAAATAATTTTAATGTGAATATGCAGGCGCCTAAGCGAAATAGAAGCGCAAGACATGAACCGGTGTGTATGCCTATTTCTCTCGCTCTGTCTCTCTCGCTCTTAGGCGGGCTAACTGTGCTCGAGTGGAAGGGACGCGTGCCTTTCACTTTTTATGTCTGTCTCTCTCGCTCTTAGGCGCGCTAACCATGCCCGAGTGGAAGGGACGCGTGCCTCTCACTCGCTCTCATTGTGAGCGCATAACGTGAGCGGAGCGTGACGCAGTTTCTTGAAGTGTCACCCGGCAAACCAATTTATAAGACGTTGTCACGTCAAAAAATATGTTACAGCTGTGTCGTAGACTCGAAATCATCAGTTTTTGAATTGGTCGTTAGACATTAATGAAATCAAATTCAAGGACGTATAAATCTTTCCCTTTTTTTACTATAACGTATTATCATCATCATAGCAGTCGTAGAACGTCCACTGCTCAAGCTCAGGCCTCCCCAAGAAGGAGGTATTTCGCCCATAAAAGTCGAGCCGAGCAATCGTGACGACAATCCCAGAGCGTAGCTTTATTTTGCTGCCTCGCAGTGGGTTCTAGTACATCAACCGCCCCTTACGAGGGATTAGTACCGGGGATGTACCATTTAAAGATAAAAATAATATAATTGTCTAAATATTTATTTATTTTTGCTTGTAATACTAAAAACCGAATGCCTACGCTATACAACTTAATCGTCTGAATACTTTGAACTGATACATGATTAATCGGGACCTTTTTAAGGAAGCATCCAGCCCACACTAAACAAGGCTTGTTGTTAACAGCATAATTAAACAAACCCCGGGGGATTTGCCGTCACAAATGTCACACGTGGGTGGTCGCGGGAAAATACCCAAGCTTCGTTGCTAATAGATACAGGATTAGCTGCTCATTAGTGATTTTGTTGAGAGAGTCTTCTGTTGTTAGCTTGTTCTCGGTAAATAACTAAGTACAAACTGTATTTGTTGTATTTATGTAACACAATGTTCTAAGGACAAAAGTAATATTAAGAATACTTTTTAACGGATGTTAAATGCGGATAATATGACTTTTGTGTTTTCTGTTCGACGTTTCGGTTACCTTGCAACAAAATGAAATACTTTAAGATTTTTATGTATAAAATAAATAAACCATGTTTTTGTTTTTTTTTACCAACCAAATTATCTGGGGCCTGCCTACGTGACACTTGCTTAACACACACTCACCAGACTCCATGATAATTCGCTTTAAGTACTTGTTTTGCAGATACAAATTTAATACTTAATATGTACAATTAATACCGATACAGAACAAACATTAATCATATAGGTTTGTCCTGAGTGAGGATCGGCATCGGGCCCGTCAGTTGTACATTACTTGTATATTATTGTGTTTAAGATAAGGTCACTAATCACTATTACTTCCTGGGCCAATACATTTGCTATTTTGGTCCCTTACTTTTTTATATATTATGAAGCCAGCAAACAGCCATATGGTCCACTTCATGGTAAACACGTCCACAGCCTAAAAACACTCATGTTATCACAAAGATATCGCAAACGTGTCGCTTACCTTGTGAACTCAAGATACTATGTCACATTTATCATTAGTTTCACTGTCTCCCTCATCCTTTAAACCGGAATACAGTAACCAAATCCATCAGTTAATATTCGTCTTGTTTAGTTTAGTAAATATTTGATCATCATTGGAATGTTTTAAAATTCTAAAAATGGTAACAGTTACTCGTATTTAGGAGCCTAACATTTTCGTTTATAATTATTTTGATTCAGCATTGGAGCCTTACCTGCTTTTAGAGGCAGACAAAATATGTTAAAATGAGCACGACTGGCTGTTCCAACACTGACATATGGTAGTGAATTTTGGGTATGGCAAAAAATCGCGAGAAGAATAAATGCTCTTGAAATAAGAGCACTTCAAAGTATGTATTGTGTTATAAGGGGAGGAAATAGTGTTATAAGGAATCAATGTGGTGTAAAAGATGATGATTTGACAATAATAGAGAAAGAAATGTTGAAGTGGTTTTGACATGTAAAAAGGATAGCTGAAAGTAGAATAACTGCACTATAATATAGAGCGGCAGTGAATGGAAGAGTTTGTATAGGTCGACCTATGCGAACATCTCATAACCAACTAGAAGAGGTATCAAAGAAGAGCCAGATCAGAAGTAAATAAAAATAAATAGGCGTGTATGATAGGACTTATGCGAGTAAGAAAAGCGAGAGTTATGCCAAGATCGTACGTAACAAGTGGAGATCCATAGTTTCTGTTTACCCCGATGGGACACAGGCGTGATGTATGTATGCATGTTTCAGTATTTTCTGTACGGTATGACTTTCCTAAGACGTGGAAGACTTCAGGTACAAATCTCGGAGAGGTCAAAATGAAGTGTGACATATATCTACTGCGTGCATTAAAAGTATAACCGTAGGCTACCGGCAGAGTCGAAAGTACCTCCCCTGTACCAGATGTCGTAAAACGCGACTATGTTACCAGAAACGACAGATGGCAGTATATCGAAACTGTGTAGTTTAAATGCACAGGGCGAGGATAGCAACACGCTAGCCCAGCACGGTAAATATGGGCTTATTTCTCCCTTTCATGGAAAGGCCCAGCAATGGAGTTTTAGTGGCTGATATGATAATGATTAAAGGTTAATGGAAATGAACATTTCCGAAAAATGAAATGTAAATTACGCGGGTTAACTCATTCGATCGCTTAACATGAATAATTTAATAAGTACCACAAGTTTAATTAAAATATTGAGCCAGACTATGTTCCGCAATCAAGTCAACACTGCAAAGGTTAAAAATATCTGACATTTACAAAATGGGTAGACCTATTCCATTGAAATTCACATTCATAGCGTTACGAACGCTCGCTGTAACTGGAAAACGATGAATCATCAACCATATTTCTGCAGTGTCAACTGTTCCAATTGTGGTGACTTGGTGTTCGGCAAAAAATATTTACACGTAAGAGTACGAGTAAATTCTACGAGCCTATCTAAAACGCCAAAGGTTGTATGTTCGCTCCTCACCTGGGACAAACATTTATATAATGATATTAGTGTTTGTTCAGTGTCTGAATGTTTAATATACGTATTTATAGTATTATATTTGTGATTCCACTGTTGATGTCACATAAGCGCTTCAAGTGACTCTTGGAGTCAGATAATAAAAAAAATTAATGAAATAATTGTAGATAAAAATTAATTTATATAATAGATAAATTAATTTTAAAATCTTACGATTAATAATATTTTCATTCAATTACAAGTTTATCTACTATATAGAAATGTAGTGTGTATCTTCTTTCAACTATATAGAAATGTAGCTAAAACCTTAATATACTAAATTGGTCATTATCTATTTTTTTTTATTTAGAAATAATATTACCTGTGCTGTGCATGACAAACCTTGTTACGACATATTGAAAAAAATGGTTATTTTTTTCATAATATATTTACAATGGAAGGCACAAAATCGAATTCTCATAACCGATTGCTTGTCTCCAGGCTGCGGTAACGGAAAATACTTGAGCGTGAATCCGTCCGTTTATTCAGTGGGCGGGGACCGGTGCTCGCGGCTGGCGACACACGCAAGGCATCACAACAATGAGGTACAACTTTGTTTTTTTTTCTCTTATAATATAATTGTCTCATGTTCCTAGGTATCAGTCACGAGAAATCTCATGTTCATCAGTATTACTTAAGATTTACCCTCCAATATTTGCTTACATTTATGCGTTCACTACTTATTATAAAACTACTAACGGCTTTTAAACGCCATATATTTGACTATTTACGTTCCGTTCTTAAAATTAGTTCCTTTACGTTGGTTTGTAAAACACAACTGAACAACTAATTTTAATCTTATGTAGGTACACCTCTTAGCTTCATTCACTCTTTTCTATCCAAAGAAATCGCTTTTTGTGACAAAGTCGCCTATTGTACATTGTAGTTTTTGTATTGGGTTACATTTTTTTTTTGATTTACAAAAATAATTTCATTTATATTACAAAGACAAACCATAAATTTGCATACATATGATTGCTATACGCTTAAATAAATATTGATTCAAAGCAACCACAATAGTTTAATATGACTATAATATATTATATACAGGCGACTTTCATACTTATATATTATATTCGAAACTGAGGTTTACAACTAGTTAGGTAGAACAAAGACTTCGTCTTAATTCGTAATTAAATTTTCGCAAAGTAAATATTTCTTCCAGTTTGTTATTACTTGTAAGCACTTAATAAATTTTCTCCACCTTCAGTGTAAGTTTAGTTACGATGCTATTCAACCGACCAGCTTTTGACATCAGATAAAAATGTCAACTCAACATTTTATCAGGTGGTGGTATGCGACAACCTGTGCCTACCGTTCCGCGATGAGTCGTTTGACGCAGTTCTCTCCATCGCCGTGGTACACCATTTTGCCACGGTGGAGCGGCGAGCCATGGCCCTCAGGGAACTGGCCAGAGTCACCAGGATAGGGGGCCGGCTGCTGCTTACCGTCTGGGCTATGGAACATGAAGGCCGAAATTTCCATTCTCAGGTATATTAAGGCATTTATTAAATTTTAATTAAATAAATATTCTTATTTTATTCTATACCACGGTCCACGAAAACGCTGTATGAACAAAATTTGCAGCAAAAGATTCACTAAAATATAATACAACACAATAATTTACTATATTTCCAGGATGTACTGATCCCTTGGCATCGGCCAGCAACATTATGTCCTCCGACACCAGCACCGAGGTTCCTATCTGTTGATCATGACCAGTGAGTTAAATACGTCATAATAAATATTTCTTATCAATCAACTACAGAGCAATACAAAATAAATATTATTGCAATTTCAGTAATGCCGAGCCGTGGAAAAACCGAGATGGCTCACCAGGTTCTTCGTCACTATCATCCCCCAATGAAACCTGCTATTCTTTCGTCAGAAGGGCACTTCAACGACTCGCAGGTAGACGTTCGTTCTTACCCTCATGGGGACTTGCTCGAGTCCCACCACGGCCATGTACAAGGCCTGAGCCACCTGCAGCAGACCTACCAATCGAATTAAGGAGATTGGACGAAGCTTTTCCGCCAAGACTTATAACGCAACAGTCGGAAACATCCACAACTAAGTCTAGAAGCCTTACTGATATCGCAGATGTCGAAAGACGAGCTTTAGTTCGCTCGCGATCAAGTTTACCTAGTCTTGGCGGAAACGACAATGACCAACCTCCACCACAAGTGCCAGTACCTGAAATTCAAGAACCACGGAAGAAGCCGCGTCTTGTAAAACAAAAGAAATCTATAAATGAAGATGATGCAGAAGAGGACCTCGATAAACCTACCGACATGAAAAGCATGGTCGAAGAAATGCCTAATTTTAAAATTCATACGTATAGGTTAGAACCAAGGAAACCCGGTGTATTCAAACAGACCTCCCTTAATGAAGAACTTATGTCTGTTGAAAGATTGCGAGAAAAGGAACGTTTAAGAAAAAATATACAGAAGCAAGCGTCTCTCAATGAAGAGTATTTATATCGCCGTCCAGGGGCACTAGATTCTATAAGAGATTCAATATTTTCTACATCAGCGACTACTGCTAAAAAGTTCCAATCACTTAAAAACGGCCTCACTAGTAAGTTCAAAACGTCTACAACGAATATAGATAAAGTAACCGTGTTCGTGCGTATGCTTCAAGGTTGGAAGAGCCACGGACCGGTACAAGAAGTTCCTACACCGAGTGACAATAATTCCGGATCTGAAAAAACTCTTCCCGAGAGACGCCATTCTCGTGAGGACGGCTCAGATTCATCAAAAGACAGCAGTCTTCAAAGTGATACAAGTGTCGACTCAGAAGACAGTTTTGCATCTGTGATATATGTTCCGAAAGCAGATGGTTCAGGGGATCCCCTTTCGCCGACCCCTCTTTCTCCTGGTCCTACGTCACCACGACTAAAGGTATCGTCAGTGCCTACGTCGCCTCGAATGAAAAGTTCTCCGGGTCTGCCGTCTCCGAGAATAAAACAAGCTTTTCCACTTATTCGTCCACCGGCGTCACCGAATGCCGTCCAAACACCTACAACAGTAAACAAAATATTGGTAGCTCAGTACAGTCTAAAGAACTACTCTACAACAAGTTCAGTTGTGAATCCTGTGAAGCCTCAATCAAAAAGCCAACCTAACTCGCCACCAAAATCAGAATCTGACGATAAAACGGTAAAACCTGAAATACAACCTATCATCAACAAAAATTTATCGATAGAAGTGTTCGAAGAAATAGATCCCATACCGCCAATTAAAGAAGAAGAAGAAACCCCAACAGACGTAACAAAAGAATTACTGGCAGAAATAAATAAAGATATAGAAGAAATACATAAGTTAACCGCTGAAACTAATTCGCTTAAACCAAGAGTAATTTTACAAGACATTAAACCATATCCAAAAATAACTCTACAGACAGTTGCAGAACTACCAGAAATACCTCAATTCAAGCCCAAAGACATCAACAAATCTACATTAACAGATACGTTAGATATGCGAGCTGCAGATAGAAAACGAAAGGAAAGGATAAGACAAATAAAAGAGATGCTAAATAAAGGTATTCCAACTGGAAATCCAAGTAGAAGGCCGCCATTCCCCATAGTACGCAGTACAAGTAAAGCAGAACCAATTGCTAAAAGCAAACCAACATTAATGTCTTTAGAGTTATTCAATCCGGCAACTGATGATATGGATAGTGATTCAAGCGGAGTATCTTCACCAGACTCAGTAGATAGCGTCATTAGCGTCGTCCCTGAAGAACTTCGAAAATCTGCTCAGGAAAAAGGTAAGCTATTAATATTAATTTCTAATACGCATATACTCGTAAAGATTGTGTCATCATCATCGCAGCCATACAATGTCCATTGCTGGACATAAGCCTCACCAAAAAAGTGGCAATTAGCGTATAATTACCGCACTGCGCAGGCGTAGAGGCAATTGCAGATCGTAGCTATGTAACAAGAATGCTGATTACCATCTTCGACCTGTTTCATGTGGATTAGATGTTTCGCTATCAGTTCCAATACCTCAGTCGCCTCGTACAGGTACAGGTACAGGTATAAGAAATACACTTGGTGCAGGAGAAGGTATTATTCTACCCTGCCGGTATTGCACGGCTAATAATATAATATCTTGTTACAGATCTTACACCTGCGCCGGCCAGCATTATTGAATCTAAAAAAGAAGAATTACAATCAGATAAAACTCCTGCAGATAGTGCGTCACACGGTCCACAAACTTTAATAGAAGCTGTGGCTGAAGTAGCACAATCTCTAGATGAAACGTGTGAAACTGTTATTCAGTCTAGTCCAAGATCAAAGCGCAAGCATCTAGAAAAACTGGAAAGTGGTGAAGCTATAGCGATTATCCAAGGTACATCAAGTAGTAGCAGCAGCAGTAATTGGAGCCTAAATAAACTATCCCCGGGTGATCTCCGAATATTAGAAGACAAATCAAGATCACATACTAGCTCCAGTGGGAGTTCTTCAAGCTTAGAACGTCTTTCACCAGGCAGAAGGTCAAAAGACCGTTCTCCAAAGCAAGGCAGTACAAGTAATTCTACTTGGAGCCTAAACAGGTTGTCACCTAACAGACCAGAAGGTCGATCGCTTGACGAAAACCTTAGCAAAAGTCACAGAAGTCCGACCAGGTTTCCGTACGACTCTGTATCAATTTCTAGTACTGATTCTGAAAAGTCGATCTCCAAATCTGAGAGCTTTAACAGAATACAAAATGAACCTTTGATAACATGTAAATCAGATATGATAGCAAAAGAGGAAGATTGGGTAGCGGATCAGCAAGACCGTGGTCAACATTTAACAGAGTTTGCTGAAAAACTAAGTGAAAAACTACTGCAAGAAATAGACCAATATTCAAAACGCATTAACGAAGAAGACTTTGATCTACCGAGTAGCAGCAGTAGTGAAAAGAGTATATCCCTAAGATTAAAACGTGAAGAGGAGGACAGAAACACTCAGAAAATTTTGGACGAACTTTCAGACAGTTTGCAACATTTAGAAGATCCTTACATTAACAAAATAAACACCGACATACAAGGATTAAATAAATTCGGCACGGACATTCAAGAACGAAACAAATTCATAACATCTATGACAGAAACGCAAGAGACTGACATAAACAAGCTGTTTCCTAAATGTGGCTCTAAAACAAAAACTAAAAAGAGATCAAAAGATGTCGATCCTATTATTAACAAATACAGGGAATTGAAGAAATCTATGAAGGTAACGAGTGACGAAGACATTTACTTAAACAATTGTGCCAATATTCAATACAATGTCAAAACAGCCGTTACTGATGATAAATTACCAGATATTGACACAAAAAACCCTGATGACGACAGCGCTATATGCTCCAGCAATGGAAATCCAGAGATAACTATAGATTCCGGTGCATATGACACCAGTCAATCACTAGAAACTGGTTACTCACTCGAATCCGAGATAAGTGTCGATTCTTTATGCACAAGCACAGATAAGCGTTCTTCCTTAAAGGTTGGGCAGTCGACGGATTCTAGTGACTTAGACAAAATGGAGATAAGTCCTGAATCTATCACATCGCGGTCTAGCACCAGTACAGCGCCACTTAAATCGGGATTCTCAATAGAATCAAGCGATACATCTGCAGGTAGCGACTGGAGCAGACGTGATAAAACGGGAAGTACGGCATCCTTGGGCTGCGCTAGTTTAGCCTCTCTACCGTCATGTAGCGAATGTTCAAAAGAGAGAAAACTATTGGAGACACGCTCATCTTCTGAAGACACCGCGACGGCGCCAGCGATCGCCACAACACGACCAACGGCACACGCGCCGTTGCTGCCCTCATTGAGCGACGGCTCAGACAGCTTACCTTCTGAAGGAGGAGCAGTCACATACCATCGATATTACCACGTTTTCAAGAGGGGAGAACTCGATCAACTGATTGAGAAATATGTGGAGAGCCTCCACGTCGTCTCCTCGTACTATGATCAGGCCAGCTGGTGTGTTATTGCGGAAAAAGTTCAAGTGTGGACCATTTAAGTTCTTTGTACTTTCTAATCGTCGCTAGGTTTAAGTTGCTGGTATTAAATGGCCTGAAGATATTTCAAAGTCGGTAAATTTCTTTGAATCTGATGAAATAGTGAAAATAATGTACGTTTTCATGGACACTTACGCAAGTGCAGTGAATAAATCCAAGTGACCTTTATAACTAACTCTTATGCGAGTGTTAAGGACATTAACTTGAGTACAGATATTGAAAATGGTGTCAACCGTAACTTAAACTTGCCAAAAGCAAAGCTTTTGTTTTTTTTTTAAATATATTCTTGTCACTCTATACCCGTTTACTAGTTGTTATCTATTATAATGATATAACATTCTTTATAGCCCTTCGCAAATTGTGACTATTGCGTGGAATATTCAATCAGTTAAATTTAGTACTGAAGTTTTCTGAATATTGAAGAAATTACAGAAGGAACTTTTGCTAGTGCTATTTTTACCTGACTGGATGTAATTTGAAGCAGCGTTTTGTACGATGGGCGTTAGTATTCGATGCGAGAATAGAATTCGCATAAAATGAAAACTAAGAGCTTTAAATAGTGAAAATTAAATATAGTATATTATATACTTCAGTGGCTCAATATAATATAAGCTATATTCATAGCTTATTTACTAACTACAATTCATGTATATCTACAGTAAATAATGTAACTCTATCACTGTTACAGTAATTTATACCATTTTCCAAGATCAAAAATAAATAATGACTATTTAAACAAATAAATATAATTTATCAAAGTATAGTTATTTATTGTAATATATAATTGCTATTCGAAGACAATAACATAATTATGAGATTATAAAATATTTGGACTAGAATATTACGTAATGAGAATATTCTCTAATATTAAAGAGTAAACAATTTTAATTTACGCCTATATACTAGTGATTTATATAGTTTGATTTTGGACAGTGGTATAAACATTTAAATTAACGTACATTATCATATAGTAATATTAATTTCCTTTGAATTATTATAAAAATATGAGCTGGCCTCTTACAATCGGATAATGTAAAAATTGTGTATGGGTCCATGACACTTCACCAACCCAAATACCAACGTAGAATGTATAAATCATACTAAATACGGACCATTTAGTGAGGTTAGAAGATTAGTCGACGTAGTGGCAAAAGAGCGTTTCCCTTGCCTACTTGTAAAATACTTGAGAGTACAAATACATGCATAAATCCGTTCTTTCCTTACTCAATGTATGTAACCACTTGCCTCGTAAGTGTACGGTCAGTCTTTGCTTTATAACGAACTTGGGAATGCTTAATTCTGGTTCGCTAACATCCGACTTATACATGTATTCGGTTTTGATACAATTGTTTATGTAGATAATTTGCATTATTACAATGTATATTCTTTGTCATATATTATTGTCTAAGTCAAAATAACGAATTTTAAATTTCATTTTATTAACGTATTCGTTAATAATAAGTATTAGGTAAGTTAAATAAACTTTAACCCGCAAATTCATAACATTGAATATCGACAATGCCCAATCCCCCCACACTTATAAAATATTTATTTCGAAAAACATTAAAATAAACAACATTTGCTTGGCAGTAAGTTAAATTATCTATAATGTAAATAATCGCTATAAGTACTTATTTAATGCTATTAGAAATAATTATGTTATCAAAAATCAGTGAGATTAAAATAATATATTAGTATAGTAAACCATAAAATACAACTGTACATTTAATATTTTTTGTAAATGAATCTCCTAGGTAAATTAGTTAAAAATATTAAATGTTCAGAGTCAACGCGTAGACCTCGCGTCAGCCGTTAGGGCTGCACGCAAATAGTAAATAATAATGGAACTAATGTAGTAAATAGGACAAAATTATATATAAATTGCACAACCGTTACTACATTAATTTAATCCAGTATGTAAGTCTTCGTAAGCTGACAGAACAGAAATTTCAGCCTTCCAGTTTACTGAAATGGGCTTTATAAAAAAAATAATTCGTTAAACCGAATTAATTCCATTCCCACTAGATAAGAGGTTGAAATATATAAATAATCAAATATTAACTAACAAACAAGCTAATATAATAGTAAATTTGTATAGTACAGACTTTGTATCATAAGAAATGTAATCAAGTCATATCACCCATATCATTAAACTGAAAGTGCTTGCATAAGAATTATTATTCAAACTTCGCAAACGCATTCCATTCTTAAAGTATTCGATTTAAGAACTATTGTATTATATGGTCTAATATTAATTTCTGCCTGAGGGCATAAAATTGTTCTTTTTTTATCGGAAGTTGTGAAATTTTTGAAGCATATCAACGCTTTTTAATTATAGGATTTGTATTGTTTTGTTATTTTTGTAATTTGGATATAATTTTAGTGAACATTTGAATACATAGAGTCGCAGTCATGGATTAAACGATTAAACAATATTAGTTAGACGTAAGAAAAGTAATGCATTCTCTATGTGACCAAAAAGGCACCAAATAGTAAAATTGTTTTTATGTTTGATATAGATTAGCGTTTTAAGTTACATATTCGAATCTAAATTATTGAACCACTACACTATATTGAATTGTATCGGTATCAAATTATGTTTTCATCGGTTACCCGCCTTCATGCGTATTTAGATATTTATATAAATTTTATATTGCTGAAAGAATCATATTGGCTTAATCTGTGATATACAATAGAGAAATTGACACAGACCCGAATTTATTTCCAATATCATTGCATCTTAATAAACGTATACTCGTGGATCGCGTTCGTGTGGCATTTGTCAAGTTTCAATTTCTTTTACTCTGAAATTAATTAATAAATTTAATAATATATTAACATAATAATCATAGTTATAATCCGAACGATTCTAATTATCAAATATGCACAGGAATTATGAATTGAATAATATCGAATTTGTATTGCATTTTGTTACCACTCCGTTGGGATGTGTGATATTACTTCTTAAAACCGCCTGATATTTTATAGCTTTCATCTTGATTGGCTTTGAATTTAGACATATTACACAAAGACTAATAAATACTACAGAACCTTTAGATGAGTCGAGTGCTGCAACAAACAGTATCGAGTCTTACTTTATACATCTTCTCTTTATTATTTAAATTTAATATAGTGACGTGTATAAAACGAATAAATTTCGAATAGAATTAAATTGATACTTCACATTGACAGAAACAAATTAAGTTCAATGAGGTAAACTGGATGTAACTATTTGTAAATTAAAATATATTTTAGATACTGTTTAATGCGACGTTCGATATGTTTACGTATAACAACGTATGCTTAAAATAATGCAGTTTACTACAATAGGGAGGTGTTTGTTTGTATAATATATCGCTGCACTAATACGAATAATAAGAAAATAAAAATATAGTGGTTGATCTGATAAATCCATACCATATGCGGATTGGTTAGGAGCGGGATAAAGCGATTTTGATAGTAAAATACATTCTCTACGTAGCGCTAACAATCTTCATATTCATCCTTATGAGCTGTAGAACATACACTATTGGACAAATGTGTCCCTACCAGATTTTTATTATTTTGGAGGACTATTTTCCCCATTATTACTCAATGGGCAAGCGTGAAGAAAACTACAGAACGTAGCTTCGTGACACGGTTGTTGTTGCACATCCATGCCTTGTAGCATTCAAGCTAAGATCTTTCGAAAGGTTATAATGCGATTTGTCGGTTCCAGCATCTCAGTCGCCCACCGCACACGGTAGAGACGTAGTTAGTATTCTGATCGGCCAATTTGATATTTATGTTTCAGGACTATAATTGAGCAAAATTCGTTTTTTTTTACAGTATAGATGTTTTATTAATGATTACCAATTATTGTGGTATTATGTGATGTTTTAAAATTAGATATCTATAGGTATATTACCTACATTGATCAATCAAATCAATAAAATATATGAGCGAATGAAAACTAATTGTAACACCGTATTTTTAACATTAAAGTAGACATATACCTTACAAAATCGCTCCTTTCTCGGCTCCATATAATACCTGATCAGTTAAGTGCCACTTTTTACTAAGGATCATTGTCATATTCGCTCCTTATACGAATAAGAACAGACATGGTGTAATATTTAATGTAACAAAATACAGTAATATATTGTAAGCTTACATTGTATTGTACCTATAATACTAGGAGACAAACTTCACAATAAAATGAAGACTTAAATAGTTATTTGTTTCATTTATGAGGCATTTGAAAAGGAAATGTGTCTGTTAATTCTTGTAACCAACCTTAATTTAATTATATATATATATATATATATATTCGACTTTATGCATCAAACATTTACAACACTATTCGTAATAAAACTCCTTTTTTTACAACTTTAAATCAAGATTTATTTAACTTTATAAAATGTAAAACTTAAAAAACTGTTAAAAAGTTTTAATTAAAAGAAATAACAAGTTTTCTTACATAGGCAGACAACCAGAGTAGTTACTTACAAGAATCATACAAGATGCTAATAGATGTATATTTTCTTTTGACCGACACCTTCCAATACCAACAATAAACACAAAGAAATAAAAGAATGTCGTCATAACCTTTCTACGCATAAAGCTAGAGATGTTCTTAACTAAAAGCTGACAGTTTCATTATTTTTTAAATTAATATAAATACGTAGGTAGACTATTAAAAATGTTGGCTAAATTTATTTAATATCTTTCTTTATCCCTGAAAGTCATGGAATTGTTTTTCTAATCTTTACTAATAAAAACGTGGAGAAAAGAATGGATATGAACAGGTGCCGTCGCCATCTTGACCGGCGCGAGAGAGATGTCGATAAAACCTCAATCTCCCCACAAATTTATGGTCAATTTAGAAACTGATTTGACATGTATTTCTTTAAATTTATACATACCTTTTCCGCATGAATCGACTTTAGTCTTCATATAAACGTCAAAACTAAACGTTAAACTTTTAGCTTATAGTCATGTCACTATATATATATATATACACACCTTCTGACTCCGACCTTCCGACTTATTATGTATATAAATATATATATTACATAAATAAAAAAGATTTGATTGACGTAACGCGTTATATATTAAGTAACTGTGTATGGCGGCACAGACTTATTCGATATAAGGTTTACATTTGCTTATTAAGTTTCAAAAATGATTAAAATACAGTTTACGATAAAAATAATTTATTGCACTTACAATAAATATAAATGCAACAGTTACAAACACACATTAGCTGTTTTAGCCTGTTGAGTAAGTATATAAGTATAGTTTAATTCTTACAAAGTAAATTTTACAATGTAAAAGTTTACACAAAAATCAGATCATTACTTTACATATTTCATGCAAAACGGCGATCATTAATGTTTAATATGTTACAAGATAATGAGGATGATAAAGAGGAGGAGGATAAGGAGGAGGAAGAGCATTATCAGAGCATCCTATACATAACTACTATTTTACACGATACAAGTGTTATTAAATCATATATGATTTTTGAAAAGGAAAAGTCGACAAAGGCGGCGATAGCAAAATTGGTGCCCCATTGCTTTTTAAAGCAAAATTATTCAAAACATTTATTTAAACAATATACACAATTTCTTTTTAATCGTTGCGGAAGTTGAAGGTGTTGCATTGATATTGATGTTTATATCTATGGTATCAAATCCATAAACTTCTTATGCTAATAAAATAAATGCGAAGGTTATATGTAATCTACTTGACTTTCTAATACGCGTTCACCACGTAACCAGTAACTCTCCAAAATACAATTGCCGTGGAGATCAATATAAAATGGGACAGATCATACGGAAAGCGGATATTATTAATGCAATTCAACTATGTTTCACGTCTTCATGGTTCGACTTGAAATTTCGTAAAATTTTATTTCAATAAACATTGTCAAGGATACAGAAACGGAGACGGAATATTTTATCCAGAAATAAAATATTATCTCCGAGATTACAGATCGACAGGAGCGAAACCCCATGTAAAAGCTAATAAATCAATAGACACGACAAAGCCAATATACGTCTGCGTAATAGTGACGTAAGCATGTCCTTTTTATCAACAACTGTTCCCAAAAATATGTAGAACAAAACAAGCGAAACTTCAGGTAAAACTTCTGGGGTATGAGAATATAAGAAATGAAAACAGCTTAATACCAAAGTTTACCTACAGGTCGATAATCACGGCTCCGACGCACGCCCGTGCACGCAAAGTGCGAACCCGTGACCTGTAGGGCACTATTGGTCGTCGTGCTAGACGAAGTAGGCAGCCAGTTGCGCCATCTTGTCTTTGGGCTGCTTGTTGCGGTGTTTGCTGGGCCGCGCGCGCCCGCCGCGGCCGCGGGACGCGGGCGCGCGGGACGCCACTGCGCGGTGTTTCTCCACCTACGAGCAGAGTGCTACTATGAATTTCGCTCGGCATGACGGTTACGACTCACAATATACTTATTTAACCTTGCATTATCCAGTTCGAAGTGTGTGACATTTTATATTTGTCTGTCTATTTGTCATTATCGTATGGAAAACAAGATTCATTCGCTGTCCAAAAAACGTTTTGAAAGAATACACTTACACTTAGGAGTATGTCTTATTACCATATGTGTCACCTTTAACATATAGTGCGGTATATATAAAGAAGAAAGTAATAAACGTAAATATCAAATTTGTTGCTGTCACTGACCTATAAATGAAACAACAATTAATTAATTTAAATTCATCAGCCGTAGAATGACTACTACTGGATATATATAGGTCTCCCCAAGTGATTTGAAACTGTAGAGGATTCGTTCATAATCACCCAGCTAGATAGGTGAAGGGGCAATCGATACAAAGCGCTTTGGGGTAAGGACACCGTCGCCTATCCTTGCCCAGCTGTATTTGAGATACGCCAAAAACCACAATACGATAACAGAACGGCGTACTTTACTTTGTACTCTGCCGATAATTTTGTTCAATTCTTTTTTTAAGTTAATCGAGGGAAACCTGGAAATAGGGGGCGTGCATACCAGCGCGGAGAAGCTGGGCTCGCAGTACAGGCAGGCGGTCATCTCGGTGAGCGCGGCGGGCAGGCGCGTGCGCTCGGCGCGGTACTCCACCGCGACCTGCTGCGCGCCGCACGCCGCGCACGGCTGCTCGCACACCGACACGCGCGTCGCGTCCTCGAATATGTTGATTATCACGTCGCACCTGTGCGCGGTCGTGACTACTTTAATGAAACTTGTAAAGTTCGTGGCCGTTCACCTACAACTTTGTAAAGAAGGCGCTGATTTCTCAGCACATATTTATTAATAAATTAATAAAAAATAATATTAAATTCATACATTGACCTGACTCCGTGATAAGCAGCTTAAAGAAGTTGTGCTAATGACATCACACAACAGAGGAATCCTTGCTAATATTATAAAACCTTACTAATATTATAATTACTAATATTATAAATGAAAAAGTAACTCTGTCTGTTTGTCTGCCTGTTACGCTTCCCCGCTTAAACCTTTCAACCGATTTTGATGAAATTTGGCACAGACAATCTTTAGACCCTGAGAAGGACATAGCCTATTTTTTAATTTGAAATAAGGGTTGTAAGGGGTCGGGAAAGGGGGATGAAAAGTTGTATGGAAGTATCGCTATTTTTAGAGCTATAAACTTGAAACTTATTTTTCAGGCCATTCACTCGATATAAATAAACTATTTTTTTTTCGGACGAACCTGTTGCTGGACTACTCAGACGTCAATTCCAGCGCCACCGAAAAAAAGGGCGGGGCCTCTTATAGTTGAGAGGTCAGATGCCCGTGTTCTTTCTGCGTGCCCCGCAGCCGCGACCGCGCGTTCAGCGCGGTCGCGCCCGCAAAGCTCGCGAGATCGGAGCGGGATATAAATAAACATGATGTTCAAAGTTTATATAAGTTAAGGTAAAAAGGTATGGTACCGAAAAAAAAACTATTCCACGCGAATGGATATATTGTTAACAGTGAAAAGTGTTGGAAATTCCCAATTAAATACGTCACCTGTTACAAGCGAGCTTCCACTTGGGCGCGGAGGGGTCGAGGACCAGCACACCGTTCTCGCACTCGACGCAGCCCGACACACCGGTCGAGTTCACGCCGTACGGACACGTCGGGTGTGTGCACGAGTTGCACCCGAAACCCTTCTTCATGTCCCTAAAACAAACACACTATTAATGAGGACACAGAAAATACATACAACTTACAGGAATAGAAATCGGTTTTTTCTAATATGAGTGGTCGGATAAATAAAATAAGCCGAAGTGAAAACATTTCTAAATTAAGATTTCAAGAATTTCTTACATAGTTACAAGCAAAGCTAATAAAAGCGTATTAAAAAGGTCTGGTGCGGCTCGTTTATGAAGAGATTAATGATAACCTACTGATGAAGCGATTGTTGATAGTAAATAGAAGTATGTGAGGATCGAAGCAAATAGATATTGATAGTCTCTGCTACACCCGGTTGTTTCAGGATAAGGCTTGAAAATATTTCATCATTATAATGAGGAAATATTTCATAATGTTTGTTTTTTACGATTAAACTCAAATATTCTTTTAAGACCGATTTAAAAGATCTAAGATTTCTACCAAAAATAAAACAATGTGACAAAGATTTAAATAAATTTTAATAATAATAAATTCTCACAATATCTTATACATTTACCAGACTCCGTGGTAAGTCGCTCAAAATACTTGTGTTTCGAACGCTAGACAACAGAGTAATTACAAATATACTACTAATATACATATATTTAACACCCAGACACAGAACAAACACAAATATCATATAAATATTTGCTCTGGATGGGAATCGAACCCCCAAGATAGGGTCGTTTTTGTATGTTTGTGACGAATAAACACAAAAACTACAGAACCGATTACAAAATAATAATTTTAAATAATTAATAGCACGCTACATTATCAGCAAGAAATATAAGTAATATATTATCCCCGTATTCCCACGGGAACGAAAACTACGCGGGTGAAACTATAACGTTTACATTTATAATAATATTAATACTATAATTAATATTATGTTACGTTCACACTTTTTATTATTATTATTTTTAATTATTTGACCAGGTCGTCACAAAAGCATGCAGTCGCGTGATAGTAAGCGTCACTGCAGCCCATAGACGCGGAGATATTACAAATATGAAAATTATATCACTAACGCATTGCCAACTTTAGACTTGAAGATATTATGTCACCTAACCCATCAATTTCACTGCCTCTCTCACCATTCACCTGCAAATAACTTCAATGGGATCACGTATATGTCTCACCTGAATGGAGGGTGGTTGTAGCAGTACGGGCAGAGCGGAAAGCTCTTACCCTTGTTCCCAGAGGACCAGGACAGCAGCTCGAAGTCATCCAGCGGGCACTTGAGCTCGCGGTAGATGCGCACCGTACCATTCTGCGGCAGGCTGTATGTGTCGTCGCAGTGGGAGCAATGCAGGCGGGCCGGTTTTGCCTACAAGCACGATAAAACAGTTTAAAACATGAAGAGTTTAGTTTTTTTTCTTTAGCTCTAGCGGAAAACAGAGTTTATCATTAATTTGTCAATACGTTTAACATTTGCTGTGGGGTACCAGCTGAGTAGAATAGTCGTAAGAGGCGACTGAGGCACTGGGACCGACAGATGGCGGTATATCCGAAACAGGTCAAATGTACAGGGCGAGAATGGGCAGCAGCATCCCCGTCGCATAATCTATGCTCTGCGATTGCCAAAACACTTGCCCAGCGCGGCAATTATGGGCAACCCCCCCCCCTTTTGTGGGAGGCCTATATCCAGCTTACAGAGGCTGGAATAATGATGATGTTTAACGAAGTGATTAAGAACTTTGGTTGGAACTATGTGAACAAGATTTGTATTTTGTTCGTATGAAATAATCGCAAAGCTTTTAAACCGATTTCAAAACGTTTTCACACCTGGAAAGTATCAGAGACCCAACAATCATGATATATTTCCATATTTCGACAGGAATCTGCACTATGCGAGTCAATTTAATTTGTATTCTTGGTGTTCTAAAAGATTAACCAGGACCATAGGCATATATAGGCGGGGGGCCGGATGGGTTGTGTCCACCCCGGGATGGTACCAATACCCACCTCCGAATGCTACCAATTTGAAAAGTTGTACATTCAGTGTTGACTGCGTTAGTAAGAGCATCATCACATCGGCGATTGTATGACAGGGGCCCCCTCAAAAATTAACCCTAGATACAATAGAGGACTCACCTGAATATATCTCATATAGCGCCTACACTTGCCGCACCGAGACAGCGCCTTCCCGCTAGCCTTCAGCGAAGAGAAGCTCACTTCGAACAGCTGATCCATTGCTTCAATAGACCGCACAAAATACTGGAACTTCCTGCGGAATATCTCCGTGGTGTGGGCGAGTACCGCCTGGAAGTCAGCGCGGCCTACTGCGATCAGGTTCAGTTGCTCCTCGACGGCTGACCTCATGGTTGGGAGTACTAGTTCTGGATCGATCTAGGAATGAAACACGGCCATTTTTAGCAGAATAGTCTATTAAACTAGGTCGAAGAACAAGCACGCAGTCCGCATAATAGTAAGCGTTACCACAGCCTATAGACGCTCGTAGAACACCACTAGAGCGTTGCCAACTTTGCGACTTGATGAGATTGTCATATTATCCAGTCTCACTACTTCTGTCACCCTTCAGACAGGAACACAGCAATGCGAATACTGATATTTGGCGGCAGAAATAGGTGAGAGTGAGGTACCTCACTATAAGCATAGACAGGGAAGACGGCAAATTCGGTAGTGTCCCTAACCTATACGTAACCTAACCTATACCTAAGGATCATAAACTTTTGATACCTATATCCTAACATAAAGTGGGGATCGGTCTACAAGCACTAATTGTTGCGCTGATAAGAGCCGACGCTATTTTTCTAATTACTATACTAACTTTTCGATACATAAGTCAGATTTTATCCAATTTTCGTACTTAGCTCAAATGGCTTCCTATTCGATTTCACTTGTCCTGTCCTAAGATCGTCAGAGTATCTATCACTCAAGATGCCTGCGCATTTCACAACCTTCCTATAGCAAATCTCTGCGGTTCAAGGCGTTCGTTTGAGTAATGCGCTCCCCCTTGAAGTGAGATCTGTTCGGTCTTTTTCTATATTAAAAGAGAATGGTGAAGGGGCATTATCTGTCACTCTAATTTACCTTCCACAGTAACTATGTCCTCTATATGCATACGTATGTATGTGTATATATGTGTGTGTGTATGTTTATATGTTTGATTTTTATTTATGCTAAGTTCACCCTAAACAACTACCAGCTTCAACATCCATCCATCATTATCTCCATTCAAAGGTTTCCTGTAAAGGATTAGGATACTGTTCCATGTTTTTGTGTTGTTTTTATTAGTGTACAATGAGTATATTATTATTTTCACCTAGACCTCAAAGTTATTAAAGACCACTCGACACTAACGATGGTGACGTAGTTCTCAAATGATGTATAATTCTTTATGAGAATAAATATTTATAAACCATACCTTTTGATAGCCATGTACCAGCACGATCCCCAAGTTGGTGGGGACCAGCCTGCGGCCACTACCGACGTTCACGTAGTTGCGTTGGCAGATGTTGTTGATGTGGACGGGGATGGAGGCGTCCGTGCCGATACCGTGCTTCTCCATAAGAGTGATTACCTTATGGACATTCGGATATAAACATTGTATATCAAAACGAGAACAGAATTAATGACATATTTCTTTAAAATTATGTTTTATTTATATATACAACATTTGAAGAAAATATTGCACTAGATTTACCTCCCCGTTAGAATATTGGGATATTTCGTATAAATGTGCTAATAATGTATCACTTTATTGTTAACATATTTCCATTTTATATAGGAATCTCTATTTTTTTATATATATCATATAGCCTATGTTGCTCCAGAAGAATGTAGCTTTGTATTAGTGAATTCTGAAAACCTATTCGTTACTAATATTTTCTCTTTATATTATTAGTATAGATAACCATTTTAATCATCTGTCACACCCCGATCAATTTTTCACTCAACATATAAAGTTATCATTAACTTTCAGAGAGGGCTTATACTGGGCTGAATCGTTCATTTTATATGAAAAAGTACAAATATACTAATTTTGCTTGAGTAAGATAAATATAAATTGGAGAATAAAAAGAAATATTTCCAGTACCTCAGACTCGGTGAGGTAGTCCGGCGGAGAGGTCTGGCATTCCACTAGTCTGTGATCATGAGCCCGAAGCACGTCGTCAACGTTCAGAACTGGGACGAATTCGTCTTTCCCGAACGCCTAAATATAGCATCAATATAAATAATTAAGTAGGAAAAAATCTCGTTATAAATTACCCGTCATCTTCATCATCATCATAATAGCCGTGGAACGTCCACTGCGGAACTAAGGCATCAAAACAGGGAGAATTTCGGGGGCAGACGTGGTCGCAATCGCTGAGCGTAGCTTCGCGACGGGAATGCTGTATATTAAGCAATCCCCAAACAAATTCTCCGATCTTTATTTACTGATGCTGCTTCTCTAACTTTATAACCCTATTTCTGATGTACGTTATTTTATATATTTTTTTATATCATATGTATTGTTTATTTATACAAATATGTACGTAACGTTTATCTATTTTGTATATATATTGTTTGCACCACTTTACATATTTTTTCTGTTTCGTCTAATGGTTGACTGGGAGATAATGCCAGCTGGCATGCTGCTGCCCATCCCCGCCCTGTTGCATTTGAGCTACACTGTTTTACATGTACCGCTATCTATTAGTTCCTGTACCTCAGTTGACATCTGGGAGACGTACTATTCTAGTCTGCTGGTAAATTTATATGCACAAATCAGTCTTACATCAATCCGTCATAAAATCACGTGATACTACTCTCCGATGCGCCCCCTTTAAACGTCCACACCATACGTATTTTAAAATTATTAAATGTCATTTCATTACAGGTAGTTACAATTAGTACCGAAAGCTTACCAAAACATTGTTTTCTAGCAATCATATCAAAAATTCTTGGGGAAGTTTATATCCAGCAGTGGACGGCTGCTATGATGAATGGATATGTGTAATTGAAGAGACGCTATAAGTGAACTTTAAAAATCGTTCCTTTGTGTGTTCAGGTGAGACAAATGAGTATTTAGCATAGAAAATGATATTTATATAATTTTGGATTTATTTTGAAAATCCTTAATAATATTCCTTATATACATGAACATACCTGCCAATGCATGACTTCGGTGTAGCCCGCATCGACCAAAGTATTGCCAGTGTAAGTGAAAGTCTCCGTGCCAATTTGGAAGGTGATGCTGGTAGACAAGTATTTACAATCGCGCGACAGCGTGGCGATGAAGTGGCGGGTGACGTAATCATAAATGCGCCACATATCACCTTCGAGCTCGTTTTCCGCTGTAATCAAATGCGTTTTTTTAAAAAAGTGCCAATTTATCACCATTTTGTACTCTCGAGAAACAAAACTCGCAAATATTGCGTAAACGAAATTGACTTTAAAGTATATTGAAATAGGGGTAAAATTTTAATATCCTATGTTGGTGTGTGGATAATTAAAAGATATATTTTCCATCACGCAGTTTATTGAACTTATTTCATTTTAGAGGTAGACCTAATGCAAAGGTCGTTTGCATTGGTACTTCAATCTCATTTATTTCCACTGTTCAACAAAAGTAATCGCATTGTTATGTGCCAGTTTGTTTGAGAGGCAGTGAAATTCCTGGATAATGACATTAAGGGTAATGTGATATACTTGCGATGATACGAACGAGATTTACTATCACGCGGACCATATGCTTATTAGTCGACTTAGTCATATAAAAAAATGTATATTCGACGTTTCAACATCGAATACGGTTATCGAAAGGTAACCGTAAAGTAGAGTACGCGTCCATGTTAGAGAATATTGTATTGAAAGTGTATTGATTGAAACAAATATTAGTTGGAATTAGCGGTATAACTCACAAGCCTGTCTCATAGGTGTGATGGGTGGATGGTCACCCGCATCGTGACCTTTCTTCGGCTTATTGATGCCGTTCGCAAGCAATGATCGCACTTCCGTGCCCCATTTAGAAGAGTTCTGTTGCTGCTTCAGCGTTCCTCTACAAATCAAATAATATGGGAGGTTACAGACAGATCAACAGAGCTGTTTTTTACAGTCTATTTGTATATATTTTTTACAGAATTTTAAACCTATGACGACACGTATGAGGTTGATAATTGCGTGTTGGCTCCCTGTCGCGAAAGCTGCGCTCTGCGACAGGGATCCTGCTGCCCATCTCGCCCTGTGCATTTGAGCTGCACTGTTTTGGATGGATATACCTTCATCTGTCGGTTCCAACGCCTAAGTCGTCTCTTACGGCAACTGGTACAGGGGGAGGTACTATTTTGCTCTACCGGTACCTAATTAGTTCGCACAAATTAAGAACTTACACTAAATCATAATTCTCAGGGTAACTAGTAGTCTCCGTCCGAGGGTAGGAAATATAGCCCTGTGTGTACAAACGCTCGGCAATCTGTAATCAAAATTGTATAATAGAGTAGCATAATTATTCTATTTAATAAAGTGCATAAATCAATATTAAAAAAACATTGCAACCTTAAGACAAAATCGTCTACAGCTGAGAAACTACACAATTATCAGCAGCTTCTGCTATTCTGTCATAATATTATAAATGTGAGAGTTTATAAAGCTGTTTGTTTTGAACACAGACACACACAGAACGGATTTAGATGATACTTTGCACAGATATAGATTTTAGTATAAAATAGCAAATAGGTTACTGAAATGTGTGTAATGTAATGCAGTAGAATCCCGATTATCAGAATCAAAAAACCAGGGGTATTCCGAATAATCGAAAATCCAGATAACCGATTTCAAAGCAAATCAAATAATATTTAAGTTCTAATATTTTTTTATCATGTAACGGGTTTTACTTAGATAATACATAAAAAACTATATATAAAAAACGAGCTATAACGATAGATAATGAATTACATAATACCTACGTAATTGAAAATTTTGCTTGGAAATAACTTGTTATATGGATTTTAACGTAATGAATCACATCTTTTTCTCGCAGCCAAGTCCCTAATGCGCTTCAGTTGTAACAACTGTATGGGATCCGATTCGTCCTGTCTTTCAAACCACTTTAAAGCAACATCTAGAGCTTCAAAAGCTTCTGCGTGAGATGGTACTTGACATACATCCCCAGTTTCAGTCTCTTCTTCATCTTCTCTCTCGTTACTGCTTAAATCCTCAATGATTTCTTTATCAGTTAATATTTGGAATCCAGGGTCTTTACTGTCGCAGTTCAGCCACTCCATAATTTTCTCTTCATCGCCCCCTTCACCAATGCTAAGAATTTTCATTGCTTCGGTTATTTCTTTTAAATCGTCGTGCGGTTTAATTGAAGAATCAGGTAGAGTTAATGTTAATAATTTATTCCATGACCTTTTTAAAGTTAGTAATTCCACATAATTCCACGCTTAATTTCTTTAAAAAACTTTAATAACGTTTCTATTTCACTGTCGTCTGCTGATAAAAGACGACGCAGTAGCTGCTTTCTGTATTAACGTTTTAAAATTTCAATGACACTGGTCCATAGGTTGCAATATCGATGTTACGTTAGGGGGCAAAAACTTAACCGTGAACTTCCCATTTTCTCGATTTAGTGTTTTAGCGGAACGGTGCGTTGGCGCATTATCTAATAACAATACATCGCCCTCTTTTCCGACGTCCTTTTGAAATTTCTTCACCTCAGGAATAAACGTATTTTCATACCAAGTAAGAAAAATATCTGTGTTCATCCACGCTTTTTGTTGGTTAGCGTAAATTAAGGGTATTTTAACATTATTGAAGCAACGCGGATTTTTTGATTTACCAACAAGTAGCAGTGGCAATCGATGTGTTCCTTTAGCGTTCGCGCAAACCATAACTGTAACTCTGTCCTTACTCACTTTGTGCCCCGGTGCTGCAATTGCACGTCGCGATGCTAATTATCTGCTTGGTAGAGCTTTCCAATTAAGACCTGTTTCGTCCGCATTGTATACAAAATCTAAATCGTATTTTTTTTCATCTAGAAATTCTTTTAACTCGTCTACAAAAGAGTCGGCTGATGCAACGTTAGCAGACAGTTTTTCTCCTTTAATCTCCAGTTCTCGAATTTCATGTCTGAATTTAAATCTTTCTAAGCATCCACAGCTCGTCTTGAAAGAAGTATGACCACCAAGTTTTAGATTAAATCCAATGCTTTTTCACATAACAGAGGTCCAGATATGGGCTGACTGCATGCTCTCTTTTGTAAGAACCAAGTAAAAACTGCATTCTCCAGAATTTCATTTTGAGATTTTTTTCATGACTTGACGTTGCGAACTTCCATCTTCTTGCTCAAGCGCGCAGGTGGATTTCATTATGGAATTAGAATTCTTTTTAATGTCTGATATCGTAGAAGTTCCGACACCATATATTTGTGCCAACTTACTGCCAGATACACCATTTTTTATACTCTAAATTATCTTCATTTTGTCTTTAAGAGACAACACTACTCTTTTTCGCTTGAACATTTTAAATTTCCAACACAAAACGTAAACAAAAATAAAAGACAACCTTTCAGTTGAACGTTATCAAAGAAAATGAAACAAAAACAAACACTTTCCCGCAAATAAATGAGAGTGGGAGTACACCGTCGGAGGCGGGAATAAACTTACGTAACATGTCACGTTGCGCCGTCAAAACATTTTTAAATTAATAATTAGAGCCGAGACGAATGAGTCCGGATAATCGGATGTTCGGATAATCGATGTTCGGATAATCGGGATTCTACTGTATTGTTATATCTTAGATTGTGCTTTAATTTAACAGAGCAATAAATCAATATGATTCATTGATAATGGTAGTTGGCAAGTAAATAACTAAAATGGAAGAAGGATGAATTGTATGGGAGAGAACATATTTTCTTAAAAAGGCTTGAGAAAATTATACAAAAGCTGTTCTCTCAAGTGTCGAAATAATGAATAAATATCACTTCATTGTCACCACAAAACTGTTTATTGCAGTGTCCATACACTCAATATAGTTTTGAATAAATATTAAATTCAATTGTATAGTTGTTTACTAAGGAAACACATGTAAAATCAAACCTGCATAGCATGATGTGGACCCAACCCCAGTCCAGCACTGGCAACCCTCATCAACTCAACTGTATTCAGTGCCACTGGACGAGCCTTAATTTTTTCCTTAGCCTGCACATTAACAACTCTAAAACAGAAATAAACATTCAATAAAAGCAAAAAGTATTCTTCAAAATTACATAAAAATAAAAATTGTGTCTCCCACTCCATAACTCCAAAATGTTTTCTAAACAATATTTTTAAAGATTTTTATCTTAATATATTGTAAAACTTACGTAGCTTCTTTTATTTCCTTAATACCAGCAAGGAACATATTCGCAATGTCTTTTTCAAAACACCTCACTCTCTTCCATTCTAATGGCAATTCCCTTCCTTCACTAGTGGAAGCAGTAACACGGAGTACCCAAAAAGTCTCTGGTTTAAATGTCTGTATTTCATCATGACGTTGTACACAGAATCCAAGTGTTGGTGTTTGACAAGGTCCGTAAGATATTAGAGATGCATCCAGATCACTATAACGACCTTAAATTAAAAAATATTTTGTACCTCACTTATTACTTCATCTAATAATGTATTACTTCATCTAATTAGATTTCTTTTAAAAATTTAAGTGAATTCAACTTAGTATCATGTGGAACACTTCTTATAAGAAATTAATTCCAATTCAAACTTTCAAACAACAAAAACATTCAAACTTTCCTTTATATAATACTTGCACAAAGTAAAATATTATCAAGAAGAAATCTATAATACATTAAAAGAAACTAATTAATTACCTTGAAAATATTTTGTCTGGAAACGAGTAAAAGCACAGCCTATACGTAAATCCAATTCTTGACGAGCATCAACACTTCGAGATTGATTCTCATTAGGTCTACCTAAATTATTCATAGCAGCTTTGATATCTTTATCTGTTATAGCAGAGAAATGGGCTCTATAAGTTACTAATGGGGAAAACACATCACCTTTCATGTATGCCTGAACACAATTCATAACCTGTAAAAAATAAAATCAACTTACTCAATAAGTTCTTTTCATATATGAATGTAAATAATAATCAAATAAAAGTACTCTTTTAACAGCATTATAATTCGGTTTAGTGTTGACATTATTATTAACTCTTTACATTTTTGGTTTCTCAAAATTGTTAGAGTAGTTTTCTTATTAGGAGTGAACTCTTAATGTAAAAAAATAATATAACCATAATCTAGTTTTATGAAATAGCAATATTTGCTAGAACTACATAATTGATTACTTTTGGGTCTACTTACCTCAAAGCATATATTTTCTCCTTCTTTGTCACAATCAAGCCACAATATCAGATAATCACAACCTCTAGATTCTTGAGCCAGAAATGCTGGTATTCTTAATCGAAGCGTAGCCTCTTTCTTTTCTGTCCCGCAGCTAAATAATTCAATAGGATCCACCTTATCCCAATTATTGTATTTGCCGGTAAAGTCCAAGCTCATAACGTGACCACACACTGAAGTCATTTTGAAACGAACTTGCTCATTTTTAAAAGTACCGTTCCAGTCATGTATTGAACAAGCACTATTAGATCCTAAAAACATTAAAAATAATATAGAATTTTAGATTAAAAACATTGAATCGTCATGGCAAACGGATTACGCATATTAAACCTTTGGTGGTGTTGCATTTCCCATTGCTAAGTATATTTGCAAGATTTTGAGCTAGAGATGGCTTTTCAGCCACCATCAAAGCGGTTTTCATGTTTATTTCTATGAAACAGCCACGAAAACACTACAAATTACATGAAAAATACAATTATTTCACTGGATGAGCGATTTATGTACAACACGAACGAAAGATGTGGATTGGGTGGGTGTACAGTCATTGTCAATTTGATTGACAGTGACAGAACGTGACAAAAGACTACACGCCGTCCAATATGTGAAGTTTATATTGAAATAAATAAGTAAGAATCGAAGATTGACATGATAACGTAACGAATAAAATACTTTACGTTACAAAGTAATTCTTATTTTCTAAAATGCTATGAAATGTTAGATTATATCTTATAATTTCTAAACGACCAACATGAACGTCACTGTTCTTCGGGGGTGCGCCTGCTAAATTATTCTACTTGCTTCGATATATCAGAAAATCCTTGAACCATGCGTTGGCTATAGTTAAATTGCATGTTAAGTAATTAATTGTGTTTGCATCGATTTACGATATTTTAAAATTTGTCTTTACGCATTAGTGCGGTATAATTTGTGAACGCCACATAGAATCAGAAACATGGTATGTGTTGTTTTTAATTGTTTATTTATGTAACTGCTTGCGTAGATATTGGTGATATGTGAAAGTGTTTGATGTATTGTTGCAGAGCCATCCACGACAAGACACTATATGTCCACCGGCTCATCTTAGAGTGATACTGCCATCAGCTTTAGATGGGAGTAATATGCCTCCTACTTTTATTGATATGAGTAAGTATCTACGTTTTATCGTTTCCTTATCATGTGTTTATGTATATTGGATTCCTTGTTGTATTGTATTGCAGGAACAATATACACTAGCAAACAGCTAGGTTTTTATTGCCTGTACATCTCATATGTTACTATTATTAAGATGTCAATAAATATTTTCATGAACTGTATATTATGATTGACGAATTACAAAATATTTAATGCATATACAAAAATCACTTTGTATTATTATTGGGTTTGTATTATAAAGTACTATTGTAATTTATTCATATATAGCAATGACTTGATAAGTTTGATAAAACTAATTAATAATTCTCACAACATCTTATACATTGATCTGACTTAAAAGTAGTTTGCTTATAGCTCTTGGTTTATGGACATAGTTAGAATAGATATTATCACAGTTGAATTTAATATATAACAAAAGACCACATTTACATTAAAGTTGTTTTGTATATTGTGTAATGAAATGTTGCAACTAATTTATGATTTAATTTAATTTTGGTATTGTCACAGAATTTTTTTCTCTTCGGAAGAACCTAATGTTTGTCTACTTCTATTCCAGCACCACTGAACAAATTCTCATCTAATATTAAACATGTTTTTAAGGTAACATGCAGGACATACCTCCTCCTCAAGCAGACTTCTCAGCACCTCCGCCTTATGAAGTAGCTGCCAATTCCAAGCTGCCTACTTATGAGGAAGTGCAGAGAGAGAAACAGATGGAGGGAGAAGGCCCACAACCACAGGTAAGAAGATAATATTGCATGTGTTCATAGGTAAATTGATGGATTTGGATGGACATCAGTAACATCATGCCTACTTTGGCTGTTGTTGTGTATAATGTGTTTGTAGAAATTACACATGTCCTTTATTTATTTGTAGTTATATGGTGTTCATTTCTAAACATTACCAAGATTTTTTTAAATAGAACTGGTTGTATGCAGCCTAAATTCAGGGTGATTGTGCTGTTCTAGTCAGATTATCTGCCATCTTGTAATTGAACTTTCTGTGCTATACCTACTATACCTATACCTACTGATGCATGTTTATTAATCAAGACCTTTATAACCCTATAGGTTAATATTAATTGCCATATACTTTTGATTCTTATTCTGTTTTTGAAATAAATGTCTTTAATAAATTTTGTAATCTGTGATTATTCTTTTTTTAGAAAGCTTTTAAGGCATACATAGTAATATTTAGAAATATTAATACTCTTAAAAGGTTGATCATGACTCTCAGTCTACTTTATAGACTTTCATATAGTTCTAATGGTTGGCATGTATCATGTGAAAGGTTCCAGTTTATAAATAATATAATTATTGTTTTGTATTGGTAAACCTAATACCAGATTGGTTGTAGAATATGTTATAAAAAACAGGGATGTTTTTCCAAAAGGAAGCAAGTGTGACTATCTCAATTCTCTGTTAAGAAAAATGAGCTGTTAAACTACATGATAAAGTATTGTATGTATTTAATGATATAGGAAAAGTTAAGACAATCATGGAAGTTAAATGTAGATGGTACACATCTCATATACCAAGATAAGTAATAGCACATATACATATTGCACTCCCAGATCAAAACTCCATCAAATCAAAGCTCCAAATAATATATTTCCCAAAATTCTAGAAACAATGCAATATCATAGTTCATCAGGAAGATTTCAAAGGGCAACATGTTGAGAAGGGTTTTTTTAAATGAGTATGTGAATCATGGACCCTTATGCAGACAATTTCGAAAGGGCTATAAATCTAGGACTATCTAGCCTGTTACTAGGCTATGTCCCGTTTTTTTAAGCAGCCTTGTAAATTCAGCGGTGCTAGCTAAATTGTAACATACCTATCTCTTTTATTTTATACTTGAAAAATTTGAAAAACATAATATATTCTGAAATGTAGTAACACTAATGCTTACCCAAACCGGATGAATAAAAAATCTTCTATCTAAATTTAAACCTTAATCCTATAGGCGCAAGGTCCACCTCCTCGGCACCCAACATTCGCGGCTTTCGTCACTGTTGAACCAACTGAGGGGAGTGCAGAACCATTGGACCCCGAGAACAGCTTGCTTGGCACTGACATCATGTTCCTTACTTCATTCTTTGGTGAGTCGATGTTAATCTGTTATTATTACTATTAAGGCTGCACTTGATATGTTCTGTTCTGTTGCAACTACACTCTTCTGTATTTGACCTGGAGTGTTTGGGATTTGAACTCAGCTTTCTATACAAAGTTGAGCGCTAAGTAATTAGTGCTAAATAAAATATCCCTGGGGAGTATACTCTGCCCTTAAGAAAGATAAATAAAGCCTTCTACCATGGCCTGGCCTAGGATGTCAGCTGCCCATATACAACCTGCAGGTCACTTTAATTACACCTAGCTGGTGATTAGATTCATAAAAAAATCCGACCAAACAATAGTATATAGGATAATGTCGGTTATGGCTGGTTCACCTCTAAAAGATTTTTAAAGATTTTTTGGAGAAATAGTCATGTTTCATAATATAGAACAGATTTTGTGCGTTTTCTTGCAATTTTCATAAGTCCAATATACGATCAATTATAGTAATTTTCGTGCATTACTCCCGGTTGCCTTTGATATCAGATAGGAGAAAGACGAGAATGTCTCGGCCTACAATACATAAACCCCGGTTGTCAAAAACGGAATCCCGAGTCTCTGAATGTTATTATGCAACATTTACTTAGGTATATGTAATCTGTATCATTTTCGGATAATTTGGTTGTAGAACACCTAATTTTATCTGCCTACAAAAGAAGTAATCGATGCATGGTAAGGAAGCAATGAAAGTATGTCGATAGAAGCTACCTATCAGACTGTCTGCTTACTTAGGAATAAGATGAATTGGCACTGAACATATTGCTAGAATTTCGTTGAATTCAATGAATTTTCTATTGATTTATAATAGTAACTTATTCTTGCCGACCCCAGAAGTCGGTATAATTTCTACGCTGACTCAAATTGTTGAAAGATTAAACAAAAATAAGTAAATACAATAGTTTGTCAATGTATATTCTCTATTACAATACAGCATTATTATTTAAGTTGACAAAAGAAATTATTAGTAAGCGTCGAGGATGGTGTCATCTTCAGCTAAACATCTCTGTATTAATGTTATGTTATATTCCTCATAACGCTTTGAATAGGCTGACACAACTCTTCAATCATGGGTGACGTACGCACTTCTGTTTTACGATAGATAAAATATCTAATACTTTCTTACATTTACGATTTACGCATTCACTGTTTATAATAAAATAAAGAATTGACCACCACGCAGGACAAACATATATATATATATATATATATATATATTTGTTTTAAAATATTATTATATGCCTAAGTTAACAAACATATCACAAAAATATCACTAGCGCGTTGCCAACCTTGTGACTTAAAGATATTTTATCATATTACCCAGTACTTTTTAACCGGAACACAGCTGTTTGGCGGTAGAAAAAAGCGAGAGTGAGGTATCAATGGAGACGACATATACTCCTACTTACCTCTAGTGATATGACTAATATTAATCTAGTAATACTCGTATAGTTTTCTGATAAATATTTGTGATTTTTTTGTGTCTATGTGTCAATGTATTTAGGTATTATATTTGTGATTCCTCTGTTGTCTGATGTCCGTAACTCAAGTGCTTTACACGACTTATCTTGGAGTCTGGTATGAAATGTTGTGTGATTTTATTATTATTATTAATTAACCACTTTTCAAAGCCTTTAATTGTAATTTCATTTTTTTGTTAGCCTCGGATTCTACTATATAGGCCTTTGTTGTGGATGGTTCAAAATTTTTATTTAAATATGGAATTAAGTGAAGTTTTGTGGAGTTATTCTATTCATTTTACCACACCAAGCTGTAAAAAGTTATGTGTATTTAAAAAAAAACTTATCTGGCAGACGCTCACTTGTCTTAACTATATATGTTTATCACGAAAAAATATTGCGACTATAAATTAGGATATAAACTATCCTATCTCCCAAGTTGAATAAAACTGTACACACAACAACAGATAAAACCTACCTAAATCTGTCAAAACTTTGCAATCGATATTAATCTATAACTGCGAGCTGTTGAGTTTTAAATTGACTGTAGAAATTTGATACATATGGGTAGGTTGATCTGTGCACAAAAAGCAAGTGTAGTTTGTATACTTACGCAATTTGTACTGTATGTATGTATACTTATGCAATATATACTTATGAATTCCTTTTATGAGTTGGCGACGATTCGGCTATTCCCTATCTTTTCTATAATATTGAATGAATCCATCGCCCACGGCTTGGCGTGCAGCTGTTAAGTGGGTAGTGAGTTCCGGTCACTCTCGAGATTATTTCAGAATTCTTTTTCTGATGTAATTTTGTTTTTACAAACAAACACTATAATTTTATTTATATGTTTAGAGTACTACTCGCGGTCGGATGTAGCTTTCTCTTTAGAAATAGTGATTTCAATGTCTTATAGAACGAAAATACCGTTTCCATACAATCATTACACTTAAGGGAGAACTGATATTTATTTGAAATTTAAAATGTAAATTCTTATGATGAACAGAAAGGAAGTAACAAAGTCATAGATGTTTTTAATAATAGATTCCTAACTTTGAAGAGGGACGTTTCAAAAATTTTGGCGGCCATGTCATCCTCAGCTTTCACATAATATATCATAATCGGCTAATGAGCATACAAATAATTCATCATATCATTTTTAATATGATTTATCATCATATTAAAAATTAATTAAAAAATTAAATAAAATAAACAATGTCGTGTACACATATCCTAGGTTAGTTAATAGTCTAATTGATATTTTATTTAATTATTAATATTAGTATGTATGACACTAATCTGTAAGTGTTCAGTGTATACTAAATAAATTGTATCACGACCGACCCCTAGTGTCCGTACGTGGTTCTATTACTTCGATAGCCATATTCCTAAACTCGATGAATTATCATCATAGCGTTTTTGTGAACAGCGAAGGAAATTGAAGTGTTTAACGTACTAAAACATATTAATTTCAATGGACAGACATTATAACGTCTTCGAAATCCATAAGAATCCTGCCCTAACTATATATAACGTTTATCATGAAAAATATATTGCGACTGTAAATTGAGATATAAACTATCCTATCTCTCAAGTTGGATCAAACTGCACAAATCGGTTTAGAAGTTTATCCCGGACAAACAAAGTGATAGGTAATTGTTATACATATAAATAATAATAATGTTATCTTTTTATTTTTATATTGTAACGATCATCTTTGTATATTCCATATTTTAAATTAATAATCTAAATTCTAATTTGAATCATAAGCCAGTTATTTCGGAAACGTGCAGCTGACATCAACCAAGAATTATTTAAATCTGTGCAATTTATTTAATGGACAAGCAATTAAATTATTGATAAGCAAGTGACGATTCGATAGTGGCATCTTGCAATTGTCACGTCTATCCTGTGTGGCAATTATATGCAAGAATCTTTCAAGAAAGCATCATCATCATCAAACCCGGCGGAAAACGTCCACTTATGGACCAAGACAGGGGCAATTTGCCAGTAATTGCGGCGCTGGGCAAGCGTGGTGCCAATCGCAGAGTGTAGCTTCGCGATAGAAATGCTGCTGTCCACCTCTACCTAGCTACAATTGAGTTACACTGCTTCGGGTGGATATACCGCCACCTATCTGTTTCAGTACGTCACCGCGGGAAAGCATATGGGAACCTAAGATTAGACGTCTTACAAGTAATACGAATGAGTTTCAACTTTCTTTGATTCTCTCGTGATAGTTATCACATTAATGTATTTTATTACTATTGACATATAACAACAATGATATTGAGTCAATGTTAATGAATAATAAAATATAATACAATTTATGTACAAAGATTGTTGCCGTTTCATTCCACACTGATTCATGCCACCGTTGTCGTGATACCCTCGCACGTGACTATCTCATTCTGAGCAGTCTCTCTATTTTCGTTGACACAGAATACGTTAACTTTATTAATGACGAACTCTCAGCGGTTTCACTAACGTAATCCTCTTTCCCGTCACGATATGATGATAAAATATGTTGCCTATCACTTGCTGATAATGTAATTATCTAATTATGAAAGAGTTTTGATAGTTTTCCGTGAGATCCGGCATAGTAGAATAGTACTTTCCACTGCACCAGGTGTCGTAAGAGGCGACTAATGTACTAGAACCGTAACAAACAAACAACAAATCAAATCTTTCCTCTTTATATTATTAGTATAAACTAACAACGCTCTGCAGTTTCTATTGCGTAGTTCATATCCTGTTAAAATATGGGGATAAAATATATAGCTTATGTTACTTGTTGGTAATATAACTTTGATTAGTGAAAGATGAATGAGATTTTGAATTTATGTAGCTTTATGTTAGTGAAAGAATTTCTAAAATCGGTCTTGTAGTTTTTGTTCTCAAACTCTTCGTTTCAAATAAAATACATATCGTTTTCCTTATAATAGACTACCTGGCCATCTCATTAGTCTGTCGAATGTAGTTCATAAATAATTATAGGTTTCAATTTATAGGTACGCAGTATCTTAATTATTATTCTAGTTTTTGCATTCTATTAACTTAACAAAATTTTAAAGATATAAAAAAATATATACGAACATAGGCTGTTTGTAATTTAGATATCCACGAATGCTGAATTAATTTATAATAATATAAAATTTTGCTTGAACGGTTAAACTCATATTGAAACCGGCTTGTGTCTGGCAGGTGACGTAAGTCGACCTAATTAATATGTTTGCTTCGATCCAGACATAAATTTGTCTCTTATACACTATAGTTAAACGTAGACTAACCTAACACCAAAAACCTTTACGAGAAATATCTTTAACTAGCATCATTTTACATTAGTGATAGAACCAGAATTGTATTGAATATATTCAGTCTTGACTTTTGCGAGGTATATTAATATACTTCTGTTTCATCATCATCCAACCCGGCCTAATAGGTTTGCCCGAAGGGGATTGCCCATAATTGTCACGCTAGGCAGCCATAGTGGCTATAGCTTTGCTACAGAATGCTGCAGCTCACCACATCTGGTACAGGGAAGGTACTTTTTTACTCTGACTGTATTTCAAGGCGAACCCCAACATCAGTTTTAACTACATCAGTGAAGGAACCAAAATTGTCTTGCGTTAGTCCGATACGCGAGGTATGTAAGTACCTCTGTTTGCTGTAAAAGAAAACACTATTTTATCCCTTTTGCTGATGCTTTTTTATTTGTATTTCAGTGGCGTTCCTGTTCAACTGGATCGGGTTTCTGCTGCTGATGTGCTTCTGCCACACGGTGGCGAGCCGCTACGGCGCCCTGGCGGGCTTCGGCCTGTCGCTCGCCAAGTGGACCCTCATAGTGAAGCACTCCACCGAGCTGGCCTCGCACGAGAACTCGTGGCTCTGGTGGCTCATCATGGCTTTTGGTGTGTTACGTATAAATTAAATAAATAAACATTTTCTTACATTTTGCGTTCACTACTCGTAATGAAGCTACTTTTTTAACGCCTTTAACACGTGGTTTATTTAACTTTTTAGTTTTTTTTCTTGTTCGAGGTTTTGATTACCTTGGTGCAGCTGATCTCGAGAACTGTTGACGCAGGGTTAAATAAAACCGCGTTTCAAAGCTGTTATAAAATTGTTTTATTAAATAAATACATTCATGCAACTCATACATTCACCTGACTCGACATAAGTAGCTCAAAGCATCTGTGTTACATATATCAGACAGCAGAGGAATTATAAATATAATACTAATATACTTATATTTTACGCCCATAAAAAACAAAACCAAATAACTAGCATATAAGTGTATGTGTTGGGAGGAGATCAAACCTACCACCTTCGCGTACAAGACAAGGACATTACAGATTGCGCCATCGGGCCTATCACTTACGCATGTATACCAATATGTTCTAACACTTATCCGTTTACTACTCATAATAAAATCGCATTTTAAAGTTGTTAAAAAATTAGTTTTATTATGTATTACCAAGTTCGCTATTAGTAACTTGGTAGTAGTTAATAACTTTGCTTGGCAACATCGCTTGTCACATGGAATCATATCATGAAGCACTCAGGTAAATTCCTTGCTGTACTTTTGTTTTGTTAATATTAGTACTAAACGTTTAATAAAATTTAACTTAGCTTTAATACCCGGATAAGGTTTGGCTTGCATGTTTCTCCTCCAAAAATTAAATGGGGGTGGAGGTGATATTTGCTAACGACATGACCTCCACAGGCCAAGTCTTGAAGCCTTTTTAGAAAACATCAATTGGGTAAATTGGTGATTTTTCTCGAATGATTTGTATAATAACTCGCTCAGCAAGAAATAATCCATTGAACTGCAGTATTAAGTAAACTGTAAAAAACTGACAATTTTACGGCATAAAAAAATTTTGTTATTTTAATGAGAATGAAGAATTTATATTTTGCATGAATGGTTTAGTGAAATTACATATACAATATTTTTACAGGTATTTTAATCTGCGTGCGTGCCATCATCCAATACTTGAATATCAAGCGCGGCTGGCGTCTACTCTCCGGAACTGCCCAGGAGAGACTGCTGTTCTTCTACTAATACCTCACTCCTGGCTCTCCTGTCTCACTTACACAAGCAAGCTGCATCGTGCATGGTTGTGCTAGAAAGGGACGGATACGTGTCTGTTTGTTCGTGTAGATAATAGTGATAGCGGTCATCTCCATACTTTATTTTAATAGTGAATTACGTGATAGCTTTTGTTAAATGATTCAATGCGAAAGTTGTCTTTTGAAAAAAGACTTCAACTGTTTGCGATAAAGACTATTTTTGTATGTCAAATCTAGATATGTGTCGTTTACCAGTGGATTGAATTAATTTAGTCACAGATTTAGTATTTTTTTCGTCTTGAATCAATTGACCGTACCGCTCTGTCAATTTTATATTATTATTAGCAGATGAATATAATTTTATACAGTTAGTAAAGTAAGTTCATAAACGTAAATCATTTGTAATCATTCGCATTTATCTTTAAAACTTATTTCGACAATTCTGTTCCTCTTTAAAGTCCAAAGAATAAAAGAGAAAGATAAAATTGTATAAATTAGATTTATTTTGTTTGTCAGTTTAATTTGTTGACGTTCATTATATTTTATTGGTTGTGTTCATCTATAAAGACGTTTATATTTAAACAAATAAGTATCATAAATTTTATAATTGTCGAACACGCAGCAAATTTCAACTTTGAAATAATTCCAGTACATGAGTGAATATTTCGCATTACAGAGAGTTCAGAGTTAACGCAAAAAAAGGGCCTTATATATTTTCATGGAAGAACAGCTTGCGTTATAAAAAGACTAAAGAATAATAAAAAAATTCCCCAAGCATGGATATTTGAATATTGCCGATCGTATATTGCAATCTGGTAACAGAGCAGGTAGTTTTTTTGCTACATGTAATTAAAGCATACATCACGCCTCCCCACCCGCGCGTTTGTACACATTAAACTAAAAAAACGTCTGTTAATAGTGAGATTAATTCATGATAAAGGGATAAATGTATTTAATCATAATAATAGTTTAAATTGACATAATACATCATGGCGACTGAGAGCTTTGCTGATAAATAATTCAATTTATTTTTTAATTACTGTGATATTTTTAAATAAAATAAAATATAACTATTTTGTATCGGCTTTCGAAGCCGTTATAGTTAACTTATTACATTTTTTGTTCGTTTTTTCGGATACCTTGCGACAACCGTTCTCAAGAACATTCAGGATTTTGTGGTACATTTATTTTTAATTTTGTCTAATAGTAGTTGTAGAGTAGCCACGCAACGGACACATTTGATCTACTCAATTTTCGATGGACATACCGTCGTCTCTCCGTTCCCAGTGCCTCATTTGCTTTTAACGAGACCAGGAACAGAGGAAGATGGTATTCTGCAGTCACATTTATTTTTATATCAAGGTTGTGTCATTAGAAAGATAATATTCATTATTCTCCATCATGCACCACTATTGCTTAATACGATAAAGGTACTTTATATGAAAATATTCAAGCTAGGGGTGTAGGAGGTGATTACCCTAAATATGAACCACCGTTGCCATAAAAATTTATATATGGTATATTGTAAATTGGATCCAAGTATAGTTGGCATTATTATAATAAAAATAGCTCAAGTTAATTCTTTAAAATTTTTTAAAGGGTGTTATTATTTTTTTAATTATTAATTTAAGTGATATGTACTTAGTGTATAAATAACTAATTTTATTGTTAAGCGCCTCTTTATTTTAGGTGGTTGTATAATTTCAATGATTTTATTTTAAACTCGAAATATTATGTTTTATGCTCATGTTATTATATACAATTGAATGGAAACCATTCCAGTTTATTACAATATTAGTTTTAATTCATAAATTGCATTAGACAGTTCGTCATGAGTTTAAACCTTTAAAATATATTCGAATATTTTATCTTACTACTTTACCTATGCAACTATTCTCAAAGTGTGTTTCGAAAAAACCCATATTACTCAAACTATAGAATGAAGCATATACCTTGCATTCTATAAATAGAATTAGAATTAACTATCAAAAAGAAGTAACAAAATCTTTTACACGATACTACAAATGAATAAATCGAACATGTTTATTATATAGAATTATACATATAATAAAATACATAAATAATAATGTTAATTGCAAAGTCTGATGATACATCCTGATACATCAAGACATAATATTTTGCACTAAAAGAATTATCGGCCATAATAGCGACGTTATTCAAAAATGTTGATTAAAATTGATGTAAAAATGGATTCCACTCATATTAAAACTAACTTTTTAGCGGCTTTAAAAAGCAGTACTTTTTTGTTAAATGTCTTGTTCGACGTTTTGGTTACCTCGAGGAAACCGTTCTCGAAACAACATTTCGACATATCTCTATTAAATATCAATACTACACCCAAAATCGGAAATTGGTATCATACTCATGACTTTGTGTAAAACTGATGTATAGTTTAGTTCTCTTTACATGTTTAATATAAAAATAGTTATCGGCAAACCAATATAACTACATTATATTTTCTTATTAGCAATATCTGTTTAAGTAATCAAGCTTGTTTCATCGCCGTCTATTACGATCCTATATCTTTTTATAAAAACGTATGCCTACACAGACATACAAAAGTAGACAAACAACACCAATCATCATTTAAATAGAACACAAGGCAACAAAGCAATATCAAATATATAAAAAATTTGCAACCGAAATTGAACATAATATCTCGTAATTAGTGTTTAATATCGATTGAAAAATATTCACGGATTTGTATAGTTTGATCTGTGGCTTTATATACGTGAATGTACTTATTTGAGAAGGTATATTTTCTAATATTGATAAATAAAGCAGGACAACGTCTGTTTAGTTCAATCATGTATTGAATAATGAAAATTCTAATAATAATAAAACTACTTGTTCATTTAACTTTTTACATTTTTTGTTCAACGTTTCGATTGCTGCAACCCTGAAGTTTTATTTCGTTTCAGTGGCCGCAAGTTTACGTCGAACTAAAAATGAAAAAGACTATATAAACAGCGTTTTAAAGCCGTTAAAACAGTAGTTGTATTATGAGTAGTAAACACGTAAATGTTGGAAAATTTTGAATAAACATGCTGTTTTTTTCTATTTATTTTATTTTACATGAAAAGTTTTGGATTGAACAGGTATAGGCACTTGATAGAGGACGGTGAAATAAGGCTTTAGTGTAATTTGAAGATGTGTAAGTGTGATCTAACTAAGGTAACTTTAAGGTACTTAATAATCGTGACGTCATCACCTTTTTGAAACTAAAGTTATCTCGCTTGTAAAACGTAAGTGTAATTTGAAATTTTAATGTCCCGTTGGGAATGAATAGCTTGATGTTACGTCGGCTTTGCCAATTCGCACCAAAATTTTTTAATTAAATTTTTAACTAGTGACCTTAATTCTTAGTTGTGTATTCTGTTAAGTGCAATAACGACTATTGCAGCAAGACATGAATAATGTTATTTCTGTTTGATTATTATATTATATCCGAATAATTGTTTTTGTCTATCTTAAATTGATCAGTGTAGAAACCTGCCAATAAATTATGGATGGGAATTAATTTGTTTTATTTTATATTTAGTTTTAAACACGGTGTTTTAAACTGTAAATCCCAAATCCCAAGTAGTATTACAAATTTGCCTTTTGATAAATTTAAGACAAACATGAAACGTAAACTTATTCATAAAACTTACGTTTTAAAGATCATATCAATCATGAAACCGCGTAGGAGTAAATAGCGTAACGTAAGTTAAGATATTTCAATTCAATGAAACACCTTTACTTCTACGTTTACAAGAGTTTGTTAGCGCTGACATCGAAAAGAGTTGCAATATAACATCAACTAATAGGCGTTGATGGAACCTTTATCATCACCAGTTTCTGTTTGGTACCGGGTACCTCTTCTTCTCTGGTAGCTCGCGCTATGAAACTTACTGTAAGTATATTTAGTTTTAAGACTTCATGGTACCAGCAGATTAGTCTTAAAGTAGGCTACTTAATTAACTATTGTTCCAATGACTTATTACGCTATAAGGTCATTAGAGTCATCGGTCAATTTGATTTTAATTGTTAATGTGTTTGTAATTAATTTTAATTAGTAAACTTAAATAAAGATAAAATAGCGTATGTTGAAATTTGCCTTTTACTTGTTTCGCAAAGATTTTGCTAGTCTAGGTAATACATGAATCAAAGAGTTCTTGTAAGGTCGTTAACCTGGGGGAATCTTTGTCAAACCGAGGCGAGCGAAGTGCAAGAGCACTCAATTACCTACATTTTCTCGAAGCGACTCAGTGATTTCTTTTAAACCTCCTAATTTGGGTTTGGACTATATCGTACATACAAAGTTATCGAAAAATAATGTCAGTAGTGTTAATCTTAAAAACGGTTGCAGCGAGTTAACCTAAACGTACAGTAAATTCATATATTTATTATCTCATCACATATATTCAAGTTGACCTCTTACAGAGGTCGTCTGCTTCGGTACCTCACTCTTACCTATTTCTCCCGGCAAATAGCAGTGTTTGCATTGCTGTGTTCCGGTTTGAAGGGTAAGATAGGCTGTGAAATTACTAGATCTGTATCAAATGTCGTAAAAGGCAACTAAAGTACCAGAGCCGAAAGGTGGCGGTATATTTATCCGAGACAATGCATCTCAAATGCACAGGGCGGGGATGGGCAGCAGCATCTCCGTCGCAAAACCTGCGCTCTGCGATTGCCAACACGCATGCCCAGCGCGGCAATTGTGGGCAAAATTTCACCTTTCTTGGGGAGGCCTATGTCCAGCGGTGGACTTTCAATGGCTGGTATGAAGATGACACAAATAAAAAAATAATTCTAAAACTTGGAATTCAACTCTAACTCTAAAACGACTATCAGACTTCCCCAAATATTGGATTTTGGAATCCTTAAAGTAGGGGACGGAATTAAACATACAAATAAATTAATCCTCATAAAAAGTAGAGAATCCTACCAAAATAATTTTATTAAAACCATGCCTTGCCGCCACAATGTGGCACCCAAAAACGAAAGACACTGATTTTCTGTTATGGATAAATTCATGTAGGTATATATCCAAAAAAAACACTGTGTGCGTTTGCCTAGCAAAACAAATAAAAAAAAATGCGTTCTTTTGAGCATTAAATTATGAGGAAAGCTAGCGATAATACTAGTATGTTGGACGTTACATTGCGTCAATTATTAGATGCATCTTTACATATTTAGATATTTTAATTTATTTTTCATTTTAAAGGTACCTACGCGTTCCCCTCTACGCAGAAGTGCTTACTGTCTTCGCATCTAACTGTGTCATTATCTAACATCTATTGGCCTTCAGTCATGATCAAATATTTGACAGGATGAAACAGACAGTATTACCCAACCATCTTACATACATGAAATAGGATTGTTTCACGAATCATCTAACGTATAAATTTAAATAAACCGATTAAAGTAGATTTATTACAAGAAATGTTTCACTTTAAGAAGAGTTATTATTTTTTGTGCAAAAGCTCTACGTGCCAGATAACAAAAAGCGAATAAATGTTGTAGTCTGTCACTTGGAAAACTATAGTAGCAGTTATAGTATTATATGAGACACCGATTCGTGATTGTCGAAACGCTGCCAAAACAGTGTCTGTTTCAAACTGATTAGACACGGTGAGGGGTCTATTGATGCTGCATGACATGATATTGTGCTCGGATCGATATAACCATGGCTGAATTTGATACGCTTTTGGAGTAATCTTAACTGCTTAGAAAATACATGTGTATTTAGACAAACGAAAGTTTATGAAAATTCATATTCATAGGTTCTGGAACGAACATATTTTAATTAATAAATTCGAGACCACACAAACAATACATAACGGCATTAGACTTCGTATGGATATTCTGCAAATGGATATCCTCTCATATGATATTATCCGAAGAGACATCGGAGATTTTAGCGCAGTCAGTTATACCTGAAGCTTCTCCTACATTCTACATCTTTTAAAGACTGAATCGATATCACTAAAAAATGTTAGCTAATAATAATATGCCCTTAGAATATGCAGAGTTAATGTCTAAAATCAAGTTACTTAGTATGGGCTAGTAGTTTTTATAGCTTTATGGCGTAGCAAAGGGCTCGGCGGTTTCTACCATTATTGGCGTCATATTTTGTAAGGACCTGTTACCCCGGACTCCCTCACTATTCTCATATTCTAACATACTAAGTTGAGTTAGAGACTAATAATAGACTAATCTTAGATAATTTGATTATCAAGGATCTCGACCACTTTTTTTAGCACAACTGTATATCGGAAGGTCACCAATCATTATCATCATACCAGCCATTAAAAGTCGACTGTTCGACATAGGTCTTCCCAAGAAAGAGAGTATGTTGCCTATAATTGCCGCTCTGGGCAAGCGTGTTGGCAATCGTAGAGCGCAGCTTTTGCGACGGAAAGCTGCTGCCCATCCCCGCCCTGTAATGAAGAGCAACATACTTTGAGTACTAAGTTTTCGTCACAGGCACCGATAGTACGAAGCAGTTGATAATCAACCAGCTCAACTTCTATATTTGAAAGGAGTCACTAACAAGATTGGAAATATCTTAAAGCATGCCTTAATCGAGACATACTTCAAGCCGCCCAAGATTTTTACCGCCAAACATCACCAATATGTACCATCTAACAAGTGCAACATAACAATTCAAGATACAGACGTATACAAACTTGACAGTGGCTGCGGTCTCTCTTACACAAGACCAACAGCGCAACCTGATAGATTAAAAAATACTGTCAGCACCTATTGCTTAACTAAAAATGAATAAAAAATATGTAAAAGAAGTAATTGTAACTTAAAAATCCTGTCACAGCAGCTTTTGTCAATCTTCAGATCGATTGCCGCTAGATAACCGAAATGTCGAACGATATAAGTATGTGTAAAAACTAAAATCAACCACGTTTTAAAGCCGATAAAAGAGCAGTTTTATAATCTTACATAAGCGTAAACGTTATAGTTCCTCTCAAACGCAGTTGCGGGAGCTCCGGTTATGTATGTTAATTAATCGATTTTTAAATATTACCAGGTTACCACTTTGTATTGCTACTAGCTGTGCCTTCAAGTTTGACCCCTATAATAACCGTTTCTCCTATTGGTTGGCCAAACAGAACTAAGGTTTTTTTATTGCTAACTAGTAGTTTAATAGATTAACTAAACCATTTAACTTTATATTAATAATCGTAGTAGCCGTAGAACGTCCACTGCTGGATATAGACCTCGCCAAGAAATGGGGATTTAGGTCCTAATTGCCATACTGGGCCAGCATCATGCCTGCCATCATCAGCCCTGTTTCATTTGAGCTACATTTTTGAGGGTGGATATACCGCCATCTGTCGGTTCCTGGACCTCACTTGCCTCTTACGGCACCTGGTATTACTAAGTGGAAATAATATTCCTATCTGCCGGTATCCCACGGCTTTATAATATTAACATATAGATTATAATAGTAGTATAGTACAATACAGATTATAGTATATGTAGATAATAAATTTTGTAAAAATGTTCTTTGCAGGTATATCTGACAACAAATTCGTGTAAATAACATAAATGTAATAATTTTATTGGCCGTGTACTTACTTGTACGTTAGATCTTTTTACGGGTGTACTGCAAGTCATTATTATATATCGGTCAATTGCTGTGAAAATAAAGTGTGGGCAAATCACAAATCACATCACAAATATTTATTTAACGTGGAAGTTTACCTAATGTAAGCCCGATCGTGGCGTGACTAATAGCTATTGTGCCCGGTTAAATGTCGCGATTAAAGTACTAATACGTTACTGACCCCCAATTATATTTCTAAAATAATTAAAACTGGTACCTAAAGGTTAATGGTTCTGAATATACGCAAAATATTATTGTTCAAACATACATTATAATTCTCTAAAATACAACTTGATTAAAATGACAAACTTACGTATTTAATAATTATTTAAATGATTTATTTCTTTATTTTACGTAGTTATTATATAATGTACTTTATTATGAAACATTTGTAATATAATCAATATTGATACAATATTATGATGCCAATAACCGTAATTTTCCAATGTAAATTACATGCGCGTCGCTGCCACATATCTCATTCGAACCAAGCTTTATTTATTTTATATACTCCTATATATAAAAAGGTAAATGATTATCAAGCGCTTTTATACCGACTATCTAAAAAAAACCTCTAGTTAACTTTAAATGCTGTGCTATTCATTGCACTTTCACTACAAAAAGGGGAATTAATTATATGCAGACATAATCAATGGTAGCCCGTAATTACATAACCAAAAACTTCTAAATTGACATCAGGAATTACGTCATCACCCTCAAACAACCCACTTAATATCCAGCATCGAAACGCATTTCCTGCCCGCATATAGAAATTAAACTCAACCGTCAAATACTAATGCGGTGTATACTGCACCAATGCACAGTGAGTTGATAAGTTTCCCAACGCCAAAACTGCCCAGTGTGCTGCCAAGTGGCGAGCCAGGCAGACGCGCCCACGGTAGGCTCACGCGCGATTTCACCAAAGTTCCGTATTGTTTACAAAGTGCCCTTATGAAGGAAGCAACATTTGCGGATTGCCGTTGTGATTTACCGGAAAATTGCACGTGTGACCGTGATAATAATTTTTACAGAATATTAGGTACGTCTGCGTTTTATATTAATCATCTAAAAAGGTACACAATAAGAAATAAAACCCATCATTAAGCAGCTTAGCAATTTTACGAGATATTACTTAAATATTGATTCTCATCAGTCATTAAGCTCATGCAAAATTTTAACCCTTTCAACTATTATTAAGATTATTCATAGAATATTTTTTAATTTTACCTAAAAAAAATACCGCACAATGTTAGAAGAGGTTAGAGAACAGTCGTAAATTGAGAGAATTCCCGTACCCTACTAGCCCAGCCTTCGCTTATCTATTTGGCACCGTGCCAATGGAGTTCACGAATTCTCTAAGTACACAAACATTGATTCGACTTGTTAGGTAAGAGACGGCAAAAAATTCGTAGTAATTATAAATATATTATACACAGATTATTCAATTATTTAGGACTTTCATTTCTTAATAGCTTGTTTTATAATAAAGCTTTCAGCTCGTTTAATTGTAATAAATATGCTGATGTGCGTCTATAAAGCAGTATACATAATACTTTTATAACTTATAAAACAAAATACAATTTACCTTGACGAAGAAGCCATATTTAATAACGATACCATTTACCTAATAAAAACTTTATGAAAACATAATATCATTTTCTATTATAATTAATTAAATGACTCGCCAAAGTGAAATTCCTAAAGCTGTTAATAATCCCTTAGTTCTAAGTAACTTTAATTAGAGACAAAAGACATCTTCATCTGTTAAGTTCAGTTCAACTTAATATTACTATTGTATCGTTGACGATATAAGCCTATCATAAGAATTTCATCAAAGTATTGTTCGGAGCCATAACCCGAATACATTAAAATCTGCCAAGCGTTTATGTTTTATTTTTTCTACATGAAAGTAGTTATAAAAAGATAAAATCAATGTATACAAATATTCGAAACATTAAACATAACAGAAATATTTAATACAAAGCTTGAATGGTATATACAAAAAAACATCCGGGAATTACAAAGCAATAGGACATTTTCATCTCCGATATTTTTAGGTCATTCCACGCCTTCGTCGGTTAGCATGAAAAAGGCCATTTCGTAGCGCCGAGTAGAAGCTCCGTAGTCAGTTCATGCAATGCTACGAAACCTTAGACCTCGCATTAGATCACCGTAGCAAATCTCTTATGCTTACAAAATGTTTCGACGTACATAACTTTTCTTCATATAGTTAAATCGCTGTACTAAAACTTATCGATCGTAACAAAATAAACGTAGATTAATACTACAAATTCAAAATAATGTCTGTCTATTCGTTTTGCCATCGCAGGTTCATAATTAACCAATTTTGAATTAAATTTGTCATGTTCTTTTGTTCTGTTGCTGTTTGTTTGGTTTAAACAATAGAACAAAATAAATTCTATTCCGGAAACGACAGATGGCGTTATATGCAACTGAACTGCGTAACATACATGTAATCAATTGGACTGAAGATAGAAAATAGCATCACGTCGCAATGTTGCGCATGCGATTGGCACCTAGTCTGTCCATCCAGGCAATTATTCTCAAATAAGTTCACACATCACCTCATATGTTTTGAAATTATTAGCTTGAAGCACTGGGGTTCTTGATTCCTCTATCAGACAACAGAGGAATATCAAATATAATATCTCAATACATATATATAACACCCAAATACGGAATAAATACATATCACATAAGTGTTTGTCTTGAGTAAAGATTTTACCCACGACACTTGGCGCACCACATGCCACCAAATGCGTCATCGTGACCTTCAAATTAATACCCTAAAATGGTAGAAAAATCTTTTGCCTATATCCAGCAGTGAATGTCCTACGACTGATTTTATACGACGAAATCATTATAACTATCGTTCAAGGTCGTCCTAAGGCTTATATAACTTTACCGCGTTAAAAGCTGCAAAGAAAAATAAATTAATCGCCAGTGAAGTGCTTTCATGAGTCGTACTTAAAGCGAAGATTGCTGTAGTAAACGGAAAAACCGTACTCGCGTTAGCAATCAATTTTCTGCGTAATATGGGGTTAAAGGCCTCCTTTTATTTCCCCCCCATGTGGCTTAGTTTAGGGTTTGGTGTGCTAAAATATAATACTTCAATTAGGAATTCGAAATACGTTTATAAAAATATGAAAAATCATTATCACATAGTGAATTTATTAAATGTATCTATTTAAACGTCTCACGCGTCTAGAGATGTCACCGAGGCAGCGAATCCAGTAAAACATCAAAAAATAACATCTAGTGTTTCTTGTTACTTTTTATCTTGCTTTTTTTATTATGTATGTATTGTTAATAAGTCATTATTTATTTGATTGGACTGACGTGTCTTAAAGGTAAACGCCCAAAAAAATAAATAACATCTTAGAAGTTTCGCATTAAAATGAACAACTGATAGGCACCCCTGCTAACACTAGTCGGTCCGCCCGCGTCACCGTCGCGTCGACGCCGCCTCAAGATTTACGAGCACATTATTCTGTTCACTGCTGACTTATTAATATTGCACGTCAAATTATAGCATGCTATATCTGAGAAGATTCCCACTTCACTTCACTGTCACGCGTGCGTCTTGGGTACATAGGAAAAAGGCACTGCAAAATTACTAGCTATTCTGTATTAATTTTACCTTCCTCTCCTCTTACAAATAGCTACATTTGTACCTCACTCTTATTGCTGTGTCAGGAGAGAGAGAGATAGAAAGGCTATAATTTTTTCATGTGATATAATATATTTAGGTTGACCTAAAGATATTAGACACGAGCTTCTATAGGGTGCGACGACGATCAGCCAGATCCTATGCTTTTTTGCTAGATTTCTGATATAAATTATTATTAGGAGCGTTCCGAAGCGGTACTGGCTATGGTTCTCGTCAAGCTCTTGGAGACAAGAGAACTGACTACACTTTCAGACACGATCCTTGGTGAATATAGATCGAATATAGATCGAATATAGAAAAATAAGTTTTACAAGTATCGACCGTCAATCCTACACACGGGAGTTGTGTATCCACGTCACAGACAGACGCGTCGACGCCCGCTTGAAAATATACAGGCACTGTACACATTCTGTTGTCTGCTGACTTATTGCCCATTCGTGCAAGAGCTAAAAATGCCGTTAAAGCAAACAAATAAAATTAAAATGTAATTGTATCAGAATCGTAAAGCACAGTCAGAACATGTTTGTAAAAAGTATTTTTATTCAAATGTGCCAAATCTGTGTATTACTCTGAGCTATTTATACCATATTTTATACAACCTTAATTTGTCTAATCTGTTGTTTATCACTTCAAATAGTAACAGTAATTTACGCAGTACGGTATAAGAAATTGGATACTTTGTCTATCAGAAAAAAAATCTAATAAAAGTCTTTACCTTGAAGGCAATTATTCCGATCGAAAAAATAAAAATACTTTCATCATTCATAGTCATGGTTACATATCTCAGATAACTGTTGCAACTTGATACTGCCTTACGTGCCGTGAGGTACCGGCAGAATAGAATAGTACCTCGCACTATACCAGGTGTCAAAAGAGGTGACTAGGTGCTAGAACCGACAGATGGCGGTATATCTATCTGAAACAGTGTAGCTCAAGTGCACAGGGCGAGGATGGGCAGCAGGATCCCCGTCGCGATAGCTACGCTCTACTATTGCCAACACGCTTGCTCTGCGTGGCAATTATAGGCAAAAATCCTCCTTTCTTGGAGGGGCTTATGTCCAGCAGTGGACTTCCAATGACTGGTATGATGACTGCCTTACTACCAACTTGTACTTCAGCATACAAATGTTTGAGAGGTCTTTTCAAATATAAAAAAACTTCTGTTCAGATTGAGGTAAAATCAGTAGTTTTCTTTAATTCATTAATATGTATTATTTTCAAATTTTAAATGTGAATTATAATGAAGCTTTTATTTCTTTTTAAGATAAGTACAAACTTCTCTGTTGGAATGGGATAAAAATATTTTAACTAAAGGTTAAAATATTTTTATCTTAACTTATATATATTACTTTAACTTATAATTATACAATTATTGTAGAAACCTATTTTAAAAGTGTTTTTAAATAATGTATCAATCTACGACCTCACTGTTAATTGCATTATATTTATTTCGTCAATTCCAAATCAGCCATTTTTTATTGTCTCAATATAATCAAATATTATTATTTAAATTTCGATTGTAATATCCGTTGGTCAGTGGTCATCGGTACGAGAAGAAGAATGTTGTAGCATAACAAATGAAATAACATCAAATTATTAGTAAAAAAAAATTGAATTTATTATCTACCTGAGAATTGGTCAAGGAAAAAGTCAAATTTGAAGTCACCGGAAAGGAATAAAGAGCAATCTAAAGAAAAGACGACAAGCTTTTGATCTAAGTAGATTGTAACTTTTAACTATCCAAGAGTCAGCTGTATATGGCAATAAAGCGCGTGGAATGGTAAGCATCTAGTCCCAAAATTGAAATGTAAATGTAGTAAAAGAAGAGATAATATATTAAAACCAAAATAAATATTTCGCATAAGGTTTAATACATATATATATAATACTTAGTGAACATAACTAAGCATTTATACTACCTATATCAGATAACTTGTACAAAAAAAATATGTGAACGATTAAATAGCAATATGTCACTTAAGCCACCAGTCCTTCCCAAGACTAGGTCAAGATCATCAAGTTAAAATAATACAATGCAACTTTTTCACATATAAATTACTTAAATAATTTTAAGTAATGATCGATGAGACGAAAACCGGATTCCGAAAGTCGACACCGATATTGATATCTTAAAAAGGAGCCCACTAATTATGCCTGCCACCCGAAATTACATGGTTACATGTATTAAAGTTGTACACAATAAATATCAATGCCACACAACCTTCTATCCTTAACAAGATAATATAAAAGATATATAAATAATATTAATACTGCCGCGCACTTATTTATCGTGCCGACTAAATGTTGACAAATAAATAAACAGTAAAAAAGTGATATATCTCCAAGTCATCAGAAAACCTTTTACTTAAAACTTCTGTGGATTTTTTTTTGAATATCTCATATTATGCCAAATATTCCGGATGCTCGGAGTATTATGAAAAATAAAACAGAAAAGTAGCATAATAACTGATTACGGACATCAGACAACAGAGGATAAATGTAGTATTAAAATACTCATTTAACACCTAGAAACAGATCAAACACATAAATCTTAGTTAAAGATCAAACACACGACCCTTGGCGCATAAGAAAGGCCCACTGTTAAATGCGTCATTGGGTTCATATACGTCAAACGGAAGCATAATATGTTGTTTTATTATTTAGTTCATATTTCTCATAGAATTTCATATAACATTAATACGTTCAACATCATAATACCAGCCACCGGATGTCTACTGCTGGACATAGGCCTCCCCAAGAAAAGCAGAATTTTGTCCATAATTGCCGCGCTGGGCAAGCGTGTTGAAAATCGCAGAGCACTGCTTTCGCGCCCTGAGAATTTAAGCTGCATTGTTTTGGATGGATATACCGCCATCTGTGGGTTGTTGCACCTTAGTTGCCTCTTACGACACCTTGTACAGGAGGAAGTAATATTCTACTCTGCCGGTAGCGAACATATTATAGTCGTGAGTATAATATGCTCGTTTATTAATAAATATTACTTACCTACTGCCAAAATATCAAGTGACAAAGGGATAAGCATAGCGGAAACGGACTAGCTAATACGTACACTCCGTGACGGGGAGACAGTGACGTGACAAAAATTATTGCGTAACAATTACATGACAAACACCTGACTTTATAACACGTTGCAACCGAAACTATGCGCTCACATCTCTCAATGAACGTGCGAACTTTTTCGATCAATAACGCAGACTTATCGCCCGGTATTAGAGTTCATATTACCACGGTAATGATGTAATAATAGCATAGTCTCTACTGGCAAGTACACTTGGCTTGGACTGTGTCCCGTTATAGACCTATTCAGGTCTGTCTGGTAGCCCTTGATCTAAATCTGATTGAACGAAAATATGACACGCGTCTGAGTATGCGATTCTTATACTGATACGAGGTACAATTAAAAGTATATGAGTTAGTGATAACCCTTGCTTTTAAGATGGCCTCTATTCGATATCATCCATACATCCATTTGTTTGTTCTGTGTCTGGGTGTAAAATATGTAAATACAAAATACTCTTTTGTTTGACATCTGTAACATTAGTGCTTTAAGTTAGTTATCTCGGAGTTAGATCCAGGCCATGATGGGTGAATTTATTTATTGCTTTCTGTTTATACTGTTCATACTAATATGAGTAAGATATGTTTTAAGATCATTATATTGATGTCACACTTAACAGGTTCAGTAGGTATGGTTCAAAACCATTAAAAACACTTAAGCTCACAATCCAATCTTTATATTACTTAATGATATTTAAGTGAGTTAAAAAAGCTGAATTTATATCAGAATGTGTAGACTTACCTTTAGATACACCTACACATTTTTTGTTACGGTACCTATATAAACGATTGGGCCGTAACATGCTGAAGGTAACAGAACCGACAAATAGCGGTATATCTATCTGAAACTGTCTTATTAAAGGTAGCTGATACGCAGCAGCACTCCGGGCACATAGCAACCCCCAGTGTGACATTTATGAGCAAAATATACCCAAATATAGCGAGGAGAGTATATCGAACAGAAGATGCCCATCTGATATGATGATGATAATGATATGGAACTTGGTCTGATGGCAGTTTCGGTTGTGACCCTATCTTTTGCGCCAATTGTCATGGGTTCGATCCATCCCCAGCACAAACATTTATGTAATGAACATTTGTTTGATATGTGCCTGGATGTAAAATATGTATTAAGTATTATATTTGTAACGCACGTGCTTTAAAACACTTGTCTCGGGAAAATATATGAGATATTGTGAGATTTATTATTTATTTATACCTGTAGATTTCTCCATGGTAATCTTATATTCAATAGTTATTTGTCTTATTTCATCTAGCTATCGGTATTGTTTCGGTTTGCATATTTTAAAAATAATTACCAATAAAGCGTCATTAGCATTCGTATCGGCCTAGAGTAATGAAAATTTTAATTAGCCAGCTTGTTCATTAATCTTATACGTATCCAAGTGTTTACGTCGGAGCGCGTAAACTAAGGCATACAATAGATGATGCCAATATTTTAACGTTTAATTCCCTACAGACACGAGGTAGACCTCTTACAAAGGTCGCCTGCCTGCCTATTGGTACCTCACACTTACTTATTTCTACCGCCAAATAGCAGTGTTCGTATTACTGTGTTCCGGTTTAAAGGATGAGAGAGTCAGTGAAATTACTAGGTAAATGTTATATAGTATCTCCAGTTGGTTGGTTTACCCACAAGGTTGGCGAAACACTAGTGATATCTGTGTAAAGACACGAGCGTCTATAGGCTGCGCACACGTTTACGATCAAGCGGATCGGATGACTTATTTATAGAAAAAAAATCGATATCTTAGATTTCTATCGATTCGATATATCCGATTATCATCATAATCATACCAGCTGTTGGAAGTCCACTGCTGGACATAAGCCTCTCCATGAAAGGAGGCATTTTGCCCATAATTGCCGCGATGGGCAAGCGTGTTGGGAATTGAGCTGAGCGTAGCTATCGCGACGGGGATACTGCCGACCCTCCCCACCCTGCGCATTTTAGCTGCACTGTCTCGGCTGGTTATACCGCCATCTGTCGGTTCTGGTACCTTAGTCTTACGACGCGTGGTGTAGTGGGAGGTACTATTCTATTCTGCCGATACCACACGGTCTAATGCTTTAATAAATTCGTAAGAAGGTTTAAAAATTTGATTTGTATCATAAACGCAGATAGAATATTAGCAAAGAAACTGATTAGTGATACTCGTTAAAGTTCTGAACGTGGTTATGGCTTTTTTTATACCAAACTGTAATTAACGATAGTTATTTCTATAAATAACGGATTAAGTGTTATGACGTAGAACGGTTTTCCTGGTGACTCTACAATGCGTGTTATAGTACCTGACATTTGAACCAAATAACATACACTCCTTTAGCGCTGCGAAAATACTTTTAATGGAGGCGAAACAAATGTAAAAAGTAATTATATTTAACTTCGGGTTATTTTGATTAGATACTAAGTTGAGGCCATTGTAACTTTCAACTAATTCTCTATTATTAAACTATACTTACCGGAAATTTAATTCTAAAGATATCATGTTGTGCTTATACAAAATATTTGTTGCTGGAAACAATTCGTGTTACGCTTTATAGATCATCTGTGATTTGTCTGAGGCATTTGTATCTGTGCACTTATAATTTGAGAACTCAGGAAATTACACCAACAGAGGATTATATGACGGTAAATTTATTTTGAATTTGAATCACAAAAATTCATAAAAAAGCACTTGTTTTATATTTTCAATATTGCAAACTATTAAATGTATTATCTTTGTAACTACCCTTCGTCTGTAAAGCATATTTCCAAAATGGTAACCAATTCTAAGTCAAAGTCTTTGATACCAGCTGGTATCAAAGACTTCTATCAGTTTATGTTATTCTGATATATTGTCAGTGTAGTTGTACCAGTGAGTGTACCAGTAACTAGAAATACGTATTCCTAGTATACTTATTGATGGAACTAATGGTCTACTAATATATATTTAACACTTAATGATAATATTTCTTTAACTCTTTCACTTGTCATAATAAAACTAGTTTTGAAGCCTTTAAAATGATATACATATATATATATATATATTATATAAGATTATATATGACTTTAAATATATATGTATATATACGTCTAGTTTAGTTTTCACAATAAATTATAATAAGTTTAAACATTTCTTGTTCATTATTAGGACATCATTTTAAATTAAATAGAAGTTATTTGTAAGTACGTACTGGTAAACGATCAAGGACGATATGAACTGTTTTATCGTAAAGGTTTATCCAAATCTGTTAAGTACCCAGAATTTGCACAAAGGAAATAAATATCCATACATCCGTGCTCATGCGAACAAAATTCCTTGCGTAAAATATTAGTGTTATTTAATGTGGATATTATATCCTTTTTATATTCTAGCAATAATATGACACGGAATGATCAAGAGATCTCGAGTTGGAAACTGTTGACTTTCAATAGCCGATGCAGTTTGACAGATAACGAATGTTTGCCCAGTACGCCCCGCCGCCCCGCCGTCACCCTGCGAAGTGTTTGTTTTGAGTTTGTTTTTGTCCCGACATAGACGGACTTGTTACAAACACGCTTCGATATTTTGTTTGTTTTTGTTGTTTGTGCTAGAAACAATAAAACAAAGTTAAAATAGAGACGATAGAGGCCGGACAAATGTAGCTTTTCCGGCCTAAACGGTGAGCTGAATGTTGCCAAGGCTATTTTCTGTATAAGTTGTACCTACTATTGGGAAGGACATAAATTGATTTTTATACCACAAATTTTCAGTTCCGATGGGAAAGCATAAACATTGTACATGCGATAATTCACAAAAAACCCAAAAAAATACCATGGAAGCCCTGTATTTTTCCGAGGCTAATACTATTTAAACCAGATCCAACCATTCAGATCCGTTTATCGAGATTACCGTTAAAAAAATACAGATAAACAGGCGATAAAAGTCAATATTTTTTTAATTCAAACATTTAAAATACTGTGTGCTAAATAGAGTTTATTTAAATAAATAAAATGTAAAACGTTTAACAATCCTTCATATATCGGATAATTAAAACAAAATATTTTATTGCAGGTATATTTTAACCTTCCCTTATAAACAATAGCCCTGAATACAGAAAATAATAGTACACCCCCTGTAGGTGTCGGAAAAAGCGGCTGAGGTACCAGATCCGACAGATAGCGGAATATCTAGTCGAAACAGTGTAGCTCAAATGTGTTGATTTGTTGTTTTGGGAGGGGATGGGCAACAACATTTCCATCGTGAGCCTACGCTCTGCATATGTCATCTCGCTTGTCCAGCGCGGTAATTATGGGCAAATTCCCTCTTTCTTAGGCCCTTTCACAGCTGCTACGATTTATTCATCAACATAATGTTGAATAAATCACTCAGGCCTTTGACAATAACTGAGAGAGAAAGTTTAGGTGGATTATCCATTAATATGATTATATTACACAGACAGACCATTAAAAGCTGTCGACGGGCAGTAGGTCGAGGGTGTTCTGTAGTTTCTTAGCTGCGCGATCTTTGTTGACCGAGGATGCATACAAGGCGGCGTCGTCTGCTTATAATGCTAGGTGTGTGCCTTCTCCTACTGGTATGTCGTCCGTATACAGGCTGTACAGCACGGGCGAGATGCAGCTGCCCTGATGTACACCAGCCTCAGCGGCTACAGACAGATGTAGCGAGGGACTTCGTATAATAATATAATAGTAATAATTCACGTTTGTCATAGATTGACCTGGCTCCAAAATATGTCGCTTGAAACACTTGTGTTACGGATATCAGGCAATCAGGATATCAGGCAATAGCGGAAACTCAAATACATACTATATCTACACTTTTAACACCCAGGCACAAAACAAACTGTAATATTCTTCATTATATTTATACTGAATAGGGATCGAACCTTGACTTTTTCCACTAGGTTGATGATTGTGATGGATATTAGAATCAAAAGATACAAGCCGAATATCATCAACATCAGTTCATCTAGTGATGAGCCATCCAGCATAAGATTTATAAGCCGTGAATAAGTTATGTAACAGTCATAAAACTTATGCGATTAGATAGACATATTTCTGTTTTTCTTATGTTAGAATTAAGAAGGATAGCAAGTAACGCAAGAAAAAGAAAAAGAAAAAGGTTCGGTTTTTGAAACATAATAATGTATTATATACGCTTGTGAATGCTTGTTGATTGTTACAAGTTTCTTTGACCTTAACCTCGCGATTACGTAACAACCACGATGCCTAAAATAGAAACCAGATTTAATCAGACTTGGCATAATCATTACAAAAAATACTAGAGAAATTATATTTTTACGATACATATACTACAAGTAGTAAATATACTTACAACTGCAGATAAACCTATAACTTATGTATGTCTATCAATTGATAATTAATCATAAAATTACTAGCGAGTAATTATTTAATAGGTCAAAAATTTTCTTTTTCATCAGTAAAGTAAATTAACAAAGTTTACAATAGGTTTATAAAAAATCATTTGCAGAACATATTGATTTTTGTAAAAAATATTTTTTATATGTTGCATAAACTACATCGTTTTATATAATTCGTGTCACATTATTTTTCCGCAATGAACACCTACTACTGAACTGATTTTAATCCAGTTTTGTTTACAGTATGCAATAAGCCGTGAGTTACCAGCAGAGTAGAATAGTACCTCCCTTTGTACGAGGTGTCGTAAAAGGCGACTATGATACCAGAACCGATAGATGGCGGTATATCCGAATCAATGTAGCTCAAATGCACTGGGCGAGGATATACAGCAGCATCCCCGTAGCGAAAGCTGCGCTCTGCGATTGCCAACACGCTTGCCCAGCGCGGCAGTTATGGGCAAAATTCCTCATTTCTAGGGAGGCCTACGTCCTGCAGTGGACTTTCAATGGCTGGTATGATGATGATGATGCAGTTTGATTGCATGTTTTTAATCCTAGTTTATGCCCTACGTTGTTACAGTAAGTTAGATAGGGTTCGATCGCAAGCCAGGAAAAATGTTTATATGATGATTTTTATATTTGTGCAATTGTTTGTCTGGATGTTCAATATCTGTATTTAAGTAGTATATTTCTATGTTGTCTGATATCCATATCGCCAGTGCTTGAAGCGACTTATAACAGAATCAAGTGTGAAATGTATATAGTAATAATAATACATAATAATATATTGTTTATTGTACACCAATGAAAACAACACAAGAACATCACAAAAACATGTAGTAGGTACAAGAGGTGGCCTTATCGCTAAATGCAATTTCTTATAGGCAAACTTTGGATGGAAATAATCTTAAAGCTGGTGGAAGTTTGAGGTGCATTTAATACATACATACAAACAATAACATACACATACATTCAAATACATATAAAAGATAAAGTTACAGAACAAGGAAAGTGGCAGAATCAAAAACAAAATCAAAGTGACAGATAACACTCCTTCACCATGCTCTTAAAAATAGAAAGAGAACGAGCAGATCTCACTTCAAAGGGGAGCGCATTCCACAAACGAACAGCTTAAACTGTATAGGATTTCCTATAGAAGCTTGGGGAATGCAAAGGCATTTTGAGTGATAAATTCTCTGATGATCTTAGGGATTTTTCATGGCTGTGTCCAAGGAACACAAAGCGACTTTTAAGATAAGTAGGTATCAGATAGATAGGATAGTATGTAGTGGCAATTATTTATTTATCTTTAGATAGCAGATTTTACATATAATTTTCAGTATATATTAACGTCAAAGAAGATTGCACGCCTGTTAAATCTAAAGAGTACCAAACAATTATAGATTTATGAGATACAATTTTAACAATGTGACAGGAAAGCTTCTTGTTCCAGATAAGATCTACTAATACATCACTTTAAATACATGAACATGAATTTATTAAATCATAGTACACTATCATTTTCAAAAACCACATAATACTTCGCACATTCTGTAACTAAACTCAGCTCTAATGCTCTTTCTAGCGAAAATTTTCGAGATAAAATAAAAAGAGTAACTGTATAAAAACATTGATTAATAGGTACAATAATTAATGAACACAATCAACCAGACTACAATTTTCAATTTATCAAATAAGACGAGGCCAGCGATGAGACGTCAAATTTTATAAGAATCGGTACTTTTCTGACTATGTACCTACGTAGCTGTCAGCTAAACACCGCAATGCAGTAGTATGAATGTAATCGATGTTCTCTTCGCATTGCTCTATTCTTACTGTACAAAATTTTAATATTTAAATATTCTTACACTATTTGCGAAAAAGAATAATTAACCGAAAAACCGATGAAGTTGCCATTGAACCCCTTGCAATCATATCACCCGCGACTTTGTTCGTGTTCGAGACTTCAGCATTATATCACGCCATGCGGGAACACTCCAAAAATCAAGTGTAATATTGATGCTTAGTTTTATTTATTCCATTTGTATGTTTTGTAATATTTTGTGCAATAAAATTTAATAAATAAATAAATTTGTCTTTCAACAATTTGCTCTTGTCATATTTTGAATGCTATTTAATTCGTAAACGTAACAAACAGATATAACAACGCAATACATTCAGACAACATCTCAGACATTGACCTGACTCCGACAGAAGTCGCTTAAAGCACTTTGATTACGGACTTCAGGTAACAGAGAAATCAAAAATATAAAACTTAAATATGTAAGCTCGCGTAAACATAATAAACAAATAGCGTAGACAGATGTAAAAATAATAAATTATTAATTCACACAACATCTCATACATTGACCTGACTCCGACATAAGTCGCTTGTATCACTTGTATTACGCACCACAGGCAATAGAGGGATCACAAATGTAATATTTAAATGTATATTTTGCGATCAAACATAAAATTAACTTAAATATTCATCATATAAATATTTACCCTGGATGGGAATCATACCCGCATCTACAACAAAAAAATAGGGTCAATACCACCTGCCCCATTAAGTCTTTTTTTTAATATCATCATCATATTAACCATTGGAAGTCGACTGTTGGACATAGGCCTCCCCAAGAAAGTAATGTTGCCCATAATTGCCACGCTGAGCAAGCGTGTTGGCAGTCACAGAACACAAGCTTTCGCGATGGGAATGCTCACGCCCACACCCGCCCTATGCAATAAAACTACAGTAATTCGGATGGATATACTGCCATCTGTCGGTTCTGGTCCCTTTGCCACCTCTTAGGTCACTTCACTACAGAGAGAGGTACTATTCTTAGAAGTTGTTAAGTTATCTGTCTTCTAACTTAAATATAGTTAAATTATAGATTCTCGCCCCTCACGAATTATTTAATAAAAATATATATAATTAAAATTTTCGTGTCACTGTATTTGTCCGGGATAAACTTCTGTAGTTTAATTTACTACTGAATCGATTTTAATCAAATGTCTCTTACTGTGTAAAGTTTAATCCATCTCAAGATAGGATAGTTTTTACCTAAATTTATTGTCGCCATACTTTGTTCATGATAAACAAATAAGTGGCTGTGTGATACCAGCAGAGAGTACCTCTTACCTCCCACTGTACCTGGTATTGATCGAGGCGATTAAGGTATCGGTACTGACAGATGACGGTATATCCACCCGAAGCAGCACATCTACAAGGCAAAAATCCTCCCTATCTTGGAGCCTATGTCCAACAATGGACTTTCTATGACTGATATGATGAGCAAAGAGTCTGTCTATTTGAGTATATGGACTATCAAGACCTATAGCTACCAATAAACACAGGTCAACCAAAAAAATCTTTAAAAATATCTCCTAAGATATTATATTTTCACAAATCAAATTGAAAGTGACAAAGAGACAGTAAAAATATTCTTTACTGTGTGTAATAATTATAATTGACATATTTTTAAAGTACTATATTTAGCAACTTTATCGCTCAAAGCGATCTCTTCCAGAAATCTTTGGACGGACATATGACAAACATTTATGTTTAATAGCTTCGTTACTTCGAGTATCACGATTTTAAATTAATTACGTTCTCTATTAACGTTATTATTTTGAATATTTTCTGGAATATTTTTCTATCCATAAATACATATCACTTTAAACCTCTTTCCTACAGAGTTTTATAAAATAAACCGAAATCATTACCCATTCGTCAAAAATACGCGACTGAAGATGTCAAATGCTCCATAGCATTTTCACGATCATCGATTTCATGTTTTGTTCTTGTTTTCAATAATAAATTAAATTTAACTAATGTTTGTTGGAACAGAAGCCGCTCTAACGAGTGCTTATAATATGTGAAGGGCAAAGAGTGTGCCGAAAAAAACTAAACATTCGTCGCAGGAGAATCGTTAGTATCGTTAAAAATTATTATTGCAATTCACAGCATCTTAGAAAAATTACGGGTATGAATTTATATGCACATGTGATAAAGGCATAAGTTAAGGCAGAGTAGAATAGTACCGCCCCCTGTACCAGGTGTCGTAAGAGGTGACTAAAGTACCGTAACCGGCAGATGGCGATATATCCATTCTACAGCACTGCACTGCATTCAAATGCACAAGGCGGGGATGGGCAGCAGCATTTCTAGTGCTAAGCTACGCTCTTCGATTGCCGACACGCTTGCCCAGCACGGCAATAACGGGAAATATTTTCCCTTTCTTGGGGGATAAGTCTAACAGTGGATATACCAGTTCTAATAGTGGCTGATATGATAATGTATACCAAATCAGTAGCGTTGTTTTTAGCGTATTAGTTTCGGATGAACGGGTGACCATTGCTTTCTAATTGTCGAATAGAAACCTTGTACTGGTAAACGTCACATTATGTATCATATCAAAATGCAAGAAGTATGCCGCAACACGAAAAGTGGACAGACGATCTTATTAACACCACACAGTCGTGCCGGGACCACACACAAACGGTCTTTTTGGAGTCTCTTGGTGAGTGGATAGCCTCCATCTGCGATGATTATGATGATGACACTATAATTATTTCGCAGCCAATCAACCGATTTTATAGGGTGTGGGTAGTAGCTTAAATTTTTTTTTTACAATGATATGCGAATAAGACAAGTTGAATGCGAAAATCCAAGTATTCCATATATCCAAGATTTGCAGTTGATGCCAAATTGCCAAATTTTGAAATTTAATTCACGGGAACCGTACCACAATATGATCTGTACACTAGAATTGAAAATTGTAGTATAAATTATAATTAAATAAATAAAGGTAGAAAAGCACGTTTGTGGTTACGAAGTTGAAACTCGTCTAAATAATAAAGCACACACTTTATTTGTCGATGTCCGGACAGGCTGCACGCCAGTCACGGTATCTGTGGCCGAAAAACTAATGACTATCTACAGTTTAAAAACAATATGGTTCCTAGGGCTTTTAATTAAGATAAACAGGTCTGGTTCTTTCATAGGGTTATGGATCTTAAAAGGAAAAAACTATAATAAATATTTATAGTGACCCTTTACAAAACCCTTTATCTGTATAACATGTATGTTGAAATTGCAACCACATACTCAACCTAGTACAACCACATCTAGTACACCTAACAAAAGATACGACCGTTTGTACTGCAAAAACGCATGTTTTAGCATTCTCAAAGAAACCAACATATATAGAATAATATCCAAAAACTTAGAAACCTAGGAGAATGAAAGTTCGCAGGGTATATCGTTATATATTGAACGAAGATCGAAAGAAAAATCCAAAGACAGTCATAATAAAATCAGCATACTAAGAAGTACGAAATTAAGTTCCTACTGACTGAACCCCTTGAATAGAGAACCCTTATACTCTACTGTCTGGCACTTACACGGCGTTTTAAAACTTAATTGCCATTTCCAGAACGGTTGACACGAGAATGAGACGCGATGAATCCGTGAAGAGCTTCACTCGGGTTCCGACGCGCCGCCTCAGCGATCAGTTCCCGTCCATCACAACCCCGCTCCGCTCCAACTCAATTACCATCAAATCGCTCGCTCAACAGTCCGCTTACTTGGCCGAGAAAGCTATCAGAGCTCAGTTGTGAGTAGCGAAGTCAATAACAACATTTGCAATGATGCTGAACCAGTACAATGTATTAAAAAATCATACAAAATATTTTAATTTAAGTGATGATGATAACAGCCTCGGCCTTGCCCATTGCGAGGCTCCGGGTAGATCTTCACGAGGCCCTCTCTTTATACTTCGTGAAAATTATGATATACGAACCAAACAAAATCGAGTTTTATAATATTTTATAATGAAGATTTACAAAATTATCAATTACAGCTATTATAATCTTTATAATTGATGCTTACAACTTTTCCTAAGACTAAAATATTTAATGAAAGCACAATAAGTGAGCTACGTCTTTTGGAATGACAAATTCAAATAAGGCAGTATTTTAAAGTCATATCACATGAAGCTTACTCTGAAACTAGAACGCCAAAAGTCGACTCTTTAAACTTTCCTCTTCCTCTTTGCTGGTATAATTAATTTTATTAATGATTGTTATTCAGATATCAAAAAAACTACTAGTTTTTACATTTTTGTCACTTTTATTAATTTACACAATAAAAAATGTACAAGATAGAAATAATTTGGAACGTAAATTGAATTAGTTAACTTTAACGTACAACGGCAACATTTACTGGTTCAACATTATGTCTTGAAATTCTCTTTAACATTTTAGGACTTGAATTTATAGCCAATTTTCTCATGCTGTACTTCGCTTAATTTGCTGCAACCCTGGCTAGTAAGTATTTTGTTTTTATTTTTCTTATTTACTTTAAATGGAGCCACCATCGAGCAACAATCCACGTCACCATAAAAAAGAAATCTGAAAAATAATTGGTACGTATCACATACACTTTTTCATTACAATTTAATTCCTTCCATTAATAGACATTCATTCCGTAGTGTTTTAATTTAGAAATGAGTCTTTACCAATTTCACTATAATTTAGGTACATTGAGACATTTACAAATTTGTTACCACTCTGTATTAAAATCACTGTCTTAACTAAAACAATTTTACTCAAATCACATCTCCTTTAATCGCCACTGCTCCTGCTTTCTAGCTGAATCCACTTTCAAAGTAGTAAGTATACTAAATTGACTATAATCTAAACCAAGTCTACGTCTATAGCCACCATTTTGCGTCGGTCTCTGATCCCATCCATCAGTTGCTGTTTACAACGAACTTCGGACGAAGGATAACGTCACCGCACCACTACGATCGCAATTTTGGAAGGGAATGATTAATTTAAGAAAGGTGTTTAAGAAAAATAAGTAAGTATTATTTTGTAGGTTGTATATATACTATATACAAATATTGTTGACTCTGTGTGCAATTGCTGTATAAATCAAATGAGATACGAAAAACATATAAATAATTGTAGAGAATAACAAGAACTTGTAAGAGATACCATAATAAACAGAATAATAACTGTTATAAAGTATACATTCTGTGCTACAGATAAAGATATAGAAGAATAAGATATATAGAAGAAATTATATAAGGTATCCAAAACACATTGAAGTTATTGAATTAAAAATATATTTCTTTTACAGCGAAGCTGACTTACAAGACGAAACACCCCCGGCATCATTTTTCAAATTAGTAAGTTGTTGATATTATCTCATCTTTTTTAATAGACTACGCCTGCGCCTACCGTGCGCCTCACTATACATGTATTATATAGCAAAAATATCAATACCGCATTGCCAACCTTGTCACTTAAAGATATTATGTCACATTACCCAATAACTACACTGCCTCTCTCTACCTTCAAACCGGACTATATTGCTATTTGCCAATAGAAATAGAAGACGACCTCTTTATATAATCTTTATTGTCTTTTCAGTTTAGGTTCGCCAAATTATGGGAAATATTACTTCTGTTTGTGGGCGTGATCATGGCCTCCATCAACGGCCTGTTCGTACCGATCGGGGTGATTGTGTACGGCGAGTTCACCGCGCTGCTGATAGAGCGGACAGTGAGGAATGGCACATCCAGTCCGACCTTCACCATTTCGATGTTTGGTGGCGGCAGAATATTGTAAGTATAATAATAATGATAAGTTCATACAAAATCTCATACATTGATCTGACTCCGATATAAATTGCTTAAAGCAGTTGTGTTAAAACATCGTGCAACAAAGGGGTCATAAATACTAAAATACATATTAAACATACAAACACAACTATTCATCATATAATTATTATTATTTGTCCTGGTGAGGATTGAACCCACGACAAAACCACCAAGACCAAAATTAGGTAATATTAAGCAGTTAGTTGGTTCTTCAACGTTGGATGAAGACAAACCAACGGTTCCTTATCAGTATCATAGTAGCCGTTGAACGTCCACTGCTGGACATAGGCCTCTCTAACAAAAGGAGAATATTAACCATTATCATCATGTTGGTTGGTGCGCGCAAACGCAATGCGTAGCTTTTGAACCGGAATACTGATGCCCCTGCCCCGCCCTGTTTTGTTTGAGCTACTTTGTTTTGGATGGATATACCACCATCTGTCGGTTCCGGTACCTCAATCACCGATTCGCTCCTGGCGGAGGGGTGGAGTGCCTCCTCCCCCTGACTACATACTATTACTTCGTCTAAAATTGTCTTATGGTTTTTCTTAAAAAACAACTAGTTAATAGCGTAGAGATTGCATCCCAAAATTTTAAGGTCATGTGCAATAGTAATTGACTGCGACGGCGCGGCGTATCGGTCAACCAATGTCGATTGAGCGTCAGACTGTAGCGTATCATCATACAGAACGTTCGATACAAATCAGCCTCTCATTTAATGAATCAGCAAGAAAACGTTAAGAAGTTTGCAGATTGCGTCACAAAACATAAAAAGACAGATGTCAATCTACATTTAGTGATGTAGATTGTCTTGAAATGCACACATATGACGTCATAAGGACACGATATCTCAGACCCGTTTGAAATGACCAGTGCATGCGCGTACCATCGGCGTGAGACACTTTTTTAATATAACATTAACTTGAAAATTAAATGATTAATTACTATTTGCTTATATTTGCGTAACAATAAAACAACAGCTTGATACGAATGCCACTTCCGCAATATTTTTGGTGTTTAAGTAGGTATGAAAACTAAAGTACATAATATATTATTATGTACTTAAGTTCCTATGAGTATATTTAATACCCAGACCCAGAACAAATACAAAACATACATACATCATGCATGAATGTCCCATCGGCGTGAGCAGAGACTATGGATCTCCACTTGCTATGATCTTGGCATACCTCTCTCTAGTTTCCCTTACCCGCATTAGTCCTTTCATACACTCTCGTTTATACTTAGTACTTCTGACCTTCTTTAATACCTCTTCTACCTGGTTAAAATATGTTCGCCTAGTTTGTCCTATACCAACTCTTCCATTCACTTCCGTTCTATATTATAGTGCAGTCATTCTACTTTCATCATTCGTTCTCTATTGTTGAGATGTTTATTTTTGTTTCTCTACAAATATCATCATATAAATCTATGTCCTGGGTGGGGACCCACAACTTCGAACTATCTAACCCACAACTTTTGGTGCGGGTGGTTTTTTTGATTGATCCTATCATCTCATGATCGTGAAAGTGAAGCATTTTGTACCTATCTGTGTTGTAATTAGGCGTACACATAACATATATTACATACACAAAAGTCATAATGTGTGCAGTCCCCCTACTCATTTAAAAAGTCGGTGATAAAGCATTACCTGTCATTGTAATTATTCCTTGCTTTGACTGTGGTATCATTTAAATTATTATTTATTTATATAGTATATATATTTATATTTGTAAATATTAGCCGTGAGGTACCGGCAAAGTAGAATAGTACCTCTCCCTGTACCAGGCATCGTAAGAGGCGACTAAGGTACCAGAACTTACAGATGGCGGTATATCCAATATCCATGCAAAAAAGTCAGATTAATGTACAGGGTGGGAATAGGAGCTTCCTCGTCGTAAAAGCTGCTTTCTACGATTGCCAACACGCTTGCCCAGCGCGGCAATTATGGGCAATACAACCCCTTTCTCGGGAAGGCCTATGTCCAACAGTGGAATTTTAAAGGCTCGTCTGATGATGCTGATTATACATTGTTATTTGAATTTCGTTATATATTATTATTTTAACATAAGTACACCCCAAACTACCTAGCTATTTTTTCTCTGTTTTTTTCCATCCAAGCTTGCCTAGAAGCGATCGCTCTATGCGATACGGCCGCCCATTGTACCTTTGTTTTAAATTCGTATCCAATTCTTGTTGTATCTGTTTGATTGGTGTACAATAACTCTTTATTGTATTATTCCCTTAAGAAGCCTTATCTTTCTTTAAGAAAGTAAAAATGTACTTACGAGTATATATTTCTGTCCAGAACGAACGCTAGTGCTGCGGAGAACAAGCAGGCTCTAATCGAAGACTCGCAGGCGTTCGGCATTGGGTGCGCCGTGTTCTCTCTCTTGCAGTTCATCGCGGGTGTCATCAGCGTTGATATATTCAACTACGTCGCCCTCAAACAGGTATACGTTGTGTACCGTCAAAGAAAGCGGGAATCATCACAGTGACCATCTAGTATGTCTATAGCACGCAGATTGTCCAATAGGCTGCAAATACTCAAATCCACACCAGGAGTCCTTTATACTATCTGTGCAGATCATGCGAAATAGTGTTTATCACATTTTTTTCCAGTGGGCCTATTCCAGCTACACAGTTAAAGCGCAAGTGATTCTCAGTTTGGTAATTTGTATATTTCTTATTGTCAATTTTCTTTATTACATACCAGCTATGCTCGCGACTTCGTCCGCGTGCAATAGTTTCTTTGGGCACCATACCTTTTTACTTTAACTTATATAAACTTTGAATGTTATATTATACATATATACAAATCAATAGACTAAATAATAAGTTTCAGCTTCTAGTTCTAACAATAACGATACTTCCATACAACTTTTCATCCCCCCTTTCGACCCCTTACAGCTTTTATGTCGAATGAAAAATTTGCCTATGTCCTTTAGACTATATGTCTACCAAATTTCATTTAAATCGGTTCAGTAGTTTAGGCGTGATTACGTAACAGACAGACAGAGTTACTTTTGGATTTATAATAGTACCTTACTAATATTATAAATCTGAAAGTAATTCTATACTAGTAAGGATAAAAGGAAATTAAATTATGGACAGATATTTATTTTACAATAAATCTTTCTCTTGAATAATATACAGTTATTTGAAAAAAGTAATTATAATAGTTTTTCAATAACTAGTATTTATTGTTCCTATTTCCAGATAGACAGAATCAAAGAGAAGTTTTTGAAATCTGTTCTACGACAAGATATTTCATGGTATGATCTCAACACGTCGATGAATTTCGCTACTAAAGTTTCAGAGTAAGTAATTCATTTCAATAATGAAACAAAAAAATAATTCTTGTACGTTTATGGTAAAACGAGAGTTTACTCCAACTAAAATTACCGAAATAATTTTACACGTTGAGATGTAAAAATAATTTCTTGTAGGCGTAAATTAAAAATCCGATCGATGTTGATCCGACACAATGTTAGAAAAAACTAATATTGTTAAATGAACAGGGACATAGACGTATATGGATCTGTCTTTATAATAAAAGTTAAGGGAATCTTTTTGACTTAATATACCCCACTACAATATTGTGCACCCTATCTGTGTACAATTGAGCATAGAGACTCCAAAAATCATTAAAAGGCGGCGTCGCCCATCACTTCGATGGTGCTAGAATTGACGCTCAGATTTAGATCACAAAAAAAATATAATAATCTGTTACTTATTTTGTTATTGCTATCCATCTCTTTGATAGACAAATAAAATGAATTCAAACAGCCATTTTAAGTAGTAATTACTTAGCAGTTATAAATTATTTTCATTTGCCCTATTAGCTGCACCAAAATACCAATTAGCTTGTTCAACTCTGTTTAGTGACGTAGAGAAATACAGGGAAGGCATCGGTGAAAAGGTGCCCATGCTGATATACCTGGTCATGTCTTTTGTGACCGCGGTGATAATCTCCTTCATGTACGGCTGGGAGCTCACGCTGGTCATCTTATCGTGTGCACCAGTCATTATAGTTACCACTGCGGTCGTCGCCAAGGTAAAATATGTTTAATGCTGCTTTAATTCCATAGAACTAAATATTTATAGGATGATGTTCTTCGTTGCTAAGACAGTGTTACGTTATGTCGGAAAGTGTCTAGATGTATACATTTTATACATAGTTCTTCCACTATCCACAGTGACATTAAAATGAGAACAAGCCACGGATAACTTTTGAAACTCTAACCAAATTTTGCTTTTCCTACTAGCATCGATAATATTACTAGATAGTATTTAAAGTATACTTCTTTTTAAATACTAGTTTGTTCTTCATCGTAATATCAGCCATAGGACGTCAATTGCTGGACATAAACCTCCCACAGTAAAGGAAATTTGCCTATAAACAATTGATTCTGTTTTGCATTTGAGCATCCTGTTCTCAGGTGGGTATTCTGTCATTTTGGCACAGAGCTCGCCTTTTTGACATTTGGTACGTAGAGAGGTACTATTTTATTCTGCTGGTATCCTATGATTCAATAATGTTCGTTTTGTTCAATTTTGATATATTTACGATAAAATAAGTGTTGCTTTAAAGGTACAATCCTCGCTTACCACACAAGAATTAAAAGCCTACAGTATAGCAGGTGTGGTAGCTGAAGAGGTATTATCCGGCATTCGCACCGTCGTAGCTTTTGGGGGTGAAAAGAAAGAAATAGCAAGGTAAATACACGCATAATAATAAATATAAAAATCTGGCCTATGTCTTTAGAATGTTGAAGAAATGTACCTAATTGAATATTTACTGCAATGTTGCTTAAATTGCTTAATACAAATGCATTTGAATCACTAAATTGTCATGCACATTCGCGTTATTAACCAACACAGGTGTTTTGCTCATAGGTATTATATTTGCACACTTATTTATTTCTTTTAAGTAACTTAATTGAATCTTATATGCTTTCAAAAATACTCAGTGATTTATAATGAAAGCAATAAGTAAAATGACTGAAACTATCCGTTTTTTAATTTCCGTCTTTTTACGATTTTCAGGTACGAATCTCGTTTAGAACCAGCAAAGAAGACAGGCATGATGAAAGGTGTGTACTCTGGGATAGGCAGTGGAATAATGTGGCTGATCATATACGCGACGTACGCCCTCTCCTTCTGGTACGGCGTTGGACTGATTCTAGAGAGTAGGCACGAAGAAGTACCAGTTTATACACCTGCCGTCTTGATGATTGTAAGTTGAAGCTTGATACTTGACCAACTATTGCCATTTCTGATACCATGATCTACATTTAGATAATTTCACGTCGTCGTTTACAACAAATATAGAGGTTTCATATAACTATAATCAAATTTCTGGTAGATTCCCAAAATGTATTGTATAGTGCTGACGATGTTTTTATAGAACAAAGTGATGTTATAATTTCGTCAAATAACTTAGTTTAATATCAATATGATTTTAGTAGTAGAGTTCAACGCCCTTTAGAACCAAAACATTGCAACTAACTTCATATCAAAATATATGAGAATTTTATACGAATAGTGCACGGCACATGTACCTTGCACTATTGGTACCCTGTACAATGAAAGTAAAATAACCAAACATGTGTACAAACTAAGTTGTGAGGGAGCGCGCAATTGTTACTCCCCCTTTACCAGGAGTCGTAAGAGGCGACTAAGGTACCGGAACCTACATATGGCGGTATATCCAACCAAAACAGTGCAGCTCAAATGCACAAGATGGGGATGGGCAGCAGCATCCCCGTCGCGAAAGCTGCGCTCTACGATCTTGCCCAGCGCGGCAGTTAAGGGTAAAATTCTATATCCAGCAGTGGACTTCCAACGGCTGGTACTAACCATAGTTTTATCACAATAGATATTCTTCAGCGTGCTTCAAGGGGCCCAAAATATGGGTCTTACCTCGCCGCACATGGAAGCGATAAATGCGGCTCGAGCATCAGGCGGAGCAATATTTGCAGTTCTAGACAGAAAGCCGGCTATTGACAGCCTCTCCAATGAAGGAACCAGGCCAAGTCTCAATGGAGATTTGGCACTGTCACACGTTCAATTTACCTACCCTGCAAGAGCTGACGTTAAGGTTAGTTGGTTCTTCAGCGCCTCAGCTCATGGAATGCATGAAAATTCATTTTAGTATATCGCACATGTTTACCTAAGCTAAAAAATAGGTTTTCTTTGTTATTTATGTAGACGTGAGGTACCGACAGAGTAGAACAATACCTTCCTCTTTTTCGGGTGTCGTAAAAGGTGACTATGGTATCAGCACAATGACAAATTGCAACACGCTTGTCTAGCGCGGCAATTATGAGCAAAATATTCCCCTTTCTTGGGGGCGCCTATGTCCAGCGGTGGACTTCCAATGCCTGATATGATGATTGTGATGATCATTGTTTATCTGAAAAAATATTTGTTTTGACGTTTGCTATACAAGCTATTGTTCTGTCCTTTCCCTCCTACTTATCTAAAAAGTAAGATCTGCTCGTTCTCTTCCTATTTTTAAGAGAATGGTGAAGGAGTATTATCTGTCACTTCAATTTTGGTATTTGATTCTGTTACTTTCCTTGTTCTATAACTATATCTTTTATATGTATTTGAATGTATCTATGTATGTATGTTTGTTTGTTGAACTAAATTCGCCTCTATCCTCCACCAGCTTTAACATTATTTCTATTCAAAGGTTGCCTGTAAGAAATTGCATTTAGCGATAAGGCCGCCTTTTGTACCTACTATTCCATGTTTTTGTGATATTCTTGTGTAGAGTATATATATTATTATTATTTTGGATTTTAATTTCTCGAAATACTGAGAGTGCCTCGGTACATAACCAAAATTCACGGGCCTAGGCCAAGTAAACTTCAGGATCATGATAGGGGGCAGGAGAATCATCTTGCAAGATCTTTCGGACAATACGGCAGGTGATAAGAATTGCTGCTTTCTGCATAGTGATGTGAATGCTTTCAGCTAAGTCAAGGGTTCGTAAGGCGTCACGTAGGTGCTTAAGAATGACACCAGTGTTTGATAGCACCAGCGGTACAATGTACACTTTATTCGTATTCCATATTTTAACTATTTCTTCCTTTAGTTCTGTGTATTTATGTATTTTTTCTGTGATAGTTTTATGTAGGTTGTGAGTGTTTGGGCAAGCTATGTCTATAATATATACTGTATTATTTGTCTTATCAACTAGAGTAATATCTGGTCTATGTACAGTTCGGTCAGTCAGAATGGCTCTATCATAATACATCTTATAGTTGGCGGTTTCCAGTATCGGTTTTGGGCTATATTGAAAGTATGGTAAGGGTTTAACGTCTTATATTTGATAGCTAATTTTTGATGGATTATGTTACAGATTTGGTTATGGCGGTGAGTATAGTCCGTTTGGATGAGAATGGGTCAAGCGCTTGTTATGTGTTGGATAGTTTCGAATAGTCTATTGCATTTTCTACATTTTTCAGTGGTGAGTTTTGAGTCTTTAAGTATGTATTTTTATAATTTCATGTATTAATAACTTGGTGCTGAATTGCTATTATAAAACCTTCTTTTTCTGGAATAAGTGCACCTAACTTAAGCCATTTATTTGATGCCTCGATATCAATATGTGGTTGTTGAAGGTCATGAAAGTGTCGGCCATGCAGTTCTTTTCCACGCCAAGTATTTATCTTTTCATTTTCTTGCTGTTCTCTGTTGCTAAATTCACGATACCTGATTTTTTTAATTTAATGGAGTGTAGTTGTCGTCTGATCTATAGCTGCCATATGAATAATAATAGACGCCGACTTATTACAGAAAAAAATCCTCAGTCCTTGAACTTGTCCCTCCTACAACAGTTTCAAATCAATCAATCCTCTTCCACCTTTATCTCTACTTATCGTAGCTCTCTATTGCAGATTTAGGATAAAGATAATTGTGTTTAGTTAATGTAGTTCTAGTTTTGTTTCTATTTTGTTTATGTCTGTTTTTGTCCATTCTGTGACGCCGAAAGAATATGTGAGAATTGGGATTGCAAATGTATTAAAGGCTTTAAAAAGATTTTTTTTTGTGAAGTTGCTTTTTGCAAAGTAAATTTAAGCAGCGAGAATATTCTTGGGATAAATCATGTTTGATTGTAGTGTTATTTATATTTTTATTTTGTTGCATTCCTAAATATTTGTATGTTTCTTCTGGCTCCATTAGTGTAAAATTAATCTGCTCATTATTATTACGATTATTGTCTTTGATTTTTCCTTTAACAATTCTAAGGATTCTGCATTTGTCGAATTTTGTCTGAGCGATTGGTGTTGCTATTAGTAAGTAACAGTGTAGTTCTTCAATCAGTCATGGCATTCTCCAAAAACGCAATAATTGTTGGATTTACTTTACATATTTGTAAAATATGGATAAGCCAAGAGTAAGGGACGCTGTCAAATGCCTTTTTGTAGTCAATATAAGTAATATTTAAACTTCTATTGTGTTTTTGCGCAAATTTAGAGTCTAATATTAATTGCTCCTTACATCCCATGTGTTTACATCAGCAACCTTTCTGTTCTTCTGCTAAAAATGTTGTTATTTTCTATGTGATGATACAATTGATTTATAATACTCGTTTGAAAAGTTTTTGGCAATCATAAACGTAATTCCTATTGTTAAGAACTTTGGCATACTTACTAAACCTTTTATGATGTCTTTTATTGCTGTTCCTAATATGGCATATAATTTATGAAAGTTTTATACCAAAAATTATGTAATCCATCTATACTAGCAGCTTTCCAATTTTTCATTTTATTAACTACTAGTTCAATTTCTTTCCTATCAATATCTCGGAATTCCATTTCATTAATACCTTGCAATTTTTCTTCTTCTTCCTTTATCCAGTTTGCGTTATGATTGTGATCACTTTGTTTTTCCAAATTAGTCCAGTAGGTTTTGGAACTGTCATTTGCCGGAATTTCTTCGTATTTAGTATCTGTTACAGATTTATCCTGTTTTAATTTTCTGTCTTCTTTTCTTTGCAGAGATTTTTTATACCTTCTTAATCTATTTGCTTTTAGTATTAATTTTTGTTTCATTGTATTCAAAACTTCTTCCGGTTTTTTTTATTTTTTTCATGTTTAGAGTGTATTTCATAATTTTTAAATATTTTCATTACTTCTTTTGTTATTATTATTAATCTTTAAAATATCACAAAGAACAGTTAACGAATATTAAATTTTAGTCTTCTTTAAAGTCTTCTGAAAAATTCAAAATTGAAAGTGTTATACTCGTATTTGAGAGTAAACTACTTATAATACTTCTAAATCAACATTGCGCCTAACAAAGAAGAAAAAATAATTATATGAGTTTTAGATTTTTTTTAATCTTATCATTCAGACCTTTTTTTATTGGGCAAAGTCGACATACAAGCACACGGGCCGCGTGATAGAAAGTGACACCACAGCCTATAGACGCTCGTTTTAACACCAAGACATATATCACTTGCGCGTTGCCGACATTATGAAGATATTATGTCACTTTGCCCTGTAATTTCACTGCCAGTAAAAATAGGCGAAGGTGTGGTACCAATGTGGGTCGTCCACATTTTGTATGAAGTCTATCTCTTGTACTAGAAGTGCTCTTTTTTATCCTATCCTATAGAGTAGAAAATATTATTATGTGTAATGAGCTGTACTCTATGCGTAGATTCAATGAATATGAATATGGTTTAAACATTAATTTCCCAGGTACTCAACGATTTAAGTTTAAAAATAAACAAGAACGAAACCTTAGCGCTCGTGGGGCCCAGCGGATGTGGCAAGTCGACAGTTCTGCAGTTATTGCAGAGGATGTATGACCCTGATATCGGCAAAGTGACGGCTTCAGGTCACGACTTGAAGGAAATGAATGTGGGCCACCTTCGAAGCCACATCGCAGTAGTGGGGCAAGAGCCGGTGTTGTTCGCTGGCACCATTAAGGATAATATACGGTATTTCATTGTTCAAGACAGTCACGTTTCTTTTGTCTGAGAGCTCCTTAGAGACTTTCCTCTTCTACTTAGGTTATATAATCTAAAAATTATTATCTTTTAAATTTCTTTTTTAGTTTTTAATTATGTTTTTAGAATGAGTAATCCATCATGTACTGATGAAGAAATTATTGTAGCCGCGAAACAGGCGTATTGCCACAGCTTTATAAAAAAATTGCCAGAGGTTAGTACCTACGATTATTTGTGTAATATCAGTTAAATTTCTTTTAAAAATTGTTGTCTTTATATCATTTTATTATGACATGTATTTTTACCTATCCGCGGTATCTTTAACAAGGAAAACTGAAATTTGTTAATTGATGAAAAATGTAGTACACTTCAGATATTTTTGCTTTGTTTTAATTTACCTTTTTTCTTACAAGTTCATTATCTTTCAGGGTTACGACACAATGATAGGAGAGCGCGGTGCTCAACTATCAGGCGGACAAAAGCAGCGCATAGCTATAGCTCGCGCTTTAGTGAGGAAGCCCAAGATTCTGCTGCTAGACGAGGCTACGTCAGCCTTGGACTCCCATAGCGAGGCGAAGGTGCAACGGGCGCTCGACGCGGCAGCGCACGGCAGGACCACCATCATGGTGAGCCACAGGTATATACACACCTCGGACACCAGTAGAAGGTAGACCACACCATGCATTAGGCGGATTGATGATAAATCAGACTCCCCTAAGGTATTTAGAAACAATAGCCTAAGTTCTATTGTCTTAGCAAGAAATCCTGTTTATGTATTTTCGGAAATGTTCAGCGATTATAGTGGTCTTTAACAGAATCATTATCATGAGAAACCAAGGTCTAAAATCAGTGGATTGCTAGAAGTCTAGTATTCGATAAAAGACTGATTGCAGAAATAGACGAGATTCAGAAACATACTTTTCATAATTCTGTACGTTCACCTATTTCTATCAGCAGTGACAGAGGCTACGAAATATCTGGGAAAAGCGACATAATATATATATATTTTCAATAATAAAAATAACTTTACTCAGAAAGGAAACTTAAACTAAAATATATTTTGATTCTTAAGTACCTAAACTAGGTCTAGCCTGTTCTTATAGGCACCTATTTGGCCACAATGTTCGCATCGCGCTTGGGATATGCTTGTGACATAACACGTGTATAGGCTTTGTGATGCTTATAATGTAATCATCACGCGTATCGAATGCATTTTTGCCAACTTGTGTCATAAAAAAACATTTTTGTTGGTGCAAAGCTCGCCCAAACAACGATGACTATATTCTACTATGTTTAAAAACTAGTGCTATGAAAAAAACATTGTAACAAATGAATGTACTACTAGTTCCAATTGTTAACTTCTGATACGGCTATTAGATTAATTTTTATTTGTTTTTATAGATTAGCTACTGTTCTAAACGCGAACCGTATTGTATTCATCGATAAAGGCGAGGTCATTGAGGAAGGAACCCACGAGGAACTTCTCAAGCATAAGGGCAGATACTATCAGCTCGTTATGGAAAACGAACCCAGCGTCGGGCCGGATCCCTCGAAAACCAATGACGAGAAACGTAAGGAAACTTAATTTGTCGCGCAAGTGATTTGCTATAATTAAAACCTTCTTAGGAATTCATATGTGGAACCTCTATTAGAGTATGCTTAAAATCAATACCATCGCAATCACTACATGAATAAAAGATAAATAAACCATTTGTATCCATTCCATTTTATAGTAGCCCAAAAACATTATCTTTGTCGGTAGATGTAACAGTTCGTCGAGGGAAGCTCGCTAAGTTAGCTTCAATAGAATCTATTCAAAGCACGTCAGGGGACGAGGACGACGAGGATGAAGACAGTGTGATGATAGACGTAGAACAACAGAAGGAATTCAAGCCCACGACATGGCAGATCATGAAGCTGTGCGAGCCTGAGAAGTGGCTCATGGTTGTGGGCATATTAGCTGCCATTGCAGTGGGCTCTTCGTTTCCTATGTTTGCTGTACTCTTTGGTGAAACCTATGGTGTAAGTTATAACATTGGCGTATAATAAATAGTACGACTAACTTGGTCTATATTTAGAAGCACATTATTGACTAAAAAATAAATACTACTAAACAGTGTTTAGTAGCACTAACGTAGTATATAAAGTTTAAGTATTTGTACATAAAGTTTAAGCAAGAATATAGAAGGCCGGAGAATCTTTTCCTTGTTCTCGCAATATTTTATACAACAAAAAAAAATACCACCTAATTGCCAGCAATGCTAAAGACCGCCACTTCTCCCACATTCTATTCTATGCATATGAAAAAATGCAAATATTTAATCAAGGCTTTGCATCAAAGTCCATCCAAATGTAAAAATACTTAATCTCCTGTCTCGAAAGTGCCCTATTTTCGAGATTTAATAAAAAATATAAAACAATAACAGTAAGAAAATTTTATCAAAGTGCCCTATAGTTGTTGAATAAAAATGAGATATTTTTCCTTTTCAGCTATTTCAACATTCTGACGAAGTTTATGTGAAAAGTGAAACCAATATGATCGCCATATTATTCTTACTAGTCGGCTTTATGACTGGCATCGGCATCTTCTTCCAAATATTCATCTTTAATTTGACTGGCGTGCGATTAACGGCTAGACTAAGGTAAGTTAATAACTTCCCCTTTTCTAATATAAATTTATAATGATTTTTTTCAGATCTTTCAGAACATTCAATGGTCATATTGTTTTAATTAACAATGTCGTCAACAATTATAACGTCGTTGTTCAGAACAGCGTATAATAACAGATAATTATCATACTGTTTGTATTAATAAAGGCAATTTTGCGTATCTGTCATGGTGTCTATCTACTTTTCTTTAAAAAAATTGTATCTGGCGTTTCGCCGGCCGTTGCCGCGCCACGCTCGCTTCACTTGCTCGGGTCGCGCGTATTTGGAGTCACAGTTCTAAGCTAACCTTACTTTCTTGTCTGGTAGTATCGCCTTTCTGGTAGGAATTAAATTTTCAGTGGAATCGTATTTTTAACTTACATTTTCTATCAAAATATAGTTGCAGGTGCTTCGCCGACCGTACAGCGGCCCGCTCGCTACGCTCGTTCGACTAGCGTGTTGTTGGGGTCACAGTTTTAACCTAATCTAACCTACATCTCTGGTAGCATATCGTTCCTGGTGACGATTTAATTTTCAGTCGGGTCACATTTTTAACTTAAGTAAAAACTACATATATGAATATATTAATTTTCATATAGTTTTTAGAAGTATTAAACAAATATATCAATATAGACATTATGATTTTCAATAATATTGATAAAAACACTTTTGATTAAGAAATTTATGAAAACAAATATTAGTATAAACATATTTATGAATATTATGGTTATTTGTTTGAATTTTTATGAGTTTCGATCATTCTTGTAAACAAATATATAAAAACAAATATTTGTAAAACTAAGTGTATAATTAGTGATATTAAGAAGTTCAATTATTATATTTTTTAATATTTAGTTTATGATTTTTGGATATTCAAAATATCTCAAATATTTTAAATTAATCTTGTTTATGCATTGAACCCTTTTACTTCTATTCTCCTATCCTTTTTTATTTCTTTTAAATTCTTTCGTATCTTCATACGACGACGACGACATATTGTGGCCTTTTTATTTTAACTTGTTGTTTATTCCTAGTGATTAAGGAGACCATAGACAAGACACCACATATTGTCACGTATGATTAAATTAACAATCGTCATTGTACATTTTGAAGGCTATAAAATCCCTTGCAGGCTTTTCCTCTACCACTACCTATATGTAAATTTCTTTCTGTAACTGATGATAAATTCATATTTGTTTGAATGTTAATAGGGTAGCAGCATTCAGCACGATGTTGAAGCAGGAGATTGGTTGGTTTGACGATGCGGTCAACGGCATCGGCGCCTTGTGCTCCCGGCTAGCCGCCGACGCTGCAGCAGTTCAAGGTGTAAGTTTCAATTAGTTAGTTCTTGTTAATATTAACATGCATGAGAAACTAAAAAATGTACTCTATGGATTCTAAAAATGAATGAATGAAAAATGAATTCTAAAAATAAAAACTAGATACATATAATAGTAATAATAATTAAAGAAAATTAAGAACATAACACCTGAAAGCGCCAAAAATCTAATGAATTAAACAACAAGAATATGGCTTAATGGTTGCTGTCATTTGGAATCTTTACACAAACCCATTCGTGATATAAATTTTCTTCTTAGACTTATCAGTAGTTATACCAGCAGTAATTAAGTATTGGAAGCCAAGAAAATATTTATTTTTGTTAATATATACGAGTGCTACAACATTTTAGAGAAAGTCGATCTATTCAATAATATAGTTTGAAATAATTTCGACATTTATAACTTTTACAGAAACTTGATTGAATTGTAGTATCTTTGATTCGGAGCTCTTTAATTCCTGGTATGGCGTCTTTACATATAATTTGTCATGTTACTGATTAGGAAACACGAAGATGTTTGCAATTGAAGGACGGAAAATCGAAACCGTAACTAATAAATAATTTATCATCATATCAGCCATAGGACACACTCCTGGGCCTCACCTCAAGTGCTTTCCAATGAGACTATATGTATGCAGTCTGCAACAAGTGCAATCCTGCGATTTTCAGTCAGTTCGTCTGTTATCCCCGTGGGTGGAGGCCCTACGCTACACATACAGCTGCTTGGTCTCCATTCTAGAATGCTCCCATTAGTCATCGGCTTTTAAATAAGACGTATTTAAGTTTTTTGTCAAAAAGGCTGTGAATTGAGTCTCATTAAATTTGCAAATGTCATCATTAAAATATATTGAATTTGTTCGGGAGTTATTTTTCACGACTGCATTACACCTAGATATTGTTGTCAAAAGTCAGACCAAAAAACATATCAATAATGGGCACAAAGGGAATAACGAATATAATGGGTACAACGAATGTTCGCTTGTTTTTACTGAATGGCTAATATCGTTGTATTTTTATTATTAAGTTAGCAAACAAGCATCAAGTGAACGTGGTGGTCGCGCGTCATCGTAGTCTATGTTTGTTTGTAACATGACAATAGTCACATTACCCAGTAGTTTCAGTGCCTCTCTTTCCCTTAAGTGGTAGTAAGGCAGTAAAATTATCTGGCAATGTGTCATAATATAATATTTCCTTACTAAACCGCCGTTAAAAAAGTAGTTTTATTATGTGTCATATCTTCAAGTCACAAAGTTGGTAGCGCGCTAGTGACATCCTTGTGATATTACGAGCGTCTAAAGGCTGCGGTAACGCTTACTATCACGCGGAATTTAAGCTTGCTTGTCGACCTAGTTTAATAATAACAAAAAAATATTACATCTGTTAATGTTACAAGCTTTCTACAGGCCACCGGCACACGCATTGGTGCTCTCATGCAAGCGACAGCCACCATCGCCATAGGTCTGATCCTATCTATGTTCTACACGTGGAAGATGACCCTCGTGTCTCTAGTCTCCGTGCCCATGGTCATTATAGCCGTGGTGTTAGAGGGGCGTGTCATTGCTGCCGGCATACAGGCTGTCAGGGCAGCCTCGGATCGGGCTAACACTATAGCCACTGAGGCCATAGCGAATATCAAGACGGTGTCTGCTTTTTGTGAGTATATCCTGTTGAGTAGGACAATGATATTCATACGAATCGAAAGTAAGAAACAACTTAACTTCAATATTCAATACGCTAAGCCACGCAAAGCCAAAATATAAATGTCCGATATCATAGATAGATATAGATGTGAATTTGTGTTGTGTTATAAATGAAGTTGAATACACCAAAACCATTAAAATCGTAGACGTGTTCCAGTCTTTGTCAAATCACAAACTGCTTAAAGCTTTGTAAGCTAGAGTGAAACATCCAGTTTATCCCCGGGGTAATCTTTTATCGGCATCCATTCAGCCATAGCCTCCCAGGGCTTGACGCTACCCAGACATTTCTAATGCGAATATTTCTTACTCTGTACACGTTGCATGGTAGTCTTGGTTAATATTGAAGCTGACAAATAGTTTTCAAAACAAGGAACGACCTTTTGATTGCCAAATATTTTTAAAATTAGGTCTAGTTTTTTGCCATTTACTGGGATCAAATTAATGTTTATGATGTTCTTTCATATTATATGGAACTTCAAAATATATGCAACAACATTTTAGGTGGCGAACCTGGCGTGTTGGCGAGGTACCACAACGCTGGTGTGTCGGCACGTACTACCGCTCGCAAAAGCCTTATGTGGCGTGGCTGCGTGTTCTCCTTTGGCCAGACTGCACCTGTGGCTGGTTACGCTCTGTCTCTGTGGTACGGAGGAGTCCTGGTCGCGAATGGAGAAGTTCCTTATAAAAATGTTATCAAGTAAGTGACTACCCTGTGCTTAAATTGGATTTAGAACTTTTATTTTTTGTCTGCACATTTTGAGACAGATTTATTATTTATATTACATAACAGATCTAACACTATATTTCTCAATTAAATGTTTGAAACATCTTGAGGGTTTACTTTAGTATTTATAATGCGTACCGTAAGTCTATATATTTTTTTTTCTAACCAGCATATAGGTTTTCTTCTTCCTCTAATGGCAACTTTGGATCATAAACACTCTATTGGTTTGCACCAAAAATAAATATTTACTCATTTGAAATTTTATTTTATTGTAACAATACCAATGACTTTAAGAGTTTGAGTAACTAAATAAAATTACCAATATCAATTATAAAAGAGAATTTGATCAAATCAGTTCAATTGTTTAGCATAAAAACACATGGGATCAGTTTTTTTTCATGTATAGAGTTGATATCAATATATTACTACCTAGGGTATCTGAAGCTCTAGTATTCGGAGCGTGGATGATGGGTCAAGCTTTGGCTTTCGCCCCAAACTTCGGGGCCGCAGTAAATGCTGCAGGCCGCGTCATGACACAACTCAAGAGGACCCCATTAGTAGAGAGTACAACGTCACCAGCTGTGCCTGAAGGTTTTGTGAGTATCTTTTCAAATAACACTGATTTAATCGCAAGAGAGATACCAATTCGATATTCGGTTTCGGTTCGGTTTTCATTCATATTTATTCAGAGAGATAAATATCAGAGATGAATTATTTAAAGCACTTATATTACTCAAACAAATATTTAAACTCAGACTGAAAAAACTCAATTTTTCATTACATAAATATTAGTACTGGGTAGGGGAATCGAACCCTCGACCCTTAGAGCACAAGATAGGTACACTACCGTCTATGGATATTTGTAATTGTATCACACCAAACCTACTATTTAGATTTCAATAAAACTTTACAATAATTTTCATAATACGCTTAGAGTAACAGACCAAATGGTTGGCCGCTAGTTATTTATATTGAATGTCTACTATCAGATAGCAGAAGGCAAGATCCAATACAAAAACATAAAGTTCCGCTATCCCACCCGGCGTGAGGTGGAGGTACTTCGAGGCTTGACCTTGAACATACCGAGCGCCAAGAGGGTCGCTTTAGTCGGCCCCAGTGGATGCGGCAAGTCTACCCTCATCCAACTGCTTCAGCGGCTATATGATCCTGATGACGGGAATGTGGTGAGCAGTCATGTATTTTTTTATGTCAAACAATGGGCTGTGATATGTTAAACTAAAGGTTGTAACTATAGAATTACAAGAATGAGATTTATTATGATGTTTTAGGGATATTTTTCTGAACCTCTCTGATCTGATAATCTAGTAGAAGGAATAGTAATCAATCAGCAGTACTACCTTTTTAATCTGTACTGGAGCACAGAAAAAGCACCAAATAATTGGTGCAACGTAATTGTCCGTCTGTACAAAGGAAAAGGATCGCTGCTGCGTAAAGTTACCGCGGCCTTCTCAGCGTCAACGGCAAATTATATGTAAAAGTGTTAGTAAGAAGAGTGGTGAATGACACTAAAGGAAAGATCTGGGACGCACAAGCTGGTTTTAGAAAAGGAATAGGGTGCATGGATTATGTTTTTCGCCTGGGCTGCATAGCCGAAAAGTGCCTTGCAAATGGTCAAAACGTCTATTGCGCTTTTATTGACTTAGAAAAGGCTTATGATAGAGTTGTGCGAAAAGAGTTGTGGAAAATTATGTCTGCATATGGAGTGAATGACCGTTTGGTTGAGGCATTCTAATCTCTTTACAAGGATTGTGCTGCTTGCGTTAGAATAAACGGTACTGTATTTTGTTGGTGTATTTTTAAAGAACTGTCTGTCGAATTTGAAATCCTGTAAATGTGGATTAAGCATGAATGGGTTAATCATCAAATATCTTTTTTACGCTGATGATCAAATTGTGTAAGCATTGTCAGTTGAAGAGTTGCAAGAGTTGGTAACGGTTTTGCAAGATTCCTTTAGAAGGAAAGGTATGAAAGTAAATGTAAGTAAGATGAACGTGATGGTAACTAAAAAGAAGGAAAGTATGAAATTTGTGAAATTGTGATCAATGACATGAAAGTTGAACAAGTGAAAGAGGTTATATATATGGGAAGTGTTTTTACGAGAGGTGGGATGTATGAAGAAGATATTGAACGGAGAGTGAAAGCTTGAAATAGAGTCAATGAAGCCTTACATGCTTTTATGGGCAGCCTAAATTTGTAAAAAGAGCACGACTGGCTGTTCCTAGATTGGTTTAGAACACTGACATATGGTAGTGAATGTTGGGTATGTCAAAAGAAGCACGCGAGTAGCATAAATGCTGTTGAAATGAGAGCACTTCGAAGTATGTGTGGTGTGATTTTGAGAGATAGATTAAATAATAGTGTAATAAGAGATCGATGTAGTGTAAAAGACGATGTTGTGACAACAATAAAGGCATGTTGGGATGCTTTGGACATGTAGAAAGGATGGATGAAAGTGTGAAAGGATGAAAATGAAGTGAATGAAAGGGTTGGTATAGGGCAACCGAGGCGAACATATCTTAACCAGGTAGAAGAAAGAAGAGAATAGAAGGGCCAGGTCAGAAGTACCAAGAATAAACGAGCGTGTATGAATAAACTAATGCGAGTAAGGGAAGTAAGAGAGGTTTGCAAAGATAGTAGCAAGTGGCGATGGGACATAGGCGTGATGTATGTATTAAATATCTTCTACGAATATGTACTAATAGGCCGGCAATACTGACCTGCATGCATAATTGAAGCATAGCCACTTAAAAATAATATAGTGTCTTCGATAATCTATTAAATCATAACTCTAATATCTAAAAGTAAATACAATTTTTTTTTGTCTATTAGCTTATCTATTGGCTCTGATATTTCAACATCATGATTAAGCCAAATGTCATCATCATCATATTTGTAGTAGAGCATGGTATGTTGGTCATAGGCTTCCCCAATAAATTTTTAATAAGATCGTTCCATCCTATTACATATGGCCTGTTTCAGATCCATCTCTCGGGTGTTATGACCCCTGGTACAGAAACACTGTTCAAAACTGCCTACTTCGCTGTTTATATAGGCTAAAATGTATGGTGAACTTTTTTGCAGTACCTGGACGATTACAACATTCAGTCGGACATTCGCCTGACAACGCTGCGACGCAACCTCGGCATCGTGTCGCAAGAGCCAGTGCTATTCGACCGATCGATCGCGGACAACATCGCGTATGGAGATAACACGCGCTCTGTACCCATAGAGGAAATCGTGAATGCCGCCAAAGCGGCAAATGTACATTCTTTTATAGCTGCGCTGCCTGCTGTGAGTATCGTACTACATTCCACATTCATTATAAGCCTCGGATCTATGGGATAAAGGGAAGTGCAGAGATAGCAAAACTATATAATATACAGGATTATCGCAACTTTAATTACTGCTATTCTCTAAAGAGCGCGCAGGCATATGATATGATTGTACAGATAAACGACACTCCTTATACCTCCACCTAAAATGCCTTCGTATATTGCTGCTTTACGCTTTCTTAAACAGAGGAAGTTTCTCCAATTTTCCAACAACCCCCTTCTACGGAATTGGTGATAGTCAGTGCGGCAAAACTAGCTTACAGCTACACATTTTAGTCAAAACAAAATTTCTGTGTTCCCTTATCTAATCTAGTCTAGGTAAAATCTATTAGTACTCTTGTAGACACTTGTAGTTAACAGAAGTTCACTGCAAGTGTTTACAACACAACGATATTAGGTTTATAAAATAAATATTCCAGGGTTATAACACGCGCGTGGGAGCAAGAGCATCTCAACTGTCTGGTGGTCAGAAACAGAGGATAGCAATCGCCCGCGCGCTGGTCAGGAACCCGCGCGTTCTCCTCCTCGACGAGGCCACCTCTGCACTTGACACTCACAGTGAGAAGGTACACTTATTTGCTCTCATACAATTAATGAATTCTCTATAAAAGCGCAAGAACAAAAACAACTAGACTAGTACACGACTGTGCAGGTATTTTTACTTATCGTAGATCAATTAAAAGTATACTATAAGACCATACATATGTATGGATTGGTATAACTACACACTTACATCTTCGCGCTCAAGTTCTTCAGGTAGATCGTTCATAATAACTTTAGCGTTTCTGACGTAACTAGATTATAAAAAACTATTTAAACTATCCAATTACATATTATAATACCGTAGCAGAGTAGAATAATGCGTCCCTCTGTATCAGGTGTCGTAAGAGGCGACTAAGGTACCAGAACCGATAGATGGCGGTATATCCATCCGAAACAGTGTAGCTCAAATGCACAGGGCGGGGATGGGCAGCATCACCCCCACCACGAAAGCTACGCTCTACTTTTACGATTGGCAGCAGGCATGCCCAGCGCGGCAATTATGGCCAAAATTCTCCTTTTCTTGGGGAGGTCTATGTCCAGCAGTGGACTTCCAATTACTGGAATGATGATGATGAATTGTTATTTATACGGACGTTTTATATCTTTCACGCCATTTGGGTACATCGAACGCTCGATGGTTTCGAGGACTACGCAAATCGCTTAGCAAAATGTTGTTTACATACGAGTAAACTTGTTTAACAATTTAAAATAGCGCTCTATTTTCTAGTTATCGTTCACATTGTGCAGGGTGACCATAAAATATGAATACTATATTTATTTATTGATGATTATATCATCACAATTAATCATCACCTATTTTTACAGGTCGTCCAAGAAGCGCTAGATCGCGCGAGCGAAGGCCGTACCTGCTTGATAATAGCGCATCGGCTTGCTACCATCCAAAACGCCGATATGATCTGCGTTATCGACCGGGGCTTGGTGGCCGAGACTGGCACACACTCCGAACTTATCGCCCTCAAGGGAATATACGCAAAACTGTATGAGCTGCAGTGCGGCGTGATGGAGGAAGATGAGGAGACAGATAACGCGGCTGCGTAGTGCAGCCTTTTGTATTGTTGCGTAGTATGCGAAAACTGAAACGAGCCTTCCATCGAAATGACCAATTTGTCATAGCCGCATAGATTCACTCGTGCAAATAGAAGAACAAATTTTTAGACGTGAGTTTGCTTAACATTCTGCTGGTTGGTCATTTCGATCGAACTTACTTAATGCTCCGATTTCTATTTATCTTATGGTGTTATTATGAACTAGTTCTTCTGTCTTTAAGTTATATCAAACGGCCTAAGCACACTTTATGTATAGGTACTCATATCCTAAATAGAATTGAGTTGGCCAGTGGCCAGCCTGAAAACTGCCTAAAATATGTCGACACGGTGTTTTTATCTCTGTAGTAACAACAGTTACTACAGATACATAATCGACTATAAATAGCTTCGAGATACATCAATTGTCGATAGAATTGGCAGTTGCGTGCTACTTGGACGATCAGATACTCGTATTACCTACCTAAAATTGATAATTTTCATAATGCTACTATTCCTTTCAAAAACAAATGTTAAACGGTTTAGTGTTTTCAAATTTGAACAAATTCATAAAAACACTTAGGGTATACAACAGGTTTAATACTTGTTAAACCTGTTAAGCGAAACGACTGGGACCGACGTATAAATAACAAAAAGTCTACAGTGCACTATGTAAAATTTTAAAAATGATTTCAATCCTTCTGATTGCATACACTTGGACACAAAAAATATGTCTATGCCTGCGTAGACACTATATACTGGAGTTTCTTGCTGATTTGAAATCCAGTGAGTTAATGGCATCGCGTTAAGGTTGCATGAGACAGGTGCAGTACATATATGTACATTATACAACCAAATAAAGCTGGTCTTAATAAAATGTTAAGCGTTCTAAAAACAGTTGAACTTGGTAAGATATTTAAATAAAACATAGCGCAATAAAAATTTATATAACTCCAACCCTTGACTATTGGTAATATAATAAATACTAGGTGAATACATGCTTTGGAAGTCGAAATTGAAAATTATTTAGATATAAGATCTTTATGTTAATAGAAGCTGTGATTGATGCTACTTTGACTTTAATCGTAAGTTATCTTTACCCGGCTTACTTGACATTTATTTTACCCCACCTAATTCCATTTACCTTTCAAACAATATCCACCAATTACCAACCCTGAACATTCCCTGGAAAGACATTAACTAAAAGACAAATCATTTAAGATTGTAAGCCTATAGATAGTGAATATTTCATAATTGTAAAGTAATTGCTTCATATGGTATACATATATATATACCTAAGACATTTCATAGATGCTTTATCAACTGCTTAAATTTCTACTAAAATGTGTTCGAAATAAAATCAATCTCTAGTTAGGTACTCAATTCGAATGGACATATATTTAACCCATTAATTATATTGAAATTATGTAGCATAATATTTTTTCTAGGTTGTTTGGTAATATTTTGAAGCGATAATACAAATTTGTAAATAATAATGTTTTTTTTGTTATTATACTTAGAATTCGCACACTAACTTCATTGTTAAAATTCAGTCACGCAAAAATAAGATTATGTTTAAAAAACAAGTAATCTATATTATCTCTAGCTATTAAAAAATATTAATCGATATTCAAACTGTGGATTCAAACTCTAAGCGGTCACGAGGTGATCAGCTTTATTTTTATGTAGGTATACCCATAATGGTAATAGATAGAATACTGTTTAAATCAATAACGTACTAAACTTCACTGGTATTTTTTTTATTTGTCAGTTATTTTCGAAAGAACGCGTAGGTCAACAGTAAGATAATCGTGAATATATTTAATTAAATTCTCACCGCTTAAGATATAAATCTGTAGGTACTTATATTATTAAATAATGCGTACCATCTCATTGCCTTAAAATTGTGCCTTCAGTGACGCTTTATTAACCTCAACTAATACTTACCAAAGATTTATTTTGTACTTTGTAGTCGCCATTGAAACCATGTTAGTAAATATTTTAGGAACCGTTCATATGAATAATAATAAATTTAAATACACGCCACATCTCATAAGTAGCTCGAAGCATTCGTGTTACGGACATCAGACAACAGAAGTATCCCACAGTACCCAGACACAGATCAAACACAAACATGAATCATATAAATATCAGGGCTAGGGATCGTTTAACCCTTAACGTACAAGAAGGATCACTACAATCTGCCACGTCCGACATCGTAGACCGCGTCACGTCTTAGACGATCCTCCCGATAAGATAACCGAGAAAACTGCAGCCCTTCCCCGCCCTCTTACTGGCACAACTCACTATACATGCATTCGTATAACAGAGCAGTACACCGCGTTCGCCGGCGAACCATGCCCCCACGAGCTGGAGCCTCTCATTTACGAGAGGCCCCGCCCTCTTTTTTCGGTGGCGCTGGAATTGACGTCTGAGTAGTCCAGCAATAAGTTTGTCCGAAAAAAAATGCAATCTGTATCATCGGGCCCGTCAAAGCCACAATGCCCGAAAACACTAAATAGGGGAGGAATGCCTTTGTGTTACTTTGCATTGGTACTATTTGAATATTTTAATTTTACGTGAATAAAATAAATAAATAGAAACGATAAAGATAGGAAGATTACCCTTACGACATCCATGTCGCAAGTAGTTGAATCAAATCCATCCACCAAAAATGTGAAAAGGTCTGACTAGAAGAACAAAATCGTGCTAGGAGCAGGCCGCATACAGCCAGCCTTATAAGAAATCTTATGTTCAGGCCTAGGCCAACAGTAGACATCTTACGGTTTTGTTTTTATTTAATATGATAACGATACCAATGTCTACGTAAACTGAGATAATGGGATCAATGTTTATATTCATAGACAAGAAGGGGGAAGGACGAATCAAGAATGATTCAAATTCTGCATACGTAGTTAACAACTTGAACGGAACCAAAATTATTTTTGAAATCAAAGCTTACTAATCCTATCCCAATCACGAATCGCTTCAGTATTTTAAGCATCTTCTTTAGCATTTCTAGGAGTAGGTAACAGCGACACAGATTAAATAGAAAGATCCATTAAATTATGCTCAAAACTGACTAAATAATATTTTTATATTGTTATTGTGTTATTTAATTGACGTGTTTTTGCGAATATGTACTTATTTATTTAGTTGTATAGTTGATTATTGAAATAAATCTATTAACATTTAAATGTATTTGTTTTTCAACCAGATATATATTTGTTATATTCCGATTTAGGTTCTAATAGGTCTTTAAAGAGATAATCTTTTAAAATATTATTATTTTATTCGCTTATAATAAAATATAAATAAAAAATATATAATAAAACAAAATAAAGTAAAAAGGATTAACATACACCAGCATAGGCAGTGGGTCTTTCACTTATTATCCTAATAAACGAATAAAATAAATTCCAATTGCTAGAAAATCTATTTATATAACATGTTTTATAAACAGTCGATAAATTTATTTGTACATTATTTTGCAATATAAACGATACATCTCCTGTATGTTATAATGGGTCAATTAATATTAATTAATCGGTAACGGTAGAAACAATTAAATAACATTTTCCAATAAATAAATTAACCACCCTGAATATTTCGTCGAGAAACACAAACGAGGTCGTTTAAATCGACAAAACCAATGACAGGGTCATCCCACCGGTATGCTACTACAATCTTAAACTAGTGGCATGATCTTTTGAATTCAGAGCATATCGGTAGGAGAACAGACCTAATTTCCTAAGGAATAAGTGTTCTAGTGGCGTGGCTGCACTTCGATGTGTTGTAGGGGCGCGTTGGGGTAGATTCCGCGGACGGGGTTCTCCAGGTTGTTGTAGTAAATATCGCCGGAGAGTTCCTCGACCCCGATCTCGGGTTCGGACTTCGCCTGTTTCGTGGCCTCGTCGACCTCCTTGCGGACTTTCGCATCGATCTCCTGACGGTGGAAGGTATATAATTAATAATAATTTATAAAAATAATAATTTGGTAATAATTCACCTACCATCTCATACCTTACTCCGAGATAAGTCGCTTAAAGCATTTATGTGCAATTTGTTTCTTACGATACGGACATCAGACCAACAGCAGGGGAATCACAAATATAATATTTAACACCCAGACACAGAACAAACAAATATTAGTCGCATATTTTTTTGGACATTTAGTATAGGGACACAGCCGCATAGGCCTCGTCATCTGATTATGCGTCATGTATTACCGACCTTGAGTTGCTCGGGCGTGGCCAGCTCATTGTTGATGATCTTATCCTTGAATGAGGTGATGGGATCACGCGTCTGTCGCACCTCCTGCACCTCATCGCGGGTGCGGTACGACGTACCGGGGTCGGACATTGAGTGTCCGGAGTAGCGGTATGTCTCCATCTCCATGAGTAGGGGGCCTGGGTTGCACCAAATCAGATTTTAGAATTATTTATTTAATATTTATTGTCTTGCCAGTTATTTATGTCTACCCTAAGATTGCCGGGAAGAGATAAATAAATAAAAGATAGGAAATTAGGAATTACCTGGATGTGGCCAGGAGCGCAACATCACTTGAGGTAGACCTCGTACAAAGGTAGTATGCATTGCATTGGTACTTCATTCTCACCTATTTCTACCGATAAAATAGCAGTGTTCGCACTGCTTTTTTCCGGTTTGAAGGTCTCAATTTACAGTCGTAATATTTTTTTCGATGAACATATAAGAATAGTTAAGACAGGGCAACGTCTGTTGCGTTAGCTAATATCAATTAATATTATAATTCAAAGCAACCATCAAGAGAGAGACAGTTTGAACAAGTTGCCTCTCTCTTGATGGTTGCTTTTTAGTGTACCAAGAACCTGAACGTACCTTTTCCGCTGGTGCAGTAGTCGATGGCGAACCTAGTAGCCTCCCTGGTGGCCAGCACGTCCATTCCATCAACCCACAGGCCGGGAACGTAGTCTCCGCGGGAGAAGTACTCCGTGCTTGCCGAAGATCGGTCCACACTGGTGCCCATACCTACGACATAAAGCTAATAAAGCTATACCTACATATAAATAAAATTTAACTGTCTGTTTGATACATCAATATAACTTTCAATTAAAATAAGCATTGATTTTTGTCTGGCTGGACCGATTTTATTGGGAATTTCACTGGCAGATTAAGTAAATCCTTATAACATTAGCTATGTTATAAGGATTAACTTAGCTACTTTTATTAATTATTTTTTTCACGGAAGTGGGAACTACGCAGGTGAAACTGCGGGGCGCCGCTAGAATAATATAACATGCAAAACACTCTGGTGTTTATATGATCCATACTAAAATAATATTAAGTTCTTACCAACAACAAAATAAAGCCAGAAACTAGCGGGAAACAATTTATTAGATTGATAACAATTTTCTAATTCTATGAAGTCAGTGAACCATAAGATTTTTTTTCACTTTCACTGACACTTCAACATAAGCTCCGTTGGAAAGGTTGCCGTAAAGTAACAGAAGACGTTATATATTAGCCGTAGGGAGTCCACTGATAGACATAGGCCTCCCAAAGATTTTTGCGCATAATTGCTCCGCTGGGCAGACGTGGCGACAATCGCAGGGTTATGTATTGGACATTGTAATGGATATACTTCCATCTATCAGTTTCCTTAGATGTCTCTTACCTGGTACATAAGAGAGTACAATTCTACTCCGACGGTACCTCCCACAGCCTACCGAAGTTTCGAACATAACAGTCAAATAAACCGTTTAAAAACCGTTAACAGTTTTATGAATTTAGCATATTGTTATTCCTTATTGGGATCCTATACCAATTCTGCGACTTCTATTCTTTTTATAGATCAAACTTACCGTATCCATTGTTCTCGCAGACGAACACACACGGCAGGTCCCACAGTTTGGCCATGTTGTATGCCTCGAACAACTGGCCTTGGTTGGCCGCACCATCACCGTATAGGGCGAACGTAACACCACCATCAGCGGTGTATTTGTGCTTGAAAGCTATGCCAGCACCCAGAGGCACCTTGAAAAAAAACAAATTAAGTCTATTTAAATAATAAGTAAATATTTTTTTATTTGCACACATAATACATAAATAATAAAGGAATTCGATGGCCCCGATGGCACAGATGTGATCCTATCATATGCGCCAAAGGTCGTGGGTTCGATTCCCATCAAGGGCCAATATTTATATGATAATATTTGTGTTTGTTCTGTGTCTGGGTGTTATATGTATTTAAGTAGTATACTTGTGATTACTCTGTTGTCTGGCGTCCGTAACACAAGTGCTTTAAGCGACTTATCACGGAGTCAGGTCAATGTATTAGATGTTGTAGCAATTTATTTATTTATTATTCACCTCCTCTACTACAAACCGGAAGTGGTATAAATACTATATGATAAGGTATCAATGCAGGCGACCTTTGTATGAGGTCAAAATCAGCAAAAAGTTTTGTAATCTCGCTACTCTACATTCTAGAAAATCTTAAATAAATAAAATTCATTTTATTATAGGTATTATACTAATTTTTTGATGTATATAATTTTTAATATAAAATATTTTCACTTTCACACTACTTGCCATCAACAGAGTGCTCACCCACACACTTAAAAACTAAAAATGTTCAATTATCCAACGGTTTTAAAAGCATTTCCTACCGCTTATACTAAGGTTGTGGAAAAGCTGAGCGGTTTTCCTAGATTATTATTATGGTGTTCTCTAAAAAGGGATAAAAGGATTTTTCAGGATCAGCAACGTGTAAACAATGTTTCAACGTGTAAACATTCACACTCTGTGGTCTACCTACCATCGAGTGAGCCGCATGCTTGTTTGCCACCCTTATATATATAAAATCGAACCAACATGCATATTTATAGCCTTACCTGAGCACCAACAATGCCATTGCCACCATAGAAGTTTCTTCCGTACAAGTGCATAGAGCCACCCTTGCCCCTAGAACACCCGGTCCTACGCCCGGTTAATTCTGACAACACTCCAAGTACATCTACACCCATCAAGTAGGTCCAGCCGTGGCAACGGTATGCGGTGATCACGCTGTCCACATCACGCATGGCTGCGCGCATTCCCACAGCAACAGCTTCTTGGCCTGTTAAAAAAGAAAAATAAAGAATTTTTAAAATGATTTTTAAAAATTCTTCCTTAAAATTTATTACAACCAAATAAATATATTTTGCCAGTGTGACAATTAAAGTTACACAAAAGTATATTCAGATTATGAATATGTCTGCTTTCATTATTACTTAGCCAAGTAGAATAGGGGATAGAATTATTATTTTACTTTTGTTTCTTTGCTGCAGTAAACTTAACAAATTAAGATTATTAATTAATGTATTCCTGATCATTAAGGAACTAGAAAAATCTGAAATAGAAAAATTTTAAACACCATTTATCATTTTACATAAGAATATATCTGGGGAACAGATATTGATGACATTCTGTTTCAAATGTGGTTTCAATAATGCACCAAAACTTATATTATTCTTATTCTGTCTGAAAAACCTATGGTATTTTCTTTACTGTCACTTTTTTCACCACTAAACAGTTGTGTTGTGTTCCAGTTTGGAGGATAAGAGGCAACTTGTTGGGTAATGTGACATGATATCTTCAAGTCACAAGGTTGGTAAAGGGCTGATATCCTTGGGATAGTATGAAAATCTATAGGCTTCTGTGACACTTATTATCACACCAACTGTACTTGTTTGTTGACTTAAGTCATATAAATAACATGCTAAACAAAGTAGCAAGTGAAAATTTACACAAAAATCTGTGAAAGGAAATAGAAATTCATATACAGTTTTGTTTCCTCTGCACATACTATCTACATAAGGATATATAGTTGATTTAGAACAAATGACTTTTCATATACATACCTAGGTCAGTCTTACATATAAAAATTACATTACTGATTCCAACCTGAATAAAGGTGACAGAAACCCCGGATGATTTTTTCCTTATAAAGATTTCCAGAAGCTGTTTCAATCCGTCGCAGAATAGCCAATTTCTCATATATATTAAGGGCATCTTCTGATGTAAGAGTAGCATTTGTAGCAGGCCCTTTGTCCAATTTATGGAGTTTGTAGGGCTGTAAAGAAATTTATATGTTAAGAGCTAGAGGTGAGTTTGATTAATATGATCTGTATGAAGTTTTGTTCTGTCTGAAAGTTAGATAAACACTGAAAGGCTACTTTATGCTTAATGCTAATTTGGTAAATATTCAATTATTGCATTTCTTAACTTAACACAAGATTTCTATTACAAAATTTAATAGACATGCATTTTTATTATTGGTATCATGAGATTGTTTACTGATAAATAATCAGTGATTAACTAGTTCAATCGATACGTCACTCTGACAGACAAACAGAGTAGACTTGACACTTTGAAGGTTAGGTTACATAATTAAAGAAATAAATGTAATAACAATTAGATTTCACCAAAATATATAAAATAACACAACACAGACATATGTCGGCTATATTATAAAACTTTAATAATTACCTTTATATCAAAATTTGCTTGAGCTTTTGTACCATACTTTGCGCTCGATGAATTTACAACTGCTGGGGCAGCCGCTTTCTATTGGGTAAATAATATATGAATTAGAACTTGGACCATACTTATCACATAGATTAAAATGTGCTTCTTTTTATTATTTATTGGCAAATCGAAAGGCAACACATTAAATCGCAAAATAACTTTGCCGAAACAAACTAACCGTAAGTGTGTTACCAGTCAGCAACTTGGCCGCGGCGGGGATAATTTTGCTCATCTCGTTTAAGATTTTTTTAATTACGCCCAGGATTATCTAGTGATCCAGTTCTGGATCACTATTGGATATATATTTCGTGGAATGTGAAAAATCGGCTGGCCCAGACCACAATTCAGCTGTCGAAGATCGTAAGTGACAGGTGACGTTGTCAGGCGAGGACGAAAAGGTCATTAAAATATACGTTTATGAAGCACTATTTCGTTTTAAGAAAATTTAAGAGTTGTAATTGAATTTCTTAGTAACATTAACTCTTAATTTAAAATCCTGAAACTCTGGGTGCAATTAATAAATGATGTTAAGATTAATCATAATTATTAACAGCATCTATACAAGATAACTAAATGTCAATAAAAATAAACTTCATTTTCCGCATCTCAGTCTTATTACTTAAAAATTTAACAAGCTTTTATTGTACTCATGCATGGTACATTGACTCTTATCACACTGCAATAGAGATTAATTTTCTTAGCTCAGTTAATATATCAAACAGTTGTTTATATGTTCATGAAGCATCTACAATGCGATTTGGAATATGTCAGTGACAGTGATAAAGTGAATTTGTAATTTTTGTCTGATATTGAATGACGAATTTGTTTTGCAACATTTTCTTATAAATGTTAACAAACTGTTAGTCACATCACATACGCTATCCAGACGCTACTTTATACACATTCGTGCTATTTGATCTATCAAAATGGAATTTCCTCATATTGGAAAGAATTGCTCCTATAAATCGTGCAATAAATTAGGTAAGTATTATAATTTACTATGACTATCTACTGCAAATATAAAGGAATCATTATATTATATATTACACTGTTATGAAAAAAGTTCAATTTTTCGTATTTTTTGGTACTACTTATTTGTTCTAAAAAATTTAATCACTACTTTTTTATTTCAGACTTTCTTCCTATGAAATGTGGTGCTTGTAAGGAAGTGTTTTGGTAAGTCTAAATTGGTTGTTTACAAAAAACTGAACAATTGAAAGTGTAGAGCTTACTATAATACTTTCCCCCAATTGGTTATTCTACCCTTTTGGTTTCTTTGTTTTAAAAATCATTAAATTCTATGCAACACAAATTTCGTGACCTTTCTAGAGTGTTCTTTATGGTTATGGACAAAGGGGCTCTGATTGAATCAGTGATAACCTTTTAAAAACTAAGTTTTCAAGTAAGTAGGTTAGTATTTGAGAACTAGTTTGTATTTATTTTTAGTATTTTTATGATCTAACTGTTATTATGCAACCCCAAATATCAATATTGATAGCCTTAAAATATATGGTCACAGCCGAGGATGTAAAAAAATGAATTTTATTTAATATAATTTAATTAATAAAACTACAATTACAATATTAAATTATAAATTTTGATTCAACCGATGTTAGGTACAAGAATGATCAAATAAATGTTCTATCTAATTACAACGATGCTGTGTCTGACATCAATGAGAGCACAAGGCGCAGTGTCAGCATTTCCTGTTGTTGTATATTGCCATGGATTATTGAGGGCATAGCTGCATATGCAGTATTCTTACACTGGGCTTGCGTAACACCTCCACCAGTAGAACAGCGACTATTGAAGACGTTTGTCGTAAATTGATCTGCTAGGAACAGCGTATGGATCTTGATGTTTGAGATGTATCTGTGGAGATTCCTCTAATTTGATTTTCATCTGTCTTGCGTAATACCTGCGGTACGTCATGCCAATAGCGGGTGCACATGCATTTAATAGAGCTAAGTACATTGGAATCGTAGTGTGGTATATACCGTAGTCTTGTTCTCGGTATAGGTAGCGGTGCTATCGATACTTGCAATGAAATTTTGGAATTTACGTCGTGCAGTTGATCGAGGTTAATGGAGTTCATCTTGAATGTAGGTACGGCAGGCACAGATCCATTATTTTTACAGCTTGGCCTCGAAGACGATCTTTAATGATTGCTATAAGGAACTCTGGTTTCTACGAAGCAATTGTGCGGGATCACGATGAGATACTACCTTCTAAGGTTTGGTGTGAATCCTGTCCACATGAAAGATGTACTCTTGTGGGATTTGGGAAGCTGGCTGTATAATGTCTGTCATGGAGCTCTTCGACGGCTGGGCTTTCTAGTGATACTGTGACTGGACTACATGTAGGGGCTCTCTGTTGCGTAATGATAAGCTGGTGGATGCAGTCTTGCAACGTTCTGCTTTGCCGGTTCTGGATCGTTTCGCATAGATAACGCTTACTTGTCTTCGAGCATTCTGCCTCTATATACTTGTAATCTTTCTTTGTTTTTCAAAAAAAAACTATAACTTAATGTAATACTAAATTTGAATGTAAAATATATAATGACGTGCTTTTTTAATGAAATTAGGCACTTTCTAAAGTTTTTATTAAAAAGAAAACATTAAGTTTAATTTCTATTATAGGAAATTTTAATTTAAACTATATTCTTAAATTTAATTTATTATTGTGTAATATTTGTTTAAATTATTTTGCATTTAATCAGTTATACATTTTGCACAGCTTTATCTTCTTTATCTTCATAACATTTTTAACACATATATATATACATACACACATATATGGAAGGTAAAGAATATTCCTTGTGTTTACAGCTCTGATCATTTTGCATATTTGATGCACGAATGCTCAGCACCAAATACTCGCGATGTGCAAGTACCAGTGTGTCCATTATGCGGGGCACCGGTACCAGGGCGTCGCAATGAACCTCCTGATGTAGCTGTGAGTGCCCACATCGACAACCAATGCACCTCAGACCCAGCTAGAGAGAGGAGAAAAAGGGTAAGCTCTCATATTATTTTGGCATAATCCTCACATTGGCTCCATAACACTATAATGTCGCATAAATCTAGTAAATATAATCTCAAATATTATTTATTCTTGTTATTTCATAAAAATTTCTTATATAATTTGTCAGAAGTGCCTTCTTAAATTATAAATTTGACACAATAAAACAACTCCAATTTAAAATTATATATAATTTAAGAAAAAATTTAGTCACTCAACTTATTTAAATCAGTTGAAAGATTTTAATATTTCATTGCTTACTTTTTGAGATGTGTTCATCACCACTGAACTAACAAATATTCTATATAATTTTAATTAGTAGTCTACAACCCCCACAAATCATCAATGTGAACTGAAATTTTGCTCATCTTCCAACTACACTAATATTATAAAAGGAAAGATTTGTGTTTTTGTATATAACGAATAAACTCAAAAATTACCGGACCTATTTTAATAATTCATTATAAAGCTACATTATGACTGAGTAAGATAGGCTAAATTGCTATAGAAATCTTTAAAAATTCCTATTAAAACCAAACGAAACGTCTTTCATCGCATGCGCTGCGAAGAGTATTAATGATAGGACAAAAAAATGTTCGACAATATTATAGAATATATCAATATCTACAAAAAACTTCGCGAGACTATATGTCTAACTATTGTAGTTACGTCACTACTTAACTAAGTATAACTACTTTTTTACATTTAACAAATTGATAGAAATACCTATCAAAATCAGGTGTTATACATACCATTTATAATTTTTTAATCAAAATAAATAATTTAATATTTAAGACTGTCTCAATACCTAATGATTACTTTTTAAATTATTGAAATCGGACATTCCATTCAGAAGATATCATGAAATTAAAATAAAAATACATGCCGGCGGCGGCCGCCACGCAGCGCATCAAGTAACTAACTCGATGAGAGCAATAGTTTGTGGCACTTTCTCGAGTAGGATCTCCTGAAAATCAATACGTTTTGTTGCCACCTACAAATACACCAACAAGCGCGAATCCACCGTTGTGGGCACGATGGGTATGTACATAACCTTAATAGACTTGTGACGTCACACTTTTACGGTTTATTGAGATCGATATGCTGATGATAATAAACGATATGCCTTAATATAATTCAAAAATGTGCCTCAATGGCACAGGAAAGATTATCCGGACTAGCTCCTAAATATACACAAAGAACCTAGATATCGATGACATTATCAACCTTTTTATGCAAAAAAAAAACGTAAGCTAGCATTTGTAATTTAAGTAAGTACCTAAATAAAGTGGTTTAATGTAAAATGTACTACTACTAGCATTTAATTTAATTTGATATTCTTAGAAAATGTAAAATATAATCAAAATCTCGCCTGATGGATCTCACTTGCTGATCTCACATACATTACTCCTGATACAACGCCAAGATACCTGTTTACCCAGTCTAGTGTCCTAGTGTAGTAGTAGAAAAAATGTTATTGATTGAAATAGGTTTAGATCGAGACTGACTATTTAATTTGAAGAAATCGGGTCCGGTTTCCTCCTAAGTTTATTTCCATTCCTAATGCCAAAGTCCTGATGCTCAGAAAAAAAGAAATATGTAATCTAATTAAAAAGTTCATAAACGACTTGCATTATTGTTAATGAGCATTTTCATGCTCCGACTCTTACTTAGCCGATTTTCTAGTAGCTGTGACCACAACCTTTTTTGAGGGCCGGATCCGCGCTTGTATACAGGGGGGAGGCTGTAAGATAAGCATACAATTTTTTTCTAATTTAGTGATTCATGGTCGTATTAATTAGCATGCTTATAACTTAAATATCTGTACTTATTTATGCCTACCCGTGCGAAGCCGGGACGGACTGCTAGTTATAAATATATTAATTGATGTAAATGTTTTGTTTCCAGGTATTTACAAACAGATGCTCATTCAAAGGCTGCAAGACGAAAGAGATGGTACCTCTGGTGTGCGCTGAATGTTCCCTGAACTTTTGCCTCAGACATCGGCATGTCAGCGACCACGCCTGCGAAGGCAAGCTGGCTGCTAAGAGGAAACGAGCTGCGTAAGTCTTTAATATATATATTCATAATGTCACGCCTCTTTCATACTTATTTATAAAGTGTTTATTTGTTTCATTTCAGATATGCTTCTCTTACTTTATTAATATTTTCTTTTATATTACCAGCATTATGATCCGCGTGTTAGTAAACCTCACCATAACTATATTGGCATGTGACCAATCTTACGACATGGTGACAGTTGGTGATATCTCAGTAACCAGTAATTTCACTGCCTCTCACCTCCCAATCTGATGGTTGAAACTTAAGTGCAATAACGTTTGTGAAATCTTTAATTTGGTCAGCTTATAGTGGCCTTGAAGATATTTCCACCAGTTTCACTAACTTTTGCTCTAGGATACCTTTTATAAAAATACTCGTATCCATTCTGCTCTATAATTATTAATTTCTGCAGAAAATATGTACGTACCTTATGTGAAATTTAATATAGAATTAAATGTAGAAAGATACTACTATACATACTATAAATAACTGAATATTGCTAGGTCTGAACACAATAAATTCAAGATACTGCCTGTGTTTGACAAGATCATATTAATTGTTTTATATTTTGCATAAATTATATTAAATGTAGCATAATAGTTGAAGATATCGAGTTTTTTGTAACGTAAGCGAATTGAAGGTAATTTAGTCACAACATAAGGCTATGTAATTATAGTTGTATACTTTATATATAATTACTAATTTACACGATGAAATGTACCTAAACAATCTATCGAGCGAATATAAAAGATTTTAAACGATGATATCTACATAGTTGTCGTGGGTCGTATTAGAGGTTAAAGTCGCTCGGCTGCAAAATAATTAAAAT
>JACJUM010002279.1:6913763-6937580 GCA_020976665.1 Heortia vitessoides | reverse complement strand
TTCTATCAGAGTTTAATAAGAGCGGACATTGTCGATCCTTTTTTCAAATTAACCTGATGCTCGGAAGTCTATATCCGCGCACCCCCTAAGAAGTGTTCGCGACCCCCTTTGAGAGACTTGAAGCGTGGAAGTCATCATGTGAGAACAGGAAAGTGGTTAATTTAGCGTATGTATTTTTGTTTTTAAACCCGGCGACGCTTTTGAGATATAGTGTTTGGTATATTATAAGAAAATGTGCGCGTGCGTCGATTGGACGGTAAGTATATCTCTGAAGTTGTCTCGGTGTCGCAAGTCAAATTAACAGTGTTAGCGCTAAAATGAGCCAAATTTGAAACCATAATTAACGATTTCGATACGAAATGCGCGCTAATTTTGCGTGCATATCAAATTAGAGCGTCCATTATATAACTGTTATACTTTAAGATCGCCGTTGGAACACAAACGCGATACTTAATTCTGAGTGCGCGCAGACCTAAAATACATTCAGGTATCACCCAAGAGGCAGGAACATAACAGAAGAAATTAACCGAAATAATTTTAAGTAACAATATCCTAGATAAAATATACTCTGCCGTGAAACGGAATGAAAACTTTTCTGCATAGCTAGATTTAAAATACCACGTCTATAATTTCTCTATTTTAAAATATTGACCATAATATTTAATTTGGTTTAATAGGCAAGCCTTTTGTGAGTTTTTGATGAATAAGTCATATTTATAAAACCATTGACTTAATATTTACTAGAAGTATATAGATAACTTTTACGACAAATAAAATACGTATTGAGATTTTATTCACAAAGGGATTGATTGCTTAGAACTGTCATAATCGAATAAGTACGATAATAATTATAAATAAATGAGAGACTAAAATGAGATTGATGAGACGATGATGAGACGCAAACGTTCAAGTTTTTGTTACGGTTAAGTAAACTGGGTCGAATTCGTGACATTGTGATTGAGAATTGTAAACGATTACCTCTATTCTACGCTTTGTATGTAAAATAGAATAGATTGGTGTGTTCTAATTGTAATTGTGATGTTTTAATGTGACTTCGTTGCTTCATTTAACCTTTTGAACGCCACAGGTCATTAGCTTTACGACACACCTTTATTTGTTCACACGAAATTGTAATAGCCATGTCATTATAGATAAGAAGTAAGAAGTTAGCAGCTTACGCCGATGTAACATTTATTATTCTATTTGGTAAAGCTATTTACTTACACCGTTCAATTTTTATCGACTGTGGCGGTCATATAGTTGCGTTTTTACCTTTTTTATTATCACGACTTAGAGGCACTTCTTTAATTCAATATATTTTTGTTACATTGTTACAGTTATAATGTTATCGCTTGAGTTGAACGCTCTATTAGTTATATATGTACTATATAATAAACTTTGTATAAAAAAAGTATTTTGTTATTACACATGCATATATATCTTTCAGAGCAGCCAGTTCGATTTGTGTACTGTACCTGTAATTAATGATGTTAATGTATTCACGGAATAAGGCATGGGTTCGTTTAGTGGAAAAAAGTATGTTAACACTTTTGGTGGATGATCATTGTTTTCAAGACAGCACCTTATGGTGCTATATTTAAAGGTAAATATCATATGATACGTCTGTGATTTTAATTCCTATTAAATCAAAATTTTATCCTTTTTTTGCTTAAATGAGAACTTGCAGTAAATGATTAGACTGTCCTATTGAAGGTTGTAATCGCGAAATATTAGCATACCTTGAATATATTGTATTGTATTTAGTATACATATATCAGTTAATAATATTAGTAAGCCTCTAGTACAAAGTTGGTAATTGAAAGCGAAAGTAATTGATATGTGTTAAACAGTAATAAATCTCTCCAATTATTGTTAACTTTGTGTGTTGTTTTCACTTGCACAAGTTTTATATATATTTATGTACTAATTATTAATATCTTAGTAAGTGTTATAAGACTTTTAAACATATCTATTGTTATAAAATCATTTTTCTTGCAAATTATACTTATACAGTCACTTAAGAAGATAATGTCGGACATGTTTAACCAGCCCGTTTGCGCAATAACTTCTGTAAACGCGGTTGTGTGGTCGTATATTAAGAGTGTGACGTCACAGTGTATGTTTATCGACTGGTAGTAGTAGGGTATTAACAGTTAATTATTAGAAATAATTGAGACTTTGATATATGGAAGATTTGAATGTAACTATAGCTCAGAACACACAAGGGACGAAGCGAAACGAAACCAAGATTACCCTAACCTAGCTTCACTCATTTTGGTTTTGAATTAGCAGAGTTTACTCTGCAGATGTTGTAAACCTTAGAATGAAAAAAGGCGGTTAGATCATTCTCAACGAAGCGTAACGAACCATTAACTGTTTCGCTGCACTCTATGTGGCCTGCGCCTAATGATTGAAGTCAGTGATTCATAAATTTTTTCATAAACTTTTTGTAATCAAGGATTATTTTAAAACAAACACTGACATTCAAGGAACATCGCGGGAAGTAATCTCCGTGGTAAAATTATTCTCAAATGTATACTTGAAAGTAACGAGTGTGTCATTTGACTGTTTATACAAAGCATTCCTAAAGTAACTTTCTAATAGACAAAGCAATATTATTAGAACATCATCACACGGAAAGACAACTTTTGTATGAGAACATGCGTATGTAGCTATAATTATATAAAGTTAACGCAGTTTAATCTAGGCATGGAAAACTTTTCCATTATTGTACAAATATATCTAAATCGTTTCTGAACTCAATTCCCAATATGTAGTGTTCATTATTTATTGACAAATGGCAGATTTTAATTAAATATTTGAATGCTGATAGCATAAATTACAACTGCATCCTTTATCATTTATATTATTTAATATTTGTTTCAAAGTCAAGGTCAGTAAATAAATAAAATAAAGCATCTCTTGCATAAATTTGGTGTAGAACGTATGCATTGCAATTTCATGTATCACTTGTGTTATTCTATAGTGACTTTACACAACTGATTATAAAAAAAACTGATTATATTTATTAAATATAATGAATGAATCAAGTCCCGAATATCTAAAAAAGTAGTGTCAAATAGCAAATCGCTCATATTTTGGTTTATAGTATGAATTTAATGGATACTGTAGTTGTAGAAGATTATTATGAAATAATTCAATATTAAGATGTTTAACATTCTGACACTTTGCTAAAATAAACTCTTAGAAATCAAATCAATGTAAACTAAGTGCTATAATCACTTCCATTTCTAGCTTATTTAAAATATGTTCATACTATATGTAGCTGGTCATGTTCCAATGATATTGCTTTATCAATTTTTGATATTGCTATAAATTAACTAATATTAATGGCGTATAATCTCGATAAAAACATGTTTACTATATATTATACACTTAGCTTTGGGCCATTCACACTAATGTTATTAAAAAATATTATTACCTTTGAAATATTAAATATTTTTGAGATAATTATAAATGTTAACTACATATTGAGTATAGACTTTTATTTATCTCCACTTATATACTGACGACTGATTGCCTTGGCTATCTTATCTTTTCAAAAGAATAAGGCATGAAGTCGTAAAATATTTTATTAGTCAACAATTTACAATGATAAAATCTTATACACCAATATACATCACAGAATAGATCAAGACAACATTTTTTTGTTTAAAAACAAGTTTGTATAAAAACAAGCATATAATTGTAATTTTTGGTTCATTAAATATCACCCAATAATATAACTAACATATGTAACAGGATCACAGTTATTGTATATACATATTATATATTATGATCACTATGATTATTATTAAGATAGTAACAAAAATATTTGGCTTGAAAATCACTACATAGTAACCAAATCACAATATTTAAAAATAAAAAATTGCATATAATGATACAAAACAAACGAAAGCACGACACTTAATTAATTGTGCTTGAAAATGCTAGAAGTCGTTCCTTCACATAAAAAGTGACTTTTTAACAAATCTCAAGGGGAGGAGGGAGTTATAGTGCTATCTATGTAGAATAACCATATCACTGCTAAAAAATCTGTAGTCCATTGTAAACAATTCGTTGTTATCTATTTCTAAAAAACCGGCAGCTACCTTATTATACTATTCTAAAGAATCTTTGAGACCTAAGCCCTATAAAAAAATAATAATTAACCTTTGTTTTCCTATCCGCCCATTAGAAAGCCACCATTCAAACACCAGGTACTCAAAATTAATTCATCATGCTAGGCTCGATGGTGTAGATATTCCGGGATAGACCCTCCACCAGGATTATAATCAGCGGTACCACGGACTACGGGTGACTTTTATTTGCTAGCTGCAATTATTTTAATGTTACAAGTTACTCAACAGGGCCTTATTATGCAGGGTCCTAAACTTGTGGTTGTCGTTCAGATAGCTAGTGATGAACTCCGGGGGGTTCCTGCTGAGGAACAGTTCCATGCTCATGTAGCGCGCGGCGGTGAGCCGTTTGCGCTCGGCGCTGGAGCGGCACAGGTTCTTGTGCGCGTGCGCAGCGAAACTCGACGCCACCTTGTCCACCAGCTTTACGGTCACTCGCTGCTTGGGCTCGTCTTCAAGCGGGGGCTAGAAAATAAACCATTAAGAGCTTACAAATTTGATCATTTAACTCATACATATAATATATAAGATACAGAATACTATGTGTTAAAACAGAATATAATTTGATTAACAGAATAAAATTTGAGCGTACCTATTTTTAATATTAAAATTACTATTATGTATAATATTCTCTTGTTCTCAAACAGGCTGTGTTCATTTATAAATTATTGTACTTAATATATATTTCTACTTACTTAACTTAATTATGTTTTGATAAATATATTAAATGTGGGTAATCTATTTAAATGAAATAAGATAACATATGTCCGTCTCCCTGAAAACAGTTTTGTAGGTATAGAAGTTGCAGGATGGCGTATTGTTTGACGTTACAGGCCACGTCGCACCTCCCTGTCTAACTAACGACGTTCAAGATTAATTTTACTTGGAAGATGGACAAAAAGCGTTGCGTGCGTTTGGCTGCTAAAGTAGTAGCGGCCGCTGAAGCGTGAGCGACAGCGTAAGTGATTACTACATTTTGCCCGATATATTCAAACTGTAGTTCCTCCATTGCGCAGACAATTTTGGTTCTATCTAATGTTTTGTAAACTGGCCGTGCAACGGCAAACTGCACCAGTTTCCAAACAGACCCAATCGAAGACAACATCCAAGCGCACGGTTACCAAGTACCAAATAGTGATTGATGAGCGGATCAATTTTCAAACACAACAAAACATTTCAATATCCCATAACATTTAGCGTTGCAAATGCTGTTCGTTGGCTCTAATCTATAGATATTACAATAAAATTGTTTTAATTCAGCATACACTATTTTTAAGTAGATATAATAAAACCATACTCGAAAACCTAAGTACTACTGTAATTGTATGTAGACCTTTTGAAGTTCACGCCAATGAGCACATTAGGGACATGTTTCGCATAGATACTTATTCAGAAAAAAACTTTTCTGGACATTTCGACATTTCGTTTAATATGCGATATATATTCAAATCTACTCACTGAAAATCTGATCCACTGCCATATCTGTGTGCGCGAGATCTCCGCCGTGGCGGAGTCCTCGACATTGCCGTTGTAGAAGAAGTGGCCAATACCAGCGAACCAATGGTATATGAAGAGGATAGAGACAGCCACGTTATGCTTGAGCCCCTGACGAGTCACCCCGCCGCTTGGGATGGTCAGTAGATCCTGAGCAGTGATTTGGAGGTCCAACTTCTTCCATATTTGATTCGGTGTATTGCCATAATTTTTCCAGAGCTGTAAAAAAACAAAACCGGTCAAGTGCGAGTCAAACTCCGACAAAGGCACTGAATATAACGGACAATTATCATAATTGTGACCTAGTAATATAAAAAGTGCGCACAAGTATCATTAATATGTCAACGAACAAACACACGTTAAATATAGGTACATAGAGGTTAAAATTTTATTATTTGTTAGTTTAGCTACTATAGTACTGTTAGAGTCCCAGCTCCTGCAATGATCACATAGATTTGAAGATTATTTCATGTTATGTTGTGATTCTGTTTCGAACGTCGAATAAAGTTAATAAAATAAAAACATTCACATTCATTTTATTCAAAATAACTTATTTCCACAGGCGACAGACAGCAATTGCTTTTTTGGACCGTTCCATTGTTGTATTGGAAATTACCTAATTATATTGACAATAGTAAATACACACAAAGATACGGAAGTCAAAGGTCACTTTTTACAAATAGATAACACAAAGTAGCAACACTTATAAGGTCATTGTGAACGTTCTGAACTTCTTATCTCTGTGCAATGAGGAAACAGTCACTTCACCCATATTTATGGTAATTATAAGTAAAAGAGTTTTCTAAAATTATCGCTGTATCTCTGGATAATTAGGGGACATTATATCTTTCATTGTTTTAAGTTATTTTTTCAGAGCCTTACAGGGCTGACTGACAAATTTACTTACACAATTTAAAAAAATTACTACCGACCCAACTGTGCACACTACATCTACGCCTGTCACAGTGTCTTATTAGGCAGCACAAGTCAATAAAGCTCAACATAATGTTTTTCCATACATTAATCAATTATATTTCTTTTCTGTAACAGTTTCCGTTATTAATAAAGACTACACTTAAACCTTCCCCATGAGTTACTCCATCTATTGGTCAAATAATTTGATAGTTTTTATTTCAAACGCCATGAGATAAACAAATTCACAAGACATGTGTAGTGAGGCAGTCGAAAGTATGCAGCATAAGTTCAAAATACAAGATCGCGGCATTATAAATAGATAAAAACATCAATCATCATCTTATCTTAGCAGTAATTCTTTCCTATTAACATACCTTGTTAATATGCGGCACTGCCCGCGAGTCATATACCATAAATCCATCGACTCCTATCTCAATCTCTTTCATTTTCGCGTCTAAAATCTTGCCGAGTATTCGCTTTGACCTAAAGGAACAAGTTATACATATATAGATACATCATATCAGCCATTCAAAGTCCTCTGCCTAAATAAATAGTCCTACAACTCTCCAAGAAAAGGGGAATTTGGCCATAATTGCCGTACTGGACAATCTTGTTGGCAATCGCAGAGCGCAGCTTTCGCGACGGGGATGCTGTTACCCATCCCCACTCTGTGCATTTGAGTTGCACTGTTTCGGATGGATATACCGCGACCTGTCGGTTCACCTTAGTCGCCTCTTATGACACCTGGTGCAGTGGGAGGTACTATTCAATTCTGCCGGTATCTATATAGCTATATGTCGCGATAGCTGCGCTCTGCGATTGCCAACAGGCTTGCCCCGCGCGGCAAATATGGCCAACAAATACCCTCCTTTCTTAGAGAAGCTTATGTCCAGCAGGACTTCCAATGACTATGTATGATTATGTATTATGATAGAGATATGATTGTCAACCAATTAGTTAATTAACTTCATTAAAAATTTGACGGTTTGACATGGTTAGATTAAAATCTTAAGAGCATTAATAAATTGATATATTAAGCCCCATAGATAGTTTACAGTTACATCGCGCTAGTTAGAATGCTTAAAATCTTTGGGTAACATATATCCATATAGTTATATATTTTCGCTAGCTTTGAGGCGCTCAGGGTCAGCACGTCATGAAACTTCACTCGTGCAGAACCTTTCTTGTTCTAAAAACACACATTCTTAATACAGTTGCCATGCATTAATTAGTCCGCTAGTTCTGATGTGCCGACCTGTTGAGGAAGTGACGCTACATGCTCACGTACTGGTTGCGGTCCAAGAGTAGGAACTCTGCATCCCTTTTACCATCATCTTTACTAGAAATAGAGCAGATGCAAAGCTCGTCTGCATTCACCTTGTGATGTTACGAACGTCTATAGGCTGCTGTGATTTTTACTATCACGGGGACCCTATGCTTGCTTGTCGACTTAGTTATATAGAAAAATAGAAACATGTTATAATGTGGGCGGCGACTCACTCGAGATCGGAGCCATCGGTGCCGGGCGCAAGCATGGCGGCTGCCATGCCGCCGGTGGCGGGCGCGGCCCGCGCGTGACACGTGCCCACCACCAGCCGCATGTAGCTGCTGAGGAAGTGGCGCTCCATGCTCACGTACTTGTTGCGGTCGGGTAGAAGAAACTCTTCGCGGTCACCTGCGGTTGTTAAACTGCAATCAATGCTTATTGACATAGTAGTTGGGAAACCTGCATGGCCCTGGCAACTTTCTGGCTGAAAAACTCTATAGCTAGTAAATTTCAATGCGACTAGAATAAATCCAACACAATTAGGTTGGAATATAACATCCAATATTATTCATTAAATGGATAAAACAAAACTATATTTATAAAATAATATTTAAAAAATATTGCTGAATGTCGAGAAATTACAGATTGCAATAACATAAAAAAAATATTATTTACCAAACTTAGCAATTATTGAAGCGCAGTAGTCCCATATACCACAGTTGAGTCCTAGAGAATGGTCTCGTAAAGCATACAATATCTCTTCTAATTCAAAACTGGAAATTATGTTTTCGATCAACACACAGGCTTTAATTGTTCCGTAGGGTAGTCCCAGCTGTTCCTGTGACCATACGAAAATTTCATTCCACAATTCAGCTTCTGTAGATCCTTCCAGTTTAGATAGATAGAAGTATGGACCGCTATTTGCCTCTTGAAGTTTTTTCGCATTATGGTACATTAGGATACCAAAATCTACTAGAGGCCCTATGGCTTCTTTTCCACCAATCTATAAAATAAAAATCACATCAAAATATGCATCTACTATAGTATATTAAATAACTTCACAATCATATTACTAACATACCAAAATATTATGCTCTATCATATTCCATGCACGGGGTCGTAACATCAGTATAGGACACATCGCAATATTCACGGGGGCTCCAGGAAGATTTCCCATGACTGCCAAATTGATATTCTGATATGCCTGTAGTTGGTTTCTCCAGGTAGGACAGTGGCCATCGTCAAAATCTACCTGAATGCCTTGTACATCCTCATTGAGAGTCGATACAAAATGTGCTGTGTTTGAGGGGGAAACATCACCAAGGTCCAAATGTCGGTTACTAAAAAAAGGGAAGGGAATTAGTGGCACATTTATATTCAGATGTTGAAATCATATACTTATTATGTTCTTAGGACAGTGGCAGAGAGTAGGTAACATAGCACTAATAATTTAATTCAATGAGTATGTGTGACAAGATTAGTAGACCAATTAAATTAAGTTTAATGTATATATAATTAGTAAATATATTTAATATATATTTTTTTATTATTTTTCGACTATCTACAGTCTACTCTATGAGGTATAAGGTATCTGCCAGAGAAATTCTCCTTAAAATTGGTCCAGTCCTTTAAAATTTTACCTCAAACACACAGACAAAACAAAAAGTTTAAAAGTTTGTTTGTAGTACCATACATACTTTCATATGCCTACTTAAAAATGAATATATTTCAATAATACTGTTTGTATTTTATTACTTATGAAGATATTTGGGTTTTGCTTGCATCTTAAAGACATTATGATGATTTTCAGATTTGCAGATGTAACTTGGCAGGTGTTTGGGGCATAAACAACATTAATTGTTGTATTTAATTTTTTTTTATTAATATCAGCCATGTGTTACTTTAATGTATAAGCTATATTATTGGAAAAGTTTAATTAAAATTTATACAGTAATTTTTGTGTAACAAATTTTACAGACAAAACAAAAAAAAATAAATGTTTGTAGTACCATACATACTTTAATATGCCTACTTAAAAATGAATATATTTCAATAATACTGTTTGTATTTTATTACTTATGAAGATATTTGGGTTTTGCCTGCATCTTGAAGACATTATGATGATTTTCAGATTTGCAGTTGTAACTTGGCAGGTGTTTGGGGCATAAACAACATTTATTGATGTATTTTAATTTCTTTAATTAATATCAGCGATGTGTTACTTTAATGTATAAGCTATATTATTGGAAAAGTTTTATTAAAATTCATTCATCAATTTTTGTGTAAACAATGATACATCCATACTCACAAACTTTCGTGTTTACATTATTAGTCAGGAAATCAGTTTAATAACTGTGGTTTAAATAACAATTTTAAATTAACTCATATTATAAGTATTAATTATGGGTTTATTAGGTATTAATATAGTTTAAATTTTTTACTAACTTGTAGCAGACTTATGTTATATAAAGTATTTTCAATTAGTTTCGACTGTTGTTTAGTTAAACCTCGAAAAACTGCAAAAATCGAAACTAAAATTTTTAATATATTATGTACAGCTTAATTACAATTTGAGAAATATGTAACGTTTAAAACTATAAATAAGAAGTATATACATACTGTAATCTGGGTGGAAGAGGCGCTATAGTCCAAGATTTATTCTGCCTTTCAGGCGAAGATTTGAAATCTAAAGAGGAGTTTAACTGTGTTTCTAACTTCCGCCTCAGCCGGTCTCTAAACAATTGGTCAATTTTGCAACTAAACTTTTTATGTAAAGTTTCAATGAAGTCCGTAGCTCCTTTACTAAATATTTTTTTCTGTATATCTTCAAATTTTGGCGGCGGCGATTGCAGTATAACAACACTGGCCATTATTATTTTATTCTAAATGATGTTAATGTACTAAAATACTGCACCGAATGGACATTGAACGTCAACTGTCTTTACATGATAACGTAGTGATAATGAAATAAAACTTCTGTTATCAAACATGTTAAAAAATGAGAATTAGGAATGGGAATGAGAATAAAGTAATATAAGCTAGCATCGATTAACAATTGAATAATTTATTCAATATCGGTTTTCAATGTCATTTTATATTTTGCCGTAATATTACTTTATGTTATGGCTCCAGGTACTCCATGGTAAACATAATTTGATTATTGAAAAAGTACACCCAGCAAAAGATTTATTAACCGAAATCTGTAAGAACTTCTCAATATATATTTATCTATAACAGGGAGACATTGAGTTAAAATATTTACTGTAATCATTCGAGTTCGACAGATTGGGTAGGCTAATCTGTTGCTTACCGTAAAATGTATAAAATGTATAGCCTCTTTTGTGAAATACGTAATATACCAATAATATTAATAATTGATACGAAATCAAATCTCAAATTTGTTTCATGGAATCATTTTTAATAGGCTATTTTCATCTATCAACAAAAAAATATAACATTATGTTACTTGAATAAATAATAACGTGAGGAATTGAAAAAAAATGTCGTTATTCCATAAAAACCTAAGATTAATTTTATATTTCAAAATTAAAATCCGAGTTTTATTATCTGTAAGTCACGTGACCGAAAACACCGTCCACCATGTTTTTTTCCAGAATGACGTCACAAGCACTAAAATATCTAAATGTAAACAACTGACTGTGTTCCTTAATTTTTTACTTTTTTTGTGTATAATTCCTTTTATTTTAGAGATTTTGTATTTTATTACGCTACTTTTGCATAATTAAACATGGACGTCGGATTTGTAAAAGCCGAAAGTACTAATTTACCGAAGATAGATGCGGTAATGATTACAAACTTCTTTGCGTGTAATACAGATTTCTTTTCTGCCGAATGCAGAAATATAAAAACAGCTATGTAAGTAAATCTTTCTATTACTTTATCACAACAATATCATTTGTGTGATTCATAGGTGTAATTCAATGAAATTTTCTTATTTTGAGGTTAACAACATCGTTCGGAATAGTAATAAATAACTTTTCTGGAGTCTTCAATGTCGAATTCTTACAATTTAACGCAACACACCAACGATACGGGTTATAGAAACTCATCTTTTTATATAAATAAAAACAACTCAACAAAGCCGACAAACTCAATATCGTGTCAATGACAAATGTCAATTTGAGGTTACAATATTTTAGTACTATTGACGTCACCAAAATGGCGGATGGTATTTTGGCGCGTATATTTTACGACAAATTTTTAATATTTTTTTTTCGGCATAAATCGGTCATATTTTGCTGAAATAAAAATTATAATGAATTATCAGATATATACGAACATTTAAAAAAAAAATGAAGAAATTGGAGAATAGCCTATTATATTTATTTAATTATTTTTGACTACGAATTTTTGAGTAAAATCTTAATAAAACTATACTGCAATTTTATTTGATAGTCCTCAAAATTTCATTTCGTATACCTGTAATGTAATGTACGAAATATATCAATATATGTAGGTACCTATTGTTATTCGCCATAAACATACCTATCAGTGTTTTGACAGAAATAAAAAAGTTTGAATTTTTCATGTTAATTTTATGTCAGGACAGTGTTTATATTGTAGAAAAATAGTATTCCTCTTCTTTGGAAAACAACAAATGAATTATTTTTAAATAGAGTATAGTCGATTCACTTTTATTATCGAGTACTATGTAAGATTCGACTCGAATCGACTCCGTAATAGCATCTCTAAAAAATACTGGCAGTTGGCACTTGACAAAAGAAAGGAAAGGAGTTTAGTCATAAAATTTGAGAGTGTATGCTGTGTTGTTTTATTCCATAATATAAACGAAATCGTAATGAGAAATGAATTAGTTCTATAAACTTGAACGACAACATTTTAACTGCCTCTACGAGAAAACTTATACAAGAAATGGAACAAAAACCAGAAATCGAACCTCTCGAAATTAAATTCAAAGCAGTGAAGAAAAAGAATATGAGGCAACGAATCAAAGACGAAGAGTCAGATGACGAAGAACATATTTTAGCAAAGCTAGAGGAAGCAAAGGAAATACAAAAATTACGAGAAAGGCCTAACGGAATTAGCGTCATGGCGTTGGCTACTGGTCAAAAAACTACTGTAGAAGAAGAAGTTACCTGTAAGGATCCTTTTAAAATTAAAGCGGGGGGTATGGTTAATATGCAAGCACTTAAAAGTGGCAAAGTGAAACAAGTGGACGATGCCTATGATACCGGTATTGGTACTCAGTTTTCTGCTGAAACTAATAAAAGAGATGAAGACGAAGAGATGATGAAGTATATTGACGAGCAATTGTCAAAACGAAAAGGTATGATATTTTTTTATTTATACCAACCAGCTTATTTTCTTTTGACCAATATAGAAATTAATGTTAAACTATAAGACATCATATGTATTGCCTTTAATTGGGGTAATTGTACTAAGTACTTTAGTGGACTAATTGAAGCCCTTGTGCTTTAGACTATCCTAATATTGTAATGGATAATACAGTTTTGGATATGGATGGACAATATCGATGTAGTAACAATATGGGCCTGATGTTACTGATGGTAGTGATCCTATCTTGTGCGCCAAAGGTTGTGGGTTGGATCCCCAAGCAGAGCAAATATTTATATGGTGAATATTTGTATTTCAACTGTGTCAAGGTGTTTTTATATGTATCTATGTATTATATTTGTAATTCCTCTGTTGAATAAAATCTGTGATACTGGTGATTTAAGCTACTTATCTTGGTGTTAATATATCAGATTTTATATGTATTTGTTTATTATGATTGTGAGTTTTAGATGTGGTTATTAGTTTAAGTTTGAATAGATATATTATTTTAAAGGAATTGTAAAAGTAATAATATGAATAGATATAAATTTTATTTTTGGTACATATATTAATAACAAAGTTATGTAAAGTACTACTTATTATATTAACAAAAACCATTCACAAATCAGGAAAATTCAATATCTACATTTTTTTCTTTTATATTTGATTAATCAATTTATATCATTAATATATTGTTTAACTAGTAGAATCTCATTATACATTAGTATTAAGACATTGCTGTTTCTCTTTCCATGCATATTTGTGTCAGCAATCAACATTTAAAGTTTCCAACATTAAATTTTAATTAAAGATTATTAGGCTAATAAAAATGATTTTTGTTTCTTTATTTATTTTATGGTTTTCTCAGTATATACAACCATGTGAGTCCTTTCTAAAATACACTTAGTTTTATTAGTTATGGATTCAATTTATATATTTTAAATTAAATTTACAAACATATCAACAGTCATAAATTCAATTATCGAGAGGGACAATGTGCACAATTATAGAAAAAACAAAATGAAAATATAATGAATTATTTTGTTTTAACTTTATATTTGAAGAGCTATTTTGAATCCTCTGTAACTTGAAACTTTTCAGACAAAAATCAGAAACATATAAATACAAAATAATTTGCCCACATGTCTCGACACCAATTGAATTTCTGACTGTCAATATATTGCTATTATTCTTATACAATCAGAAGAAATAATGATGATCACAAACTCTTAAAAAATACCTGCTTTTTAATTATACCTTTATTTATTTTTGCAGAAGGTCATAATGAAGATAAAAAGGAATCAGATCACAATGATTCTTTAAAATATTTATCACCAGAAGAAGCAGCTTTACTGTCTTTGCCAGAACACTTACGGGTATCATCAACACACAGATCGGAAGAAATGTTGTCAAATCAAATGCTCAGTGGTATTCCTGAAGTGGATTTAGGTATTGATGCAAAAATTAAAAATATAGAAGCAACTGAAGAGGCCAAGATGAAATTGTTATGGGAAAGGCATAATAAAAAGGATGCTCCTTCCCAATTTGTACCTACTAATATGGCAGTGAATTTTGTCCAACATAATAGATTTAACATGGAAAGTGATAGTAACAAAAAAAGAAAAGTGGAAAAGATAGAAGAAGTGAAGCCAGAAGCAAGCATTATAGATGAAAATGTAGATAAGATAGTAAAGAAAGCAAAGGGAGAAAGAGCAACAGATGACTACCATTACGAGAAATTCAAGAAGCAATTTCGGCGATATTAAGTTAAGGAAATATATTTTAAGTTATACAATCTGGTATTTATTTTTTGATGACTCTAATTTTAATTCCTCTTTATTATAATTTGTATGTATCATATATACCTAGGTGAGTGACTGAAATTAAAAATTATGGTCAAACCAAATGAAATAATTTTTTCAACACCTCCAATGCATATACATATCTCTACATGTGTATTGTAGTGTGGTGAATTCATCATCAATATATCAGACATAGGATTTTTACTGCACAAGTTCCCAAGCAAGGTTGTGTACTTACTACCTGTATCCAGTATATCAAGCACTAAGCTGCGGTTCTAGTCAGATCATCTGGCCACCTCATGAGTGTAAGTCCACCCCTGCGTTTGCCGGTACGTGGTGTCCGTTCCAGAACCTTGCCGGGGTATTGAACATCTAGTCTGTGTACTATGTGCCCTGCTCTGCCATTTGCTAATTGGCTGGGCTATGTCGATCACTTTGATTCCTTTAAGGATTTGTTTGTGCAAATAGTCTTTAAGCATTGCCTTCTCCATAGCTCGTTTCTCAACTGAGAACTTGAGAAAAGACCCATTGTGAAAGACCATGTATGAGTGGCTTAAGTCATCCCTTTTCACGCACATTGGACAGACTTTCGACTAAGACACAATGTAGGACGTGAATAAGTTTCGCTAAAAATCCTACTGCTGCCCAACCAGTTAGATTTGCCGATCGACTTCTTTCGTGATGTCCAAATTATTTAGCTGGAATATTTGTTCTAGGTACACGTTCGGAACAACTTCAAGAAGCAAGTTCTCAACTGATACTTGGTAGATATTTAAGATTTTGCTCTTCACCATGTTTATTGTGAGACCTACCTGTAACTCTATTGAGGTGTTTGAGCATAGTGCCCAAGCCTCAAAACGATCATGAACCGACCATGACAACAATATTGTCAGCTAATCGAAGATCTCATGATCATTCGTCATTAATGTTGACACCAAATACTTTTATTTCAGGAGCCTGAAGGATTTTTACAAAGTGTCATTAAATAGTATCGGAGATATTAATCGGCCTCTCAATATTCAAATTAGCCTTTGAACTGTCTCTTGTACTCAGACCAACCAACATGTTTTTATTATTCAACTAAACGTTGTTTGTCGCATACAGTCCACGAGGCTGCAGTGACGCTCACTATCACGTGATAGTGAACGTCACTGCAGCCTAAAGACGCTCGTAATATCATTAACGTGTTGCCAATGTCTTGAGGATATTATGCCACATTACCCAGTTATTACACTGCCTCTCTTACCTTTCAGATCGGAACACAGCAATGCGATCGATCACTGCTATTTGGCGGTAGAAATAGTTGAGCAGACTACCTTTTGTATGAGACCTAGATGCAAAAAAATTATCTATAATAAATGTGGTTGCGGCTCCTGGGCTTGTTAAAATTATTTGGTTATATTTTTAACCTACACTAGTATTATAAAGGGGAAATATTTTATTGTTTCTTACGATTTAACTCAAAATCCACTTGACCAATGTAAATGGTATATGATCATATATGAAAACGATTAATGCAATTTTATACCTAATCAAATAAGCTATCTTCCTGTAAAAAACTTAGGTCCATATCTAAAGAAATGAAATTGTGTAACTTTGAAACATTCTGAAACAAATCCTCTAAATTTGGGAAATATTGGAAATCTTTGGGGAAACTTAAACAAGTTAAAATAAACTTGTAACATTGGTTATTTTCTTTAATTAATTGTTTTCTTTTTATTGTAAACTAACATTCATGATTATTCTAACACATTTGTGTTCATTAAACTTATACATATACTTTTTATTTATTCCTATAAAATGGAAAATTATATGTAGTTAGAAGTATTATAAGTAAACAAAATTTTAATATGATTAAAGATATATATGGGTATGTCTAACATCATAGTAAATAAGAAGACTAGTTGAAATACATTATAGTACTTTTAATTCACTTTCTCAGGGCGCCTAAAAAAATGTAGTCTAGGCTATTTATCATCAGCCAGGATTTCTTGCTATATGGAAATATAAGAGGAACTCTAAAGAATATATAAAAGTGGTAGTCTTAGTTACTTTCCTGGAACTTTTTGTGTAATATGAATATAGTTTTTACTCTTAATTAAATCCTTTAAAGTTGGAATACCAAAAAGCTTCTAAGAATAGTTTCTTCTTAAACCTTCTAAGAACGCGAATCCTCTTGTTTGGAATAGATTTATCAAGTTCACTTTGCAGTAAATAATATTAACAGCACTCAGTACAATAAACATAGATATATCCGTAGCTTAGGTTTATCCCTAAAGAAAAAACAATATATTTCATAATATATGTTTAATCAGCATAATTTTAGTGGCAAATTGCTGTTAATACACATAACGGAAATAATTTGGACGGAATTTGTGAAATGAAACTCATGCTTAAAATATTCTTAAACATATGCTGTATTACAGTTTCAATTCATATTTAATTCTCGTATATCATTTTGTACAGTGAAATGTTATATAAAAAAGTGACAGCCTATAATAAAATGAACTATGCTAGATAAAAGTGGTCCTACATATTTATTTTTTTTCCATACATAAAAATGAATACATCCGCAATACTACAGTGTATCACAAAAAGTAGGGTAAGAAAATTTAAAAATAAATTACTAACTTTACTGTATTTATATATATACTTTGTATATATTTGGCCAAAAAAATCTCCATACTAAATATTTTCTTATGGGTTATACACTGTAACATATATATAACTTTTTGAGACACAATGTATTATAATTGTTTTTAAATTTATGTTTAAATAAATAAATACTAACATTTTCACTGTTCTAAACTATTTTAGAAATCCAATAGAATATCTACTAACATCATAAAAGTAATAATTAAATCATTTTACTTCCATTTGAGCTTAGTTCATAACGAATTTCAACAAATATGTAAAACTTCTATTTCAATAAATTGAAATATAGTCAATATTAATAAATTGATAAAAATATCAGAGCCAAAATATAACAAATATAAACATCTGTTTACCCATTTCACACTAAACTACTTATAATATTAAAATTTCAAACTAAGTTTAAGACCAGAGATTGGACGGATAGAGAAAATAACCTAAATTGTATGTCAAACATAAATAATTTAAGAGAAGATGGTAAGACACTATGTCATTATGAAAGGATAGGCATAGGTAAGGCACACATTTGGGTAATCGAGTTAAAGGCACATTTTGTCTTAACTCTTTAAGTATGTTTAATTTTAAATTTAATAAAATGGATTCTATGAGATCCTGTTAAGTCTATCTAGACAAGATGAATAAATTAAAAATAAAGAATATCATATTTTGACAATATGATATAATGAAATATTGGTCATGGACAAAGATACAAGGTGTATTTAAAAGACAGGATAAATATAATTAGTTCAATTCAATGTTGCAGTTAAAGGTTTGTGATTGTTGATGCCTGATTGTTTTTTCTGGTATTATTATTTTTTTACATTTATAAAAGTACATGTGGAATGTCAATTGTTATAAAATATGTCAATTCACAAATATTAAATGTTGTAGTTGCATTTAAATCGTCTTTATATATGTTTTGTTAATTTGATAGAATATTGGTTCTTATTTAGTCTTTATTAGTACATATTTACTGCCAATTATAAATGAATGATTAATATTATAGTAGTGATAATTAATTTCATAATTCTAACATGATAGACTTTTTATAAGTCTGGTGGGTTGTTTAATTTATTAGTTTTAATACCAATGTGTATTTACAATACTCAATGTAAATTATAAAGCAGGTTTCAATAGAATTTTTAAGTGTCATTTTGGTTACTTGTAAGTAATCTCAATATCGTTTTTAGTATAGTTCATTAAATTTAATTTTATACAAACAAAACTTTATTCCGATAAATACTTTAACAGAAGCAAAATGCTATTGAAACCATTTTATAAGATTAATCCATATCGGTATACCTAAATCTATATTGCAATTAAAATATATCTGTATAACTAAGTAGTAAATAATATACATTTATAAAATTGTATGATTTCACAAAAGCTGTAAATAATAAAATGACATCTTATTTTAAACAACACTTTGTGCTGGTTTATATACATTGTGTATATGTATTGAAAGCTAAATATTACAAATTAAGAACTTTGTTCAAGCACAATATACAAAAAAAATATCATTGTGTAATATAATTTATAAACATGCATAAAAAATTTAATTCATCTAATATGAAATATAATTTTAATTGGTAGATATGTAAATTCTTCAAACAAATTAAATACAAAAGGGTACACTATTAGAGATAGTAATTTTAAAATATATATTGCATGGTTCACGATTTAGGGCAATAATGCTAATTTTCATGTATATTTTTTAATTAGCATTAGAACATTTGTTTCAATTTTAAAAACTGTTTGATGCCCCTTTTGAAGTACATGTGATCCAAAATTTTGATTATCATTATAAAATAATATTTACATGTTCGGATCTAAAATCAATTTGTATATTTAATAACATCTTTTATAAATGACTCGTTTAAACCATACGAAATGGCAACACGGTTTGGCAGATCAAAATATAGGTACAACAGTTTTATAACATCAAATTGTAACCTCATTACATGACTGCAATGACATTTCTTCAACAATAAAATGTTTCACTTCCAAGCTATTTATTGAGTTTTTATAATAATTTCACTTTCACATATCACTTTTCAAGTCACTTCACAGTGGGTAGAATCACACTTCAGTGCTGTGTGTTTGTATGCGTACTTTCTTTTGGCTGCCATTCCTGTTGAGTGGCGGCGAGTGTCCCGAGTAGCCGGGGTTCTGGATGCCAAGGCCACCTGGCTCGCCTTCTCTGGGCCGTGGCTTCTTCAGAGAAGAACGCAGTGGTGATCTGAAAACAATATAAGTTGATAATAAATATAAAATAAGGCATATAAAATACACAATTTAATGCCTAAGATATGAAAGTCCTTAGTCGGATGAAGAATCGTTAGAAAATTAATTGAAAAGCACTGGTCTATAAAACAGCTATAGTGACTATTAAACATGGCCAGAGAAAAAACATACAAAGGAAGAGGGATCTAAAGATAAGAAATTAAGTGTGGCCATACCGAAAACCATAATTACTCTAGACGACATTTTCAATATAATAGTAAATAAACTTGGCTAAGAAACATTGAAGTATGCGATATAAATATATATATATATATAAATAACAACACTACATGAAGGACTAACCTGGTAATGGTGCTAGAGTCCGTAAGAAAGGTTAGCGTTGCAGAGTTGCTGTGTTCGGATCAGCTGAATGGCATATCGTCGCATAAGTTCTAACAACGCGTATGTCAAAGTTGGCAACTTAACAGTTAAGCCCAATGAAAACACAATATTACATGGCTATACTAGCACACTGGCTATACTCCTATCCTTCACAAGTGAGCGTAGTCAAAGTTGTATCCACGGGGTCGAACATCCGTATATAATGGACAATGAAAATGATTGCTGCTAGATTATGAATGACTGACCTGGTGATGGTGCTAGCATCTGACAAGCCGGTCAGCGTTGTCGCTGTTGTGTTCACAGAGCCGACGCTTCCATGTCCGTTCGAGCTGTACGGCTTGCCCGATGCGTCAGTCATTGATATGCCTGCAAAAAATCGTATTTACGATATTATTAACTGATATTTAATTATAAATAGTTATTTTGGCCTACAAGAGAGAGTTCAAAGGCTAATTTGAATATTAAAAGATATTAAGTCTCTCCGATACCATTTAGTCCCACTTTGGAATAAACCTGGCCTAACCTCGGCCTGGTCTAACTAAACAAAAAACCGAGTTTCTTACTTACTGCGCTGACGGATCTTACAATTTTCTAGAAGGTTCTAGCCAAGAGCCGTCGATTTCACGAGCTTTCCAAGCTTCAGTAATTCTCACATGGCATGGAAATTGATGTCTGAATAGTCCAAAATTAGGTTCAACCGAAAATTAAAAGCTTGGCATTGGAACCATTTTACACAAATTACGTCATAATAGGAAAGTACGATGAAATTAATAAAGAAAATGAAGACAAAACATTACTGACCTTACTGGTGAATGGATATTTTCTCAGGATTCAAAAGACCTCATACCGAAGGTGATCGTGGCATTAGTTTCTCACTCTAATAAGTAATTCTGACACAGTGACCATGCAATGTTGTGCTTATTCAATTTATATTTTTTCTGGGAATTCCCTTTTCCATCGGTTGGTTGTCCAGTTTAACGCAACCTTCGAAATTCGAGTTTTTTGCACGAGATACTTTTAGTACTCTATGTACGTCATTCGATACAGTTTATATAGTTTGACAAAAATGTACCTCGAGGAAAAAAATGTACCTTAAGAACTCACCTTCCCTGGTAAGAACCGTTCTTATTAAATATACAACAATTACAACTGACCTCTCCCTTCTTTGAAGCCTGGATTGTTGATGGTAGTACTGTCAGGTTCCCCGGTGGGGTTTGTGGGGTCGCCACCATTCCGCCGTGAGAATAACGCGTCGTAGAGTGACATAATAAACAGCAGCGAGTTTATTATTATACAGACTATCTGTAAATAGAGACAAAATAGTTTAGTAAAGAGTTCCACACATATCAAATTACTTAATTAGGTTAAGAGTATTTAAATTTGTGGCTGTGTGGTACTGACATAGTAGATTGGTACCTCCTTTTGTACCAGGTGTCGTAAGAGGCGACTGAGGTACTGGCACTGACAGTTGACGGTATATCCACCAGAAACAGTGTAGCTTAAATGCAGGGTGGGGGTGGGTAGCAGCATCCCTGTCGCGAAGCTAGACTGTGCGATTGCTACCACGCTTGCGAAGCGTAGCAATTATGGTCAAATTCCCCTTTTTTTGGGGAAGCCTATGTCCGGAAGTGGATGTTTATGGCTGATATGATGATAGTTTGAGGTGAGCCCAGAAATGCTTGATTGCAAGAACAGGCCACCAAAGATTACATCAAAATATTATTCAAATTTTCGGTTGCTAGCAGCAATGAGTTTTAAGTCAAAGTGGAATGAGTGCCCAGTCAGCCTTCGGGAAGATATAAAATACAATTTACCTGTACATAGAAAGCTTCTCCTCTTGTCAAATAGAATCCCCTGTCATCGCCTTGAACAGCGAACAGACCAGCTGCTGCTATTGACAGCAACGCTGAAATGTGGGAAAATACAAATAATGCCCAAAATACAAATACTAATACAAAACATTAATCATCAATCAATGATTCTGATACCAAAGTATATATAAATTTAAAAAAAATACATGTGAATCTAAAACTAGGAAATGGTCACTATTTTGCTAGGCAGGTTTTTTTTTATATATATTATGAAGTCAACAAACAAGCAAACGGTCCGCTTAATAGAAAACGTGACTGCAGCCTAAAGATGCTTGTATCATCAAAAAGATATCACTAGCGTGTCGCCAACCCTGTGATCTGAAGATACTATGTCACATTTACCCATTAATATCTCTGTCTCTCTCACCCTTAGAATACGGAACACTGCTATTGTAGAAAAAGGTGAGAATGAGGTACTAATGCAGACGACCTTTTGTATGAAGTATCTTCATGTAGGTTATGACTACGAGGTATGTAGAAATACTATGGTTACGCTAACTTGATAGTTAAGTCTATGTTACGTCGAAAATTATTTGAAAATACTCAGGTAATTGTATTGAATAACGGACTACTAAAATTCTGTGAACCATTTTGGAAAAAAGTAGATAAAATAAAGTGATATTCAAATAATTTGAAGAGATTAAAGCGGAGACGAATTGAAATCTTAAAAAAAACTTGGGCACAGAGATTTGTATCGATTAGTATTGCTATAGGAATTAGTTACTCACCGGCCAGAAGTGCGAGCGACAGCTTCATCATGACGAGGTGCGTGTACTTGAAGCCGACCCGTTCCTTTGAAGATATCATGGCTAACTGCAGGACTGATAGCACGCAGTACACACCCAAAATCGACACGCCTATGGCACCGACTACGCCTGCTATATGGACGGCCGCTGCGAAAAAAAAATCAACTTGTTAGAATATTTTACAGCTCAAGCTCATCTCTAAAGCGTAAATACATACATTTTCTAGGTATATGGTTGATTTATCTTATCAAAACTTTTAGGGATAAACAAAGAAAAATAAGGCCTCCAGGCTAAAAAAAGGAAGGCTCTGGGCAACTATGTCGTCAAGATCGCATATTTTTGCAAATAATAATAAATAGCCAAAAGAATTAATGACTTGACTACTAATTGCAATTTTTTAAAACAATATTGCTTGCATTGCATTGCAGTATGAATTAAACTAAATTTGTAAGTTAGTTTTGCTAATTACTCTTGATATGCATTGTATCTATTACATACAAACATTTTGTTCACATTTAGAATTTACTTTGTATGGTAATTGGAGTTTAATAGAAATATTTGAGGAAGAAATTGATAAATTATTGAATTTAGGTTTCATGATCTGAATGGCATTTAAATATGTTTTATTACAGTTACGATAAAGGTCAGCGCTGCATATTTATTGCAATTAATGCGAGCGCTATCGTGAACGTCAGTTTGTTCTCGGTCCTCGTTGCTTTTTAACCTTGACATCTACTCGCAGGTAAAATTGCTAGTCACGTGAAGTCTAGCTGTTAGTCCTACAACCAGCTTCAACCATCTAATAAACAACTGTTATTTTATAACATTTCAAAATGGTTTTGTCGTTTGATAACTTTTACAATAAATAAATTAATAATAAATTCCGTGATAAGTCTCTTAAAGCAGTACTACTACTTAAATACATATATTTAACACCCAGACACAAAAAGAACATAAATATCATCATATATATATATATATATATATATA
>JACJUM010002279.1:6839759-6905949 GCA_020976665.1 Heortia vitessoides | reverse complement strand
AATGGTTGACTGGGAGATAATGCCATGTGGCATTAAGTCCGCCATTTCTACATTTTGTAACATTTTGTGCAATAAAATTAAATAAATAAATAAAAATAATTCATCATAGTTTGTTTTCTCTAGGAAATGCCTAGTGTGCACATCTGACAATCTTAAGAAGAAAGAAATAAATACTAAGTCATCATTATCATTCAATACCTACCACTGTAATACCTACGTTAAGCATTAATTAGCCAACAGTCGTGAGATTCACAAGGGCAATAAAATTTTCCTTCGAGGTTGATTAGTCAGATATTCCTTCAATTAAACTAATCTATTAATTAGTATTTGTAAATTGCCAATTATTTTCACTTGATAAATCCATGAAGGTAATGAAAATGTCTCTAACATTATCATCAATTAACAAAACTCAGATTATCTGAGAATATAACGGGTTAATTTGTATAAGAATGTTTCTTAAATATATAGAAAACTTAAAAGTAAGCGCTATTCTTTATGGTCAGTCAACAGTGTCGAGTTTCCCATAATTATGCATGTTTAATTTCTGAATACGTTATTAGCCACCACACGTCATGCTTAGATACTGAATACAGTTCTACAGTACAGCTTGCCAACTGTGTGAGTAATTCTATTAAAATACGTGTAATTAAACTATACGGAACGGAAACAATATTTCAATTTATATAAGTTAGCTTAAAAAAGAAATTTAGCAAAGCGTGTTGAAAATATATGCCAAACATTACATATTTATAAGATTTATTTAATCATTTTTATCAGATTATTTTAAGAGCGATGTGAACCTTTAGTCTTCTCTTCTGTAAACCATTGTTTTAACTGTTCTTTTGTAGGTTTTTATAGATTTATAGGCGACTAATGATCTGTTTGAATACCAATAAATATTAATTTAAACCTTGCATTAAGAGTACAAACGAAATAAAAGATACACTTAATAGTAATATATTTTTTTACAGTCAGTATTAGACCCCACAAAAATTATGAAGGCATATAAAACTCCATCTCTTAAATATTGCTATCTTTCATAGGTTCTTCGCTTCATAGTATAAAACCAAGTCATTTTCCGGAGTCTGTCTGTCCCTATGTATGTTTAGATCTTTAAAACTACGCAATGGATATTGATGCGGTTTCTTTTTAATATAGTGTAAAATTGAGTGATTTAAGAGAAAAGTTTATATGTATAATGATAGAGAAATATTGATAATTCAAATTTTCTAATTTGTGATATCATAAATTAACCCATTTCTTGCGCTTACATTGCAAACGCGGTCTGACCCGACGAGACATAAAAATAATATACTATAGTATTGTAAACCTTAAAAAGGTCTACAAATAAAGTTCCCGGTAGTGTCTATCTCTTCATTGCACTCGTGCTAAACCGGGTCAGGTCGCTAGTATCAATATAAACGCGCCTACAACCAAAATTATACATGTATTACTTAAAGACTACCTACATCATCATTTGGAGGCAATATAGCCGCCGGATAATTAAGCGTGTACGCCTTATAAAATCTAGTGTCATTAACCACTGCCATAGGTACGCGTCTGCTTATCTATCTGTAGTTAGTGCTTACTAGTTATGGACTGATTATAATTACATCGTAATGTTTAGAACGTTTTAGTGGTGTGTTTGTACGGGCTTTGTAACTAGTTATAAATTAGTATTTTTTATTGGTTATTTATTTCAGAACTTAATTACGGAAATTTAAAAATATTGTGTACAACTCATACAAAAAGAAGGTGTAAATACATATTAGGTCGTGACTGATAACCCTGCTTCGTTACCATACGGATATGCTACTAATTTGATAATAATTAATTACATTGAACTGGCTCATTTTGAGACATTAAGGACTGGTTATAGTAATCACTTGTATTGAGACATTTTTAAAATAAGGCCAAACAGGTGTAGTGCTTATACTAAATATCTACTACATAATTAACGCTTTATCAGTGAATTTGAAATCTAATAACGAAAATCTTCGAAAATATTCTTTAAAATTTCATGTTGTAAAGGGTCATATTGAACTATATTAACCTTGGTTTTACCCATAATTGACTATGGTGACGTGTGAAGCACTAATATCTCTCAAGAATTCCTTAATAAATTGGATCGTCTATTAAACAACTGTCTTCGTTTCATTTTCGGTTTGCGTAAATACGATCATATTTCCCATTACCGTTCTCTTCTCGGCTGGCTTCCCATTCGAGAACGTCGCAAAATTCGAGTTCCAACCATACTATTTTCAATACTTTTTGATCCGTACGCACCAATTTACTTAAAGTACAGATTCCAATTCCTATCTTCCTCTCACGAACGTAATCTCCGTTCTTCTAATACTCTTTCGCTCTTAACTCCTTCTCATCACTCTAGTTTTTTGACAAACTTTTTTACAGTGACAGCTATACGACTCTGGAACGAGCTTCCGTTGAATATTAAGCAATCCCCAAACAAATTTATCCTGAAACGCTGTCTCCGTACTTTATTTACTGATGCTACTTCTCTAACTTTATAACCCTATTTCTGATATACGTTATTTTATGTATATATATACATATATATATATTTTTATATCATATGCATTTATTGCGTTTATTTATACGATAGAGAGGGGCATATTTTTAATTCCTAAAAATGATATAACTCCGTCTGCGCAGGATTATTATTTAGAGTAGCTTATTTTCTTCCTTTTATATTTATACATACGAAATTTATTAAATTTTGTTTCTGTGTTTTTGTTGTGACGGTGTAACGCTATCAAACTTGGCAGGCGTTGAGCAGGCAGGGATCAGAGAACACTTAGTTATATTTTAAACAATCTAAAGTATAAACTATATTATTGATTCATAAAAATACATTCTTTCGTGAACGAATAACAAACTTAGTAAGGCTTAACACCTTATCTTTACTATGTGTGGATGGATATACATCCGTACATTCATACATAGTTTTTACGTTGTAATTAAAAAGATATATGATATATTTCACGTCACAAAAGTGTGATGTAATGTATCACATAGTATTCTAATAAAATGTGTGGGCGAGCGTATCTATGAAACAAACACCTTAGACTTAAAACCGGTCCTAAATGTTTCCAATTTCGTAACCAATTACTTAACCGGGCACTGTATAGTTCTGCAGCACTTACACTCTTTATATATGTATACTAAATACGTGTCACGATGTTTGACCGGGATAAACTTGTTACATCCAACTTGAGGGATAGGATAGGATAGATTATTATATATCTCAAACGTCTGTCGGGTCAGCTAGTTACAAATATAACAGAATCACATTTGTTAAATGTTCACAGATATATACGTTATGAACCAGAGTGAATGGAAAATCAAATGGCGTTGTAAACATGATACTCGACGTAGGACAATGAATAAATGTATAACAAATAAATTGTTTCTCGGCTGCGGATTACAATAATGGTGAGAAACTGTCCGTGCAAAGCGATGACTGTCGTATTTAAGGTCATTTTCAGTAATCGCAAATAGTTGAAAATCATGCTTAGTATTCTATGATACTATGGAATAAAAATCTATAAAGCTCCCATAGTGGTTACAAAAAATGTACTCATTAATTTTGTACTTCATCATCATCATATAAGCATATCGGCTTCTTTAAAGATGTCTTTATATGTCTGGCCAGTACTTCCTTTAATACAGTGAATGTTTTATGTTATTCTTTTTATTAAAATTTTATTTACTTTTTTTTTAATTGATAGAAAGTGTATAAAATGTATTATAGGACGCTACTTATATTAAACTAATTTTTGGCAACGTAGACTTTTTATGGATAAAAATTTATAATCAATTCTCAGAATTACTGTATATAAACTGTTAAATTTATCGCCTAAAAATTTGTTTTTACAAAACAACATTTACATACATAAAACAACGATAAATCGCTGTTTGTAAAATTTATTACATTCGAATAAAGTCAAAAAGAGAATAAAAAGAAATCTTTCAAACATCACGGCAATTCGGTACTACAAACGTGCATTAAATTTCCTGTTCACTCAAGTCATTATAAGGAATAGTTTAATAACTTCAATTATTTGGTAATACCTTCGAGCTCCAGATATGGGTTTCAGTGTTTGCTTTGAATCTTAATTCAATTGTTTGGAAACACCTGTGCTGCTCACAGTATAGTAGTGCTGCGGCCAAGACGAAGAGGAAACAATATTTTACATATACCTTTTACTAATTGATTGGATAAGTGACATGAAAACTATCCAGTGCACAAGTAATTTTCTTAATTAACATCTCATACATACCTGACTTCGAGATAAGTCGCATAAAGCATTAATGTTACGGATATCAGACAACAGAGGAATCACAAATATCCTGAAATCCATATATACCACACCCAGTAAAAAAAACATTATTATTCTCCAAATAAATTGTTTTGCTTGCTGGGCGGCCGACTCCTGGCGCATAAGATATCACTACCGAATGTGCTATCGGGCCCATTAAATACTTGGATTAAGTAATTTTAGAACCCTCTAGTATAACGAAGAATACTATATTATTTTAAAGTTTTAGTTTAACTGAAAATCGTATATGACAAAGTATTTTCGGAGACTCATCACATACTCAGACACTGAATTTGATATTGGAACGATGGTTTTGAAGGAGTTACGTTCATTCAATCACTACTGACGCTACCCCATATTTATACACGTGTAACTTTCCCTTGTACCCAAACAAAACTAAACATGATTATACATTATACATTACATAAGGTAAAATACAAATTTAACATGCACAACACATGTTAATACTAAACCAAGGCCTACTATTAAAAATACGTTTATTCTATATGAAACATACGTGCTAGTCTTGGCTCTACTCATAAATGTTATGTTCCCATTTCATTGTTTTGGATTCGAAATGCGATGCACGTCAATTGCAATCTTCAATTGTCAGATCGCACATGAGCGAAGGTGTGTGTGACATTAAATTAATTACATCGGTGATTCATAACTAGAGCGTCGATACAACTCATCCTTACTAATAAACACGAAAGTTATATGGATGTATGTTTGTCGATCTTTCACGCCGGAACAGCAGCATAGATTTGGATGGAATTTGGCATACAGGTTATTAATAGTCTGGAGTAACACATATGCTACTTTTCTATTGCTAAACTCGAAAAAAAACCCTGTAAAATAAATCTGGCTATTTTTTTTATCTGTGAAATAGGCAAGACTTTTTATTAAGCTTTTGATCTTTATAGACTTCCTCCCGGATAAGAAGAGTTCCTTATGGATGAGATACAGTAAAGACTACCGGAGACAAAGTTGCGGGCAGACAGCTAGTTTTAAATCGGTTTCCAGGCTTAATTTTTTTATTATTATTTACCGTAAACAACACAATACCTTATTAAGAGGGAACGGTAATTAAATAATTATTGTGAATATTACCTCGTCAAGATTGTAATTTCGAACAGATATGAATAATAAATGTAAATTGGTTTTGTATGTCTTAGATTGTCTACTAGGGATTCATTTGCCCATAATTGCTCGCTATGCTGTATGGTACCGGCAAAAAAGAATAGTAGTTTCCTCTGTACCATGTGTCGTAAGAGGCGACTGAGGTACTGAAACCGACACATAACGGTATCCAATCCAAACAGCGTAGCTCAAATCAACAGGGTAGGAATGGGCAGCAGCATTGTCGCCGCGAAACTACGCTCTGCGATTGCTACCACGCTTGCGCAGCAATTATACGCAAATTGGGGAGGCGCAATTATTGGGGAGGCCCATGCAGCAGTGGACGTTATGCGGCTTCTATGCTGGTGACAATTTGCCCGCTAAGCAGGCGTTTGCTGCTCATCTCCATTTGATTTAGGTTTGAGCTATGCCGTTTCCGATTGATATACCTGTCGGTTTGGTCAATACCGATAATGATTTCATTACACTTAATAAGAAACAGTTTAATAATTTACCAGTTATATTTCATAAACAACTGCCGATATTTATGCCATAGTTCATAAATATTTTAGTGAGAGAATCAATAAGCCGTGTAGCGTCGAAGGATGCTTGTAAAACAATGCATCATATTACACAAGGTGCATGGGATCGCACAATGGAATTGTTTGACCATTACGTAGAGCTAACATTATCATCACGATGAATACAACAACCTTGAAACTCGATGAAAACTCATAAAGGTTTTCAATCGTCGGATACAGCATTACGCACAATTTCAGCGGCTTGTCTAAGAGCAAAGCAGAATTTTGAATACACGATCCTTAATAACACTGTCAATTTATTTATAAGATCGTATTTTATTACATTTCATATCCTATATATATGTTGCATACCGTGTATAGTTTGATTCAATTTGAGAGATAGTATAGTTTATATTAAATTTATAGTAGTCATATTTGAATCATGATAAGTTTTTTAAATTGAAATTGAAACATAAGCATAGTTAAGAAAGGACAACATCTGTCTGGTTAGCTAGTATATATATAAATATAAATAAATGTCCCTATTTTTCATGGTCACAGGTTTAAGTGTGAACGGCTGGTCCGATTATGCATATTTTTTTGTTGAGTTTGTTATTGTCAAATGATGATTGAAGTTGGAAAAAATGGTTGCTTGGATAAATGGGTTAAGAAAACACAACGACCATTTAAACTTTTCTTATGTCAACTTCTAGTACTTATTTAACATAACTTGTTTTTTTTCAGGTTTAACAACACAATAAGAAGGCTCCTCCTAAGTCCTGCGGGCAATAATCCAAATGACCCGCAGACATGATTAAACAATGCTCTTTAAAACTCTATTGGAGAATCCACAAATAATAGTTTTATAAACGATAGAATGAAGATTTAGTTACTAATTATCATTCTATACGAAACTATATATTCAGTCTTACAAAATTTTACTAACGATTACCCCGCTATTGCTTTCTTTAGCCCCCCTCCCTACCCTCCTATCCTACTTAGAACTGTATTAAAGAAATTACAGTTTTATGTCTTTGGAAAGAGTAAATTATAAAAGTTTCTGCAAAGTTAGAAGTTTTTGTTTTATATTTCCCTCGGAATATCAACTTTGATGTATATACTACTATAACATGGAACGCGAAACTTTTACTAGCGACTTTGAATAATTTTATTAAACTTTGAAAAGTATATTTGTAATTCAGATGTAGATCGTAACTTTATAAGTTAAAACCACAAGACTTAGCTTGCTAGCTAGTTCTAACTATAACCTTTAGATCTAATTCCAATGCGTCAATATTAGATTTTTTGATTCTTATTCAGGATAAACATTTATATATTGAATATATGTGTTTGTCCTGTGTCTGGGTGTTCAATGTGTATTTAAGCAATAATAAATAATAAATACAATGTGATACATGAGCGACATATCTCGGAATAAGGTTAAGGTTTCATATAAGGGAGCGACAATAGTCACCTAATTGGAACACACAAACTATGTCACTTGCAAAATGAAAAGTAAAAAGAAAGATGTTCTTTTAACACATACGAACAGTATGCTAGAAAGTAGACGCGTTTCTAATCCATTGTGGCGACAAAATAACAAGTGACATCCGAAATTAACACAATGAGCATTTCGAATAAGTATTTATCCACGGCGAGCGTGCTTCGCGAATTTGGATCTTTTATACGTCGTGGCCAAAATGGCGCGTGCGAGTCTGAAGCGATCACGACTCGTCTATTGTCGTGACTGCTTTCAAATCACACGTCTCTGGAGAAATAAGGCGGGCGTTCACTTGCTCGAGAAACGAGATGGGAGGGAAAGATCGTTATTCACTGTAAACAAAGATACATTATTCCGAATTGACATGCTGCTGGATCAGGGTATCATTAGCATCAAGGCAATGACATTCCATGCTATTAACATCGTCATTTGTCACCATCGCTATGCATGCGTGATACAGTGTTTTAACAAATTTTCCAATTATAACAACAATAGCAATCTTATATGGAAACATACAACTTATGTGCCGTATAATTTGAACAATGTTTACAGGGTTTATAAACTTAAATAGTAATTTTATCAAACGTAATAAAAAAGTACGCGAATGCCCGCTTGGATAAAACAATTCATATTAAACTTTATTACTTTTATTATTTAGAAGTATTTTAACGCAGTCAAACCTTCGTGCCAACTTTGTAGAACTAACTAACAAGTTTCCTAGCCCTCGATAATTTCACCTACCGGAAAACAAACCAGTAAAGAAAGCCTGCTTATTTAAGCAAATCAACGATATAAACCTATATTTGTAGATTGCACAAGAAACCTACATTACAGCACAACGAAACCACATTGCTCATAATCATAATTTTTTTAAAGTTGTAGAACAATAAATGACAATAAAATAAAATATAGAATTACATATAAAAACAAAAGATCCCAACTGATTCGAACTGAATCAAATCCAACCGATCTCAAATCAAAATAATTATTTATTTAAATAACATTACTAAGTCGTTTACCTCAAAAGTCACGTAGGTACAAAAATTTGGAAGGTTTCCACTATTAATCGCATTCCAGTTTACTCCCGGCACCAGGTTTCGATGTAATTACTGGCGCGTCTAGTTATCAGCGTCGAATGACTGGGAAAACTGACGCACCGAGCAACAAGCCTAATGAGTCCGGTCATAAACACTTAAGGGACAGTATTTCCATACATTTTATATTATTACGCTAGTAAAACCCTATGAAAACATACGTCGCGCAGTATTGCTAACATTTCATTAATAATAATACATTAATAAATTCCCACAACAGCTTATACCTGATTGACTCCGTGTAAAGTCGCTTAAAGCACTTGTGTTACGGACGCCAGACAACAGAGGACTCACCAATATACTACTTATTATATATTTAACACCCAGACACAGAACAAGCACAAATATCATTATATAAATATTTGCTCTGGGTGGAAATCGAATCTACGACCCTTAGTACATAAGGTCACAAACATCTGCGCCACCGGGCTCGTTATTAAACTCCGACTGTCCTCAATTCTGTATAGAAGTTTGCCAATCTCCATTAAATGTACCTTAGTTGTCTTTCGTTTCATATACACGAGAGCTTCACATTGGTTCCAGAGCAATTAATTTTATTTACAAAAGGTAGACTCTTACAAATATTGTCTGTGTTGATATCTCACTCTCGCGTATTTCTACCACCAAACGGCTGTGTTCGTATGGCTGTGTTCCGGTTTGCTAGAGTGAGAGGAATTGAAATTACTGGGCAAATGTGACTTAGTATCTTCAGTTCTCATGGTTAGCACACGCTTGTGAAATCTTTGTGGTGACATCTTCTTTGTGATGACAAGCATCTTCAGGCTGCGATCACGTTTTCCCATCAAGCGGGCCGCCTGTTTGCTGACTTCTTAGCATATTAAAAAAAGGTCTGATATTTGTTGCTTATATATAATGCTGACATGATGTATAATACTGCTGACCATGTATGCATTTTGCATTTGGATTATTTGTTTTGCAAACATAATGTTTATCAAGGTCTGATCTATTCTGGGATGTTCATTTATTTTGTTTTGTTCATAAAATGGACTTTAAATGATAAAATAGCTACTTAGTTCTTTGATTATAGCTAAGCAGAAACTTATTTTCGAAGCTAAAATATGTAGGACTAGGAAGAAAAAACATGTTTAGACACTAAATATTTCGTTGTTTGTCATTGTATAATTTGTATTTCAAAATGGACGACACAAAACTAAGCATTATACTAACAAGCTAACATTACAACTAAGCTAAATACTTTTAGACACAGAATTCGATTAGTTTAAAAACATTTCGGTGAATAATACACGTCTCACGTTAATAATATTGAACGATACTTTGCAATACTCTCGGAGATGATCAAGAAAAACTAATTTGTCCGGGTGCGTCCGACGCCAGACACGTGAGAACGGGCTCTAAAGTGTTACAAGTGCAGTGGAAATGTTGCAAAAACGTTATGATCTGAACGCAAATAGTGAAACCTATACCGGCTACCGGTTCTCTTTAGAAACGTTTCATTGAGGAAACGATGATATGTGTCTCGTTTATAAGTGTTAAAGATATGTTAATATTTGAAAGTGCACGAACCTCCGTGTTCTACGTATGATACAACTCACATGAAAGTTATAGACCTCATCAACATCATAAAGTAGCCGAAGAATGTCTACTGTTGGAATTAGGCCTCCCCAAGAAAAGAGAAGTTTGCCCATATTTTCCTTGCCGTCCGTCAGGCCTGGTACTTCAGTCGCCTTTTACGACACCTGGTACAGGAGGATATACTTTTCTTCTATGCTGGTACAGCACGTTTTAGCTCTATTTTTTTAATATATATTTATGATTTTACTATGTTATAAAACGCAGCATATAATTTACACAATGGTATTACTAGTACGTAGACAACCCAGTTATCTAAAGATATCAAACACAGCATATAGTATGGTACCGGCAGAGTAAAATAGTATCTCTCTTTCCATCGGGTGTCGTAAGAGGCGACTAAGGTACCAGAACCGACAGATGGCGGTATATCCATCCGAATCAGAGTAGCTCAAACGCACAGGGCGGGGATAGGCAGCAGCATTCCTACCGTGAAGGCAGCGCTTTGCGATTGCAACACGCTTGCCCAGCGCGGCAATTACGGGCTAAATTCCCTCTTGCTCGGGGAGGCCTATGTCCAGCAGTGGACTTCTGATGGCTGATTTGATGATATAGTCTGCACAATGGTATTACAAGCACGTAGACAATTCTGTTATCTGACGATATGTCACATTATTCAGAAATCTTTGAAGATATTATTCTTCAAACCGAAACCTATACAGTAGTAAAAATAGGTAAAATGAACCTCCTAATTTGCAAGCCCATGCATAAATATAAAAACAATTGAATTGACCGCAATTTAAACCTAATAGTATCGACGATTTTAATAAAAACCAGTCTGAATCGCTAATTACAAAAGGAGTCACGAATTTCGTAAAAAAACGTACATGGCGAACTGATTTTATAGAAAAATATAAATGCTAATACTGGATTGCAGAGGGTCAAAATATTGATGATATCATAGCAACGGCACGCGAGCAAGAACCTGTCCTCCCTTTCACATCCGAGAACAGTGTGCGAGAAGGTGAAATAACAGGAAAGTATAAACAAACTTACCCTTAACATGGCCTAAATGTAGACAAAAGTAAGCATTTTTTCACATGCGAAATGTTGGCACATGTTAATGTCAGATACGTTTAGTGTTAATGAGAAACGCCATGAAGTCATACGAGCTTCGTCTAGTTGATTTAATATGTAAATGGATTGTTATTAGAATGGTGTTTTCTTAATTAGAATTACTGTTAGTTACGTTGACTAGGTCCAATAAGCTGTTACAAAAGATTATCTAGGTATTCCGTTAAGTCATCAACGCGAGTGGTTGATTGTAACACAAATTTGATCAATTAGTGATTACAACATAATTGCGGTTTTTAAATAATCAAATTTGAATAAGATGTGAATATCTTACATTAAATGTACTCTTCGATTTTCAAATACTTCTATGTAAAAAATAAAAGACTATTAATACTCGTACCATTACAATTTTTTTACGATTAACTGATTTAGATGAAATTTTGCATGTTCCCCGATAATCCCGATAAAAATGAGTTCTCTGACGTGAAAGCTAGTATCACATATATATTCTAATTTAATTAACTTTTCTGCCCAAAATTCTTGCGCTCTAACCAATCGAGCTTTTAGGAATATTTTGCATGTAATACTTACAACGCCAAGAACCCAGGGAGAAAAAAGATACATTATTGTTAATATCGAATTCTGTGACGTCACTCCAAGTATAACATGAGTATAACAACATATCTATGTATAAACACAACATCTAAAGTGCAGGAAGAGGGGCTTCATGGGAAGTGATGCGTGAACTCATTGGTCTCGAAACCGGGAGTGCTTTAAACAGGTAGAAATATAAAGCGAACGCCATTTTATAATGATAGGTTTCAATAACGTCTCCCTAGAATGGTTGGGCGATGGATTCCAGGTATAAAACCTGGATCAACGTAATTAAACAGACAAAACTAAGTTCTCTGATAATATAGATTCATTCCTTCCTCAATGTCGATAACTAACTAACTAGCTATGTAGTGACGTTAATGCTTTTTTAATTATTATTTAATACATTTTATATAATCTTCCATATAAAACTAAAAACCAATTGACTCAATGCAATCGAATTGATTTGCCAATTGACGTCATGCAGTAACGTTTTACTGCGGACAAAAAGATAGAGGTACTCGTAGAGGTAAAATAAAGCGTGGTTATTACACGCATCAAGTCAAATCAATTAGGAAATGAGCACTCAATCTTCGATTTTTTGGAGTGTGCCCAAAGATTGAAAGTGAGAATAAACCAACTGTTCTTTGGTATGGTAAGCTTTGTATGGATTGGAACATCGTCATCATATCAGCCATTCAAAGTCCTCTACCTAAATAAATAGTCCTACCCTCAGTCGCTTTTAACTACACCTGGTACATAGGAAAGTACTATTATATATATACTCTGCCGGTACCTCACGGTAATAGATTAGTTAAATAAATAATACGATTTCTTGATGTTTGACATGACACGTTTTACAGAGGACCTAAAGCTCTTATTTCAAACAAACCTAGAAATTAATATACGTTTTCATTTTATTTTTTAAGAGGGTCAACTTCTAGAATATGTAGGAATTCAAAAATATATATCTATTAAAATTAAGAAAAGACCTTTTGTTCCGCCATACTTTTAATCGCGACTGTATTAAGTGAGTTGACGTGATATGTATTCATAGCTTACAATTTAATTTATTCAAATAATATCTTCTACCCGCATGTGGCCTGATTCAAAACCTATTCTACGTATTTGTTTGTCCTCTAGACTATTGTTATATTCGTGGTTTTCTATTCATACACGCTCTACATTTTACGTTTGGTCTTTGACATATTTGAACAGGTTGATTTATTTCTAAGCCCTCAAATAGCATAGTTTTTTTAATGGTAACCGCGACTGAGTAGTGCTAAGTTACAAAAATAGAAAAGATTCTTATGTCACAATTCAATCCAAACGAATCAAACGTTTAAGATTCGCTTAACTCAAATAGCAACTAAAAACTTTCCATTCTTTATTGTAATACTAATATAACGCGCATGCAAAAATAATTTCATTCAATTTAACGCTCGGTTTGAATTGTCAGCGTCTGGAATTGAGTTCGTAAAGAAAATCGATAGAGAACAAAGAAAGCTGCATAGTTTAGTATGTAGGCACTTTACTGTGGGAATGCCGGGACCCAATTAACATCCACTGTTCATAATTATCATTAATTTATAACAATAGATATTTCATACACGATTCCTGTACCTATAGCCTACGTTAATAGAACATTACTTTTAACTTTTTAAACTTGATAGATGTTTATATTTTTGTCATAATCATGTCTACGTATATTATAACAACAACATAGCGTTCAATCGGAATTTTTAAATAATTCTCGATTTAGCTCTGGCTTATGGCACACACGAGTAATTACATATGCTTAACCCCCAACAAATTAGGTCGCTGCTGATTCACAACTCAGTCAATGAATGTATTACATTACTTATAAGTATATAGCTTACGTCTCACACCTTTAGTTAAGTGGTTTTGGCTATGTGTTGACGGATGATTATAACAAATGCATAGTATACCATATATTTTAAGCATATACCTATCAATAAAGTTCAATGATTATTGTCCTCAAGAATTTAGCTAAAAATCAATATTTATAAAGTAGCACTCGGCACTCGCATAAGAATCCCTTTCCCGTAAGAATATGGGGATAAAAAATATCTTTTGTTACTCGCTGATAATGTAACTTTCTGTCAATGAATAAGTTTTTGAAATCAGTCTGATAGACTATGAGTTTATTTGTTACAAACGTACAAATATATAAACATCGTTTTCATATTCCTATTTTAGGTAGGGATCTCTATTTCTTTTTTATAAAAATAATGTAGCTTATTTTACTATAGAAGAATTTTAAAAATAGGTTTCGACGAATTAGAATAAACTCTTAGGTGTTTGAGGCTTCGTTTGAGATTCGTTTCAAATGAAAATACAAATATTTTTTCTCTATAATATTAGTATAGATCTGCTACTAGAAAATAATAGCAGTACTTCTTTATTGTTCAAAATGAAAAAAATTGTATACGGCATAATGTTTATGTTGATAGAAGTTATATCGTAAAGAACGTCTACTGTCCAATAAACATTAAGTAATCGTTTATAATACATTTATAAAAATCACTTCGACTAGGTCAGAAACCTTGGTATTTTAAGACTTGCATTCTTCAGTTATATGAAACTGCTTGCTTAATAGATAAATACTTTATTTTAGATTTTTGCTATTTATTTATTGATCCACTGTGTTCGTGTGGAAAAATATTTGGGAACGAATCGTCCCTCTTTCCTTAACAGCCATGGGGGACGAAATAGGTCAGTGGGTGCATTTGGGGTTCGTAGAAAATTAATGTTTGTGCCTTGTCACCTTGTCAGGAAACTAACTTGTTTCCTTCTATACGCAATGATATTGTTTCTATCACGGATAACATTTACTCATTTTGTTGCTGAGTATTGACAACAGAGAATAATAGACAGGTTTCATAATACACACACACATAAAAAGAAGCTTTTAAAAACCCTTTCAAATCGTTTGTAATTCTGAAAGTCTATAGACCACTTGATATAGACCAGACATCACTCAAAGTGAATTTGGCTCAAGGATGTCGGTGGATATATTTTTACTGTGCTTATATCGTTAGTGTTATTATAATTATAAACAATACTACAATGTTTTATAAAATATATGAACTCGTAAAAACATCATAAATTTCTATGTAGAAACATCCTTCAGAAATATTGCTTTATTCTCTTTAATGTCAAAGTTGGGTTCAAAGTCAACTGAGGACAAATGCATCAAGGCACTTTACAGAACGTTTAAGACATTTCAAGCTGAATCACAAAACTGTCCGATATGAGAACTGACTCCATGCTTCTAAGTCACGTTAGCTTTATCCGACTGCAATCTAAATGCGCCGTTAAGTTTCAAGGAATTGTAGACTAAAAGTTTTATTACATCTACCTATATCAGCCGTAGAATGTTCACACAGCACTGTTCAAGTGATATCCAATAGGAACGGTAGTATGCGGCCTGCATCCTTCGAGATCCCGCGTTTTTAGTCAGATCGTCAGTCTACCTTGCAGGTGTACGCACTACATTGTCGATACGCGGTATCCATTCCAGAACCTTACGACTCCTTTCATCCATTAAAATGCTAAACATTAATACTCACCCGAGGGTCGAAATTTCGAGACATCCGCCCCACACTTTTCTCGGTAGTAGGACATTTTCTTGCACATTATCCATGGTCCGAAGTAGCCTTGCTCGTAATTCGGGTTTTCCACTGCGAACAAGAGATATCAACAATCAAGTACTTACTATTCTTATCTATTATTTAAACATGCACTTGCCTTTAACTGTTCATGGTCTTACTGCTGACCACAAAGGTTTATTGTCAATTCACATTCTATTTTTCTATTAGAAATATGAATCATTTTCTACAGGTAATAAAATAATCGTTTATTATTTTTCATTCTTGCTTCTTGTACAGTAAAATGCAAACAAGAATAGAATAGAATAAGTCACAATGGGCATATAAAAATAGGTACATAAGTTAGGTATTTAATGGTAAATTAAGTATCTAATCAAATTCTAAGAGATTCGTTCAACAGTATCGTATCGTTATGTGTGAAATTAATGGATGGAATCGATAAGTTGTTTAGGAAGTTCTAGGATATTTTAAGATTTGTTAGGGAGTCAGACTCTAATTGGTTTAGGTTTTATCGAATATTGCTGATCAACGTACTATAGGTGGTAAACTTATAGTTTAAGGTAACTATAGTAATATTAAGAAGATGAAAGATTTCATTCTTTTAAATTTAAACTCAAAACCTCCTAGGCCTATTGTTAAAACTACACTTTAACTTTATATTAAAGAAAAATATAGATCCCTACCTAGATTCGATTAGAAAGAAATGCAAGATATTTATACGTTTGTAACGAAATAAAGTCAAAAGGATCTAAATCTTACAAACATAAGTTTTATTGTATACCGGTGTCCTCATGGAAACGGGAATTACGCGGGTAAAATTGCGGTGCGCCGCCAGTCATCATTATACCAGTCATTTCATTGGCTAGCAGTTCTCCCTCTCCCGAGGCCAAGACTTGAAAGTCTTGCCCTTCTCAAGAAAGGGAGAATGTTGGCAATCGCAGAACGCAGCTTTCGCGATACGGATACTGTTGCCCAACCACGTCCTGTGCATTTTAGCTGCAATGTTTTGGATGAATATACCGCCATCTGTCGGTTCTTAGTCGCCTTTTACGACACCTGGTACAGAAAAAGGTACTATTCTAATCTGACGTTACCTCGCGGCACGCGCTGCCAGTACCATATGAAATAGAATAAAGAGTAGAACTGAGTAGTAATTTCAAATGATGAATGAAGGACGTGTACACAAGATGTTTGTTTTTCCTTTTCGCGGCGCCATGAAGATTTTTCACCACACAATAAACTATGTCACGTTACATAATACTGTCGATGCGTAAGATGTCAGCTATAACCTTCGATCTACCTACACGATCTTACGACATATTTGAGCTTGACAATACGTTAATAAACATAAAAGTTTGTCAGTTTTTACGTTTGCGCAATAATAATATACTTAAATTAATAAGAGGCTACATTAAGGTCAAAAGGTCGACGCTGTAACTAACAGAAAAGCAACTCATTTTAAATTAAAAAAAAATATTTTAATTAAAAAAAAAATAATAGCTAGACGTGATTTAATCAGCTCCTTTCATTGTTTCTCAGCACGTTTGCGATGTGTGTAACTTTTCATAAAAAAATAAGTGGAAAACTAACTTTATAGAAAGGCTGGTATATCTTAAACCTAAAGCAAACTTGGGTTCTTAGTGATAATTCTACTTCACAGGCCATCCCATAAATCATGACCAATTAAAAAGCTCCCCAAATAAACATGACTCGACAAACCAAAGATAACAGAAAAATAAACAGAATCCAAGGCCCCTTAGGCAGGATGCAGATATATTCCGGAAACCAATCCCAAACTAACACAAGTCTAAAAATATGTAAAATATTAAAGTGTTAGTATGATAATACAAATAAGCGAAAATGAAAGGGTCGTTAGAAGACAAAAAGTGATTTTACATTAATACAAAGACGACACGTCAGTTATGAATGATATGTGTGACAAAGGTCCTGGGATCAAACCCCAAGTTGAACCACGTACTTTGTGAATAGAATTCAAACCATTCCGCATGGAGATGTTCCATTAAATGTTTTCCGTAAAATGTAAGTAAATCAAACTTGTTTTTGTTATTTTATATGACTAGATCTACAAACAAGCATACGGTCCGCATGATAGCAAGCGTCACCGTAGCCTATAGACGCTAGTATTACATAAGGATATCAATGGCGCGTTGCCTACGTGTACGCCTATGTTGTTTGGCGTTCAAAATAGGTGAGAGTGAGGTCTATCTCTAATAGGGAATTAAATATTTACTATAGTAAAAATTAGAGTTTCTTGGTTGCTGTTTATCGAGCCATATTCGAAAGAAACTCAATGAATTTATATTAAGAAAAAAATATTATAGAAAACATCAAACGCAAGTCACCGACGCGCTAAGAGAAGCACTAAGGCCTCGTCACGACTTCCTTGCGTACTAATTCAATTGGTACTGCATTGCGAATTGGCGATGTCGCTAATTGTGCAACAAGAGTTCACTTCTCTTTTTCCATTTTTAAGATTTGAATACACGAAAAATATTGCGTTTCAAATAAATACCAGTTCGAATTGCGTCAGCTCTACTTTTATAATCACTGTTGTCATTCTGAATAGTCGAAATCACTAAAGCCACCAACGATATTTACAAGCAATCCTAAACACTACAACAAAGCGACAATTTCTTTGTAATTAAATATTTATAGTATCAACTGCGACCTGAATGAAATATTTATGTTTCAAACAGAATGTAGGTCAGGTAGTTTGAAATACAAAGACGCAGACACTGCGCTAGCAATTAGTTGGCTATAGATTTTCAATGTGTCTGCCCTTTATTCAAGTCATAGAGCAAGATAATTAATGTTCCTGTTAACGGGAGTGAGGCAACTAGACATCCTGCTATGGTCCACATTTGCACCTCACTAATGGCTAAATGAGTCATGTCACTTGTGTTGTCTTGCCAATTGACTCTGTGACCGATGTTCCCCTAGTTCAAAGTAATCAATCAATCATATGTATTAATTGCTTCCTCATAGTATTATGAAAAAACTTGGAGAAAACAAAACTGCGGGAATTCAAACTCAGGCTGTTGCTAATTACAACATAGTAATTCTTCGATTTAACTGGCATCGAGCTGGAGTCATTTGCATTGCAATAATTGGTTAATTTTCCTTCCTCTATTACACGCTAACCTATTTAATTGTCTCGGCAATCTGGAAAATACAAGTGTCTGCGTCAATAGTTCTTTAGGTAAAAACAAAGTCACGTATTTGCAGTGCAGCAAAGGTTCGGATTAAAGTTACAGGCATAAAAAAACCTAACTTTGTGTTTTAGGAAGCCGATTATGAAGATCTCTGCTACTTCGGGTACAGAAATTATTTAGAAACCTCTATCTTACGTTCGGTCAACATTATGCTAATTAAATGCTTAATTCAAAAATTCAGTAACCATTAGCAACTCACACAAAGTGAAAACAACAACCGACTTTGCTGACGACCTTTTCACTGACCTCGCGTATAAAAACAGAGTAGCTATAGAAAGTTATCGGGAAAATTATGCAATTATGTTATAATAGGAGGAGACAGTGACTTGCAGCCTAATAAATATTTCAATGCATTCGTGACTGCCGTCTGTACTATTCGCCGTCTCATGGCCGACTTAACTGTTAAAACATTAAGAACTGCAGCACAATAAGTCGTAAAGTGCTCAACGATAAATTTTACGATTCTAGCAAGCCCAGTAAACCGATAGCCTAGATGTGGATATTTCTCTGGTGCATCAAATAAACCCTATGGCCAAGCTCGATAAGGTTATTGGCATAGTTTTCAAATTGAAAGCATATTTCATTATTGCTATTTATAAAGCTGACGCGCCTAGAATTATTTTTTACACAATTCATTATAACCTTAAATAAATAACCATAACAATTATTTACAAACTTTTTAGTGTTTCCCATTAACATTTGTGGTAAATCTAAGCACTTTGTAGACAACATCAACTCATTACGATGGTAGATAACATAACAGTATACGCCGTGGGATTCAGTTTTTATTTTTTCAACAAACAGATCGGAACATTAGATGCAGCTCTTGAAATCAGTCAATGGATTAATTTTACGTGTTTGTAGAAAAAGTTATAACAGAATTAACTGTTAATGAATTGTTGAAGCTGACACTTCATTTGGCATCAATGTCATGGACAATGAAGACACTGGAGACCAATCTTTATAAAAAAAAGTGCAAAATTAAATATGTACAGATGGGCCGTTTACTATGTAGAAGTGCGTCAATTTTTGCGTGTATAAAACACGGGTTAATCGACCCCGGTTCTTATCTGTGTATCCTTTCCGAATTGCCGTAAGCAAATGATGAAATCCATTAAACAATCGCCTTAACAGTTTCTTCTATCACTGACATATGCAAGTGAAATTTTAATTATTATGCAATAAAAAACATGACTGTATTTTTTGTATTATATTAATAATCTGTTATTACGGTTAAACAGTGAAAGAAATTACACATCCATATACGCATTTGTTTATTTTTACAAGGCCCGCCCAATAGTCAAAACTCGACCTTAATTCCTGATTTAAATTTATAATTCAAATTTATGCGTATAAGCATATATTTATTAGCACTCAGCAATTCTTCAGATAAACTTTGCCAATATACTTACATGCGTCATTTCCCATCGTATATATTGTGTGAGCCTTCTGTACTTATTTTGTGTACAAGGGAAGAAAAAACCATTTCTTAAGACCTTCAACCAAGTATTGGCATCCACGGCCGACGAGGTCGTTGTCTGTCAGTCAAAAAATGGCATTGTCATGTCTGACCATTGATGGAACGCGATACGCGCAGGCAATCCTCAACAACAGTTACCTATTGTAACTTCTACATAACAGCGATTTGTATAACCGATTTTTGGAGCACTTGATGATGATTCTAAGCCAGATTCATGAATTCTAATCTTGTCCCAATTCTCTTTGTTGAGTTATTAACAATTTAACCGCACTTTCTTTACATCATTAAGTAGCCCGTTGCGTTTTCCTGCCCTTTGCATATATGTACTATCTTTATGATACCATGGAAAGCTTGTTTAGAACATTCGTCACTGATGGAATGCCCGGAGATATGAATATAGTATTTAGAGAGATACTAATCAGATACAGTAGCAATGTAAAAATAGCCCTTTGTTAAGTAATTTATAAAGTATCAAGTCGCTCACCATACATTATTATTGTGTTGAGAAAATTAAGCATGGCTGTGTGTGTGCGAATATTGAAATTATTTGGCAATAAGCATGCAAATAGGCTTAGTATTCAAGAGACGGACTTGTTCTAGCTAAAGAGTTGAATGCTCGATGTTAATGTATGAATTAAAAAAAAACAGGCCATAACCGCGACCGCTGGGACATCTCCCACAAGTTTTGTCACAAAGGTCTCGCAGGTCAGTGACCCGTTTGGCAGGCGTGCCACATTTTTAAATGCAGTGAGTTCACTGCGCAAGCAAACATCTTGGACCTGGGCCACTGTTATAATATGTGCAATTATGGCTGAATTATAATATAAGCATAATTCCTTTTATTAGGGAAACACCAGAATTAATTAACAATAAGAGCGTGAAATAATCACATGTATATAACTGCTGGTTATTTATCTTTGAATTTAATACGGAATCATATGTAAATAAAATCAAATATACCATACTAGTAGTGCTCCGTGTTTTTACCCACGGTTACGCGCTGTAATATAACTTTCTAAGTATTCTTAAGTTTATTTGTACAAAAATACAATCATGCTTTCATTTTCAGTAGGGATCACTTTAAACAAAGCACATGACTCGGTGAAGATAAAGAATTTTAATGGTGAAAGAATTTTGATTATCGGTCGAGTAGTTATTGAGTTAAATCGTAACAAAGACCATTAAAATCTGTTTACGTTATTCGCATAGATATAATATAGCAGCGCCTTGCGGTTTCGACCGCGTAGTTTCTGTTTTCGTGACATCACTAGAATAAATTATAACTTATGTAATTTTCTAATAATGTAGTTTTCCAATCAAGCCCTGCTTAATAAGGGGGAATATTGATCAGTCAAGCCAGAACGTAAGTACATAGTAGTAATATCAGTATCATTTCTTTGCACACATTTGTAATCCAAAGAGGAAAATAAAATTATGTTTGATTACGAAATATCTTATTAAGTACGAAGTGATAGTACCCTAGATATCAGTTCACACTTTTGTACCCTATTAAAAGTACGTTTTGAATTCCCTATCTTTTATCTCATCAGATGAGTAGGGCCTTAGAAAGGCAGTAACAGTATACCATCGCGGTTTGTCCCAGTTTGTAGGTTGCGCCGGCGCACAGCAGGGAGTGCAACTTCCGTTGCGATAGGCCGGTTTTTTTAAACAAAGATTTTACTATGGCATGAGGAAGGCTTTGTTCATTTAATCCTAACAATGATTTTTTGACATTTTGTGTTTCATGTTTTTTAACTATAAAAAATTGTTTGAATATTCTACAAAAATGTTAATTTTAACCATAAATCTTTATAATATAATTGCTTAGAAATATGTGAAATTGCTATTAAAATATGGTGTCAATTAAATATTATCTAGAAATTAAAAAATCTATTTATTTCTGATTCAATATATGGTACATGCATTTTTTCTAGTTAGAACAATGTTAGTAGTTAATTCCTATTAGATATAAATTAATAATAAATTTTAGTCAGTTATTAGAATTAGAACCACCACCATTTAAAACAGCAATGATGTAAATTTGTAAGATTTGTGAGGGAGTACTTACAATAATATGACTGCACTGAGATTTCAAGGTTGGAATCATCTGAAAGAATTGTGCATGGCTGTGTCTGAATAGCACTAAATACTATGGATGGGTGTTTTTATACAAGGTGTAATATTTGAATCAAAACATTGTAAAAGTTCATTCAAAAGAATTGTTTCTTATGAATTACCATTTTAATAGATACTGTAATTCACACATACTTCATCTATTTCAATTGAGACTGCTGAATGGAGTAATTGTGAATAAAAATGCTTCTGAAAGAACTTTATTTTTCAGCACCTTCTTATGTTTTGAAAATATTAAAAAAAAATTAAGTGTAAAAATTAGTTTGTAATTAAAAACTGCACCATTTTTTGTACAACTACAAAATATTTTGACTAATACTAGTTATTCTAGGAACACATTTTATAATCAGGGTTACAAATTACCAATAAATTTATAAGATAAACCTGATTTGCCAAGTATTATGATATCAAGATGTAAACATTGACAGAAATAAAATAGTATATTAATATTTTACCTGAATGCCATGAATAACTGGTTAAGTCCATTATTATTTATAAGACAGTTAATTTAATATCTATTAAGAGGGCATTGTTTTATTCAGTAAGCTATCTAGTAAGAAAATATTGCTTTTAATTTTAAATGGTAAAATAACTCTTCTTTGATCCTATTTTAACATAAGTATGATAATACTGATTTTGATTTAAAAAAACCAAAATAAATATGTATGTGGAATAATTTGATTAAAGAATAGAAGAAAACCCACTTGTTAAAAGGCTCAATAACACCAATTAAAAGGTAAAAAAAAAAACTTACAACTATAGAAATAACCCCAATTTGGTAATCCAACAGCAACTGCTCCAATGACAAAGCAGATGAAGCCAAAGACCACCACAGCTACAGAATACAAAGCCTTGTTGCAAGCCATGGCTGCATCTCAGCCAAGCTCATGGGATGTTCCGAGCATCAGGATCGGCTGAATGTTGTTCGGTGAGACTCTGATGTTGTGGACATCTGGAAGAGGGTAATGTCTTTTAGAAACATAGAATATGGTTGACTAGTAGATAATGCCACTAAAAAATAAATTTGACGTATGTGCAAAGCATTTGTGATGTGCAAATAGTTAAATAAATATGTTAATTAAACCATACATTGGAAGAAATTATTTAAATTAAATACATATTAAGTATTTTTATTTTCCATGATTATCATTTTCTTAATATCACACTTATATACACATTTCCTTTAGAGATTATAGAGGCACCTTCAATGGTGTCAAATGGTTAAGGTGTTCTACCGGTATTCTAGATCGCATTCGATACGATTGATCGATTTTGCTAGGTCGTTAAGGGCCGAATTTGCTTGCAAAGTCATTATAAAGTTATTACGCTACTAAAAACCGGTCTCCAAGCCTATAGTAAGCAGGCGCAAAAGAATGCTAAATCAAAACATTTGCATACAAGCGCGAATGCAATTCTCATTCTCCAACTTATCTGATTAAAAAAAGTTTTCATAATGACGTTTTTATAAAACGAACAGCTCGAGAAATGTATATTATTGCGGTAATTAAAGCAAATTGAAGCAAACAACATACAAAGCCTAGGAACAGTTATTTAGATGTTACTTTTACTCACGGTTAATGCAAGAGTTCAAGAGTCACTCAGAGATCACTCAGCTATTCAGGTAAAGACGAAAGATAATATTAGATTTATGTTCCACTAAATGAATGTTATTTTTCTGCACATTCAAACACAACAATACGAAACACTCATTTTCACGTGCATGCACTAAAGTTCACTTACGATTCAAAATTCGAACCACGGCACACCTTAAATAAATCAGAAACTTCGTTCATATAAGTTTTTATCAATTTACTAGTTTAAAATACCTATAGCACTACCATAAACTATTTAACCAATCCAACAAAGTTAAAGATTCTTTTTATTTTACGTGCTAAAACAACAATTTAGCTTTAACTCGTACTTCTTTGCGCTAATATCGCGCGCAACAGCGACGTGATCGGTACGTAAACTGGTTTTTTGATTTCTTTCGAGTTGAGCGCCCGTTCAAACTTTGACAACGATGCATATTGTTTACCCTCTCACACTCGGTCACTTTAGGCGAAATAAAAGAGCGAGAGAATATGTATTGCAGAGGTAAAGAGAAACGAACAAAACAGTGTGACAACGCTAATTGTAGATGTCGCTGTTCTTGAATTTACAGTTTTGACGTTGTCAACAACAACAGGATGTGTATCTTCAATAAATATCTAAGTGTCGGTATATTTTTATATACATTATAAACCAATTATTGCATTAATTACTAAAATTCTTGGATAAAAATATTTAATACATAGAATCAACTTACTGCCATCTGTAATGTCAATATAATGCAATCATATGATACTTGAGTAGGTGAATAGACCCTAAAATAAAAGCACAATATGATGAGTATTATCATTTGCTAATATAAAAGTAACACAAAATGGCAATAATATTGTTTAAGCTCATCCATCCTGCACGACGACTAATCGATTAGTTACAAATCGAATCGCATAAAGCGGGAATTTCGAAATGAAAGTTGAAACTTTTTTGTCATATTTAACATGCGAGCATTCTTTATAAATAAATACATAATTTAATTTGCTTCTTCATTTCATTTTCTAGGTTTTTTTTTAATAACACTTAAACATTTTTAATAAGTCTGTAATACTTTAAAACAGCCACATTTAGATGTATAAAAAATGGAATGTACCTGTAATTATTGCTTAAGAAAAATTATTCAAGTCAGTTGAAAATTTATTATATCAAGTATATTTGATTTCTTTGATTTCAATGTTCTTTAATCTTTGTACACTAATGTACCTACTCCTCAGAACGAGCAATAGCAAAATATAGTTCGGACAACTGCACTACGAGGTCATTCTATTTCGGTTCACCGTTCCCACGCTTTATTTTCTGTTGTCTGTTTAATCCTTCTGATCTTATTAGTTTGGGAATATTTAATGGGTACTCTAAAATCATCGGTGGCTAGTTTATTTTAATGTTGTGTGCACCCTAATTTTTAACCCGAAAATAATAACTTCTTATAAAAGTGATGTTTAAATATAGGCATATCCATTTGCCATCATGAGTCGTGTTTATAACTTTACATGCTTAGTTTTAGTTTTCTTATTTAGTTTATGTGCATGTAAGTATTACTTTTCAAATACCGATTAGGTACGCTTGTTCGCTATTTATTATATATTTCGATGTTCTAGGTATATACCTATGTTATAAATATAGGATAGATTTATTATCTATCCATAATATTTTTACAAAATAATATTTTTTACACAATGTGTCTGATTAATATCTAAATAAAATATTAATTTGCAACCAGTTTTGCGCTTAATGTAATAATGTTGATATATAGATGTATCTCTTTCACACCAAAATGGCTGAACAGATCTAAAGTATATTTGTCACAGAGATAGACTGTAGTCTTGAATAGCATGTTAAATTCTTATTTTATTTATTAAAATGATACAAAAGTCGTAAGTTTCGACTTATAATTGAAACTGAGTTTATTTTATGACTGTGTAACAAAACCCAGTTTTGGTTATACTGGACACTGCGATTGAACATCGATCGCTCACAAAATTCGAGTACCTACATAATCATAACAAATATATGTTTGTTTATTATACATACGACGTATTTTATTAATTATTTTGTGATACTTAATGACAAGTCACTATCATCCTATTAATTTATGAAAGTATTTACAGGTGAACCATCTGATAGTCCACCTGATAATGAGGTTAGTAATAACGAAATTATAAAATGATAAATATGATTATATTGTAATTGCTTATAATTAGGTCATTGCCGTGAAATACCGACAGAGTAGTACCTATAGTACCTCCTACTGCACTAGGTGTCGTAAAAGGCGACTAAGGTACCAGAACCGACAGATGGCGGTATGTCAATCCGAAACAGTGTAGCTCAAATGCACAGAGTGCGGTTGGGCAGCAGTATCCGCGTCGCGATTGACAACACGCTTGCTCAGCGCGGCCATTATGGGCAAATAACCTTCTTTCTTGGAAAGGCCTATGTCCAGTAGTGGACTTCCAATGGCTGGTATGATAATGATGATCATAATTAGGTCTAAAATGACTCAGTGAAATTTGTTCTGCAATTAGTTTAATAAGTATTTCAAACCTAAAATAAAACGTAGAGGATGGTTACATCTTTAAGGGATAAAAAAAATTAAAGCTGAAATTACAGCGCTAGACACCAACTCTATAGCGTTTTATTTTAACTTTTTTGAAAAATACAAATATGCATACGGTAAGTACCACTAAAGTTTAGGGCATTTTTTATGTCCGTAAGTACATAAAAATGTATTTACAAGACAATTATGTCCTCGCCCTTTTCTCAATAATGGATTTAAATATTCAATATAAATCATCTAATTCATATTCTTTTTCAATGCTATCATTTGATCATCGATACGACTAGATTGTAATAGCTTAAAACTGCAATTTATGTAGACTTTCAAAATGAAAAAAACATGAAGTCTCGTTTTAAATTTTATGGAGTAATTCGACGGGTCGTTTAAATGTACGAATAAAAGGCGACGTGTTGCCATATACTAATTGAATAAATATCTAGAAGCATGTAAATATAACGCAAGATATTCCTTAATTTTTTGTTATGAAGTGTAATTAACCTTAATTATTAAGGTTAATATACCTAGTTAAAATATTTATATTTCAGGGGGCTGTATCCAATTGTGGTGAACTTGGCGACTGCCCATCAAGTTCAATGGACTGCCACAGCGTTTGTGGATGTGATAGGTTGGCGTATGTATTGCTTTGCAAAATCTTCTTCTCTATTTTTCACTTTAAATATTTCCTATTTTATTCTAACCGACGATGGTCTTGAGCTAATTGAAGTGGACATTTACAACGCAATTTCTAAAAAAATACTAGGTACAGCTAGTCAATTTTACCTCGTATTTTTATTAACAACTATAAAATAAATGCTAATATTAATAAGATTAAAAAACATAAAAAATGAAATGTCGCAGTATCAAATTCTCGATTTTTTCATAGACGGTGGCACCGCTCTATAGAACGCGGAATTGAAATGGGCTAAACGTTGATAATATCAGTATGAGAGTGACATAAGTGCACTTATGTGACTAATATTGACTGATACTAGTTCTACTGAAATGACTAATGTAGTCTTTTTGCATATTGTATAGATCTAGTCTTATCATATCGGCCGTAGGACGCCTAATCTGCACATATACCAACCCAAGATAACTGCAATTTTGGTGTTATTGGATTTACGTATCATTTTTGGGACGCTGCTGCTCTTTCCACTCTGTTGTAAGGATATAACATCACTTTCAGTTTCTGTAACTCGGCTGCCTTTTACGACATGTGAGGTCAGAGGGTAGTACCTACTATTATGCTGTTACGGTATCCCTTTGTGGATTTATCTTATATCTACTTCAATTATCAAGGACTTAATTCTATTCGTCTATGCCTTTTGCTATTGTTATTTATTGCCTTTACTTTGTAGGCATATATCGGTATTGATTGCTTTTGATATTTTTAGGGCCTATTACTACAATGAAACAACGGGAAACTGTGTCTTAAGCTACAAACATCTTATGATGAATGTTTTAAAAACGTACGGTGTACACGGTATGAACGTACAGCTTATAGTAAATCCTTTCGCATTCTGCGTTTTTAAATACGGAAAACTAATTTTTGTACTGTGCATGTGTCATATTTACAGGTGAGAGTCTGGATTACGAAGAAGGTATGTCAAGTAAGTATCAATTACTATCGTCGTATGAAAGTTCAAAATTTCTCGTAGTTATTATGTTTCTGTTTTGCAGAAAAGATCCGGATGGAAGCTGAAAAGATCTTCCAAGCGATATTAGTATCCGTAATATTATTCATATCGTGTTCGGCAATATGTGTAATATCAGCCTGCTTTTACTGCTGCCGAATGAATTATTGGTGAGTTTAATATTTATACTATATAGTGTTTCTAGGGTGACAAAAAAGTTTATGGTCCGCGGTAAATGTCAGTTTGTCGCCAACCTTATAATTGGGGTTATTACCTGTTATTATCCAATACTGTAACTGCATTATCCACTCATGGAGAGTGAGAGGAGTATGTACTACTATTTATTGACGAGTGAGAGTAAAAGACCATATCATTGTTTACATATTTTTAACAATATGCTGTTTTCTTTTATTTTATATCAATATACCTACGCTTGTGCATGATGATGGCCACAAACATAATTAATTCATAAAGTATATTTTTCTCAGTAACATTTCTTTTTACTTTTTCAGTGATTACAAATTGAAAAGCGATATTAAGGCTTTAAAGAAAAAATTACAAAGGAATCAAACAATTAAAAAGCCAGCAAAACAGCATTTGGCACCAATAGCGGAGAGTTGCAATATTGTCTGTGAAGATGCCGGTGTCTTTGTTGTTTAACCTTAAAGCTCTTAGAGGTTTGTCAGGGATTGTTGTTACTTAGAATTTAATCAACTTATAACACAAATCATATAAGTCAAATAGTATAAGACAGTACAAGCGAAACTTAGAATATGCATTTCATTTAGATGATTTAGAAGGTTAAATAAATTGTAGTACCTACTGAATAGTAAAAGAAAAGTTTTTAAGCAAATATGTTTGTTTTACTTAATCATGTACCCACACAAAAAAGTGGGATTACTTAGAAATAATCAATTTTTATTGCCGTGAGGTACCGGTAGATTTGAATAGTACCTCCTGCTGCACCAGGTGTCGTAAAAGGCGACTAAGGTACCAGAACCGATAGATGGCGGTATATCCGCCCGAAAGAGCAGCTCAAATGCACAGTGCGAGGATGGGCAGCAGGATTCCACGTCACTAAAGCTGCGCTCTGCGATTTCCAACACGCTTGCCCAGCGTGGCAATTATGGGCAATATACCCCCTTCCTTGAAACAGCCTATGTCCAGCAGTGGACTTCTATGATGAGTATGATGAATCAATTTTTGTTATAACTTCCACCATTCCCATTATAATTCACAAGCAACTCTCCATGGCTTCGCACGGGTCTTTACAGAAAATATGTAGGTATATTGATAACCGTTTTTATCTTTTAGTTTAAAAGATAATTGACTACGATAACTAGACTTGTTTGTGAATCTTTTTATGTTTTTAATTCGAAATAAGGGTTGTAAGGGGTCGAAATTGGGGATGAAAAGTTGTATGGAAGTATCGCTATTTTTAGAGCTAGATACTTCAAACTTATTTTTCAGGCCATTTTTTCGATATAAATAAACATGACATTCAAAGTTTATATAGGTTGAGGTAAAAAGGTATGGTATCCAAAATAACTATTCTACGCGGACGAAGTCGCGGGCACAGCTAGTTTGACTATATATCTCAATGTGCATGTTAGCTTTATAAGCGCAGCGTTCTATGGGTAGTTGACACCATTGGTATAATTACAACAGTAATTAATTGGCCTATTACCTTCCTGCTCGTCAGCCAGCGTGCAGCTGTTTCTGCGGTGACGTAGAGAATAAATAAGTACTTTTTAGACACTTGAAGTAAAATATAACGAAAATATAAATGTTTTATCTACAATTCAATTAAACATGAACATTTGATCAGGTCAATATTGGTAATTACCCAACATAATTTTCTTTGAATAATAATTATTTTTTTAAATTGAGCTCTTTTTCGATTAATAGTTTAAGAACGATAGTAGATCTTTTAATAGGTATATATTATGTAACAGATCATTCGATTATGAAGCGACGATTACGTCTATTATATTATTCCAGAGAATTGTCATATTTAGATAATTTTGCGTTATTACATTACAGCAGAAGTCCACCGCCTACTTAGGAATCTGTCAAAATGTCAACACTCAGCACAATTTCAGTAGAGGACTCAAAACAAAAATTAATATTAATTGCACAATTTTAACAGGTTTGCATAGATTGGTCTGTCTTTGTTTATGTACTACTTATTTTTTTCCATGTTTTTATTGGTCACTATTCTTAAACTTCTATTCGTTATAAGTCTAACTCCTTTGCCTTTACATATGATGACGACTGTCCTTTTTACTATGATATTGACATTGTCAGTAGGGTTGACATATTTTGCACTATTGAGCATATTTTATTTACTTTTAATTGAGAATAATATTATTGTTTCAAGAAAAAGGAATGAGGACTAACTTTTGTGCAAAAACTCAAGCGAGTTTATTTTAAAACAAAGTGTGATGTTAATAATCTGACAGAAAGTCTTATACATTGTACATTGTGGTTCGGGTAAGATAATTGCATCTGTGTTGTTGATTGCTATATAATAGTTCAAAATCGTGGTATGGATATTTTTCTTGGCCCTTTGCAATGTTATAGTTAGACCCAGAATATATTAGACCTGCGAAATGATCGAGTTGACGCTAATGGACTTAGTGTTGGCTACCCTTGGAGTTTTGTTAAGTATGGCTCTGCTGAGCTGTTTGTGCTGTTTGTGCATGAAATTCAGGTGAGTCGAATTGGTAACGACTTTTCATAAAATTTCTTAATAAAGTTATAATATGTTTTTGTCTTGGAAATATAATTTTTTGTATAAAAAACACCATATTTCATTACATAAAACCTTAAATTTGAAAAAAGGATATTGTATATATAAATTAAATTAAACATAGTTATGAAATAAGTATATTCTATCAATCTATTATTCTGTTTTAAATTTAACAATTGAATGGCCAGACACTACCAAAGACATTTCTAGCCATAGCAATATGAATTTTATTGTTGCTAGTTATTGATCCAGCATTTTTAAGGTGTTTGTTTTTTACTATGACATTAGTCATGAATTTAAATTTAGGCTTATGCATTCCGTGTCTTTTTCACCAAGTACTTTTATTATATTAAATTAGATGACCTGTTTATTTATATCCTGCACTGAGATTCTACATGAAACTAAAACTACAAATTTTATAAATTACAGTGACATGAAAATGAAGTGCTATCTCATGGAATTGGCGAAGAAGAAGGGATTAAATGTGGATATAGACAAGTTGCATCAAAAAGTTACATGCCAATCTCCTCATGTAAATGAAAACTGTACCATCATTATACCAGATGTTGGGATTATTCTCTAAGCCAAAACTATTAAAGATAGTAAATATGTCCTCACAATTTTGTGTACAAAACATACTATATACAGAAATCTGAATCAATCAACAACCTATACCTCAAGTCTTTGGGGTTTAAATTGTGTGTTTAATAATGGTAATCAATATCATAAAACTTCACAAAACATATAATTTAAAATTATTTTTATTTCTTTTATGTAGAGTTACCATTAATACTGTATTATGTATTTCTTAGTAAATTATCACAGAATATTTTTGTTTGTATTATGCTTTAATGAAAAGAAAAGAAGTATTGCATTGATACTAAATATGGCTTGAAAATCTGTATCAAATTATCAAGACTTGAGAATTTTAAATAGAAAATTGTTTTGTATACTACCTGCTGTACTAATTTAAATTCATACTACGTTTATGTTTAGCATTACATTCACACTGAGTGTTAAAACGTATACCTATAATGGTTACAAATTTTTAAAGTTCCTAATTTGAAGTAGGATTAATTATTGCTTATTTATTGTATAAAATACTTTGACCTTTGAAACTTTTTATTTTGTAGTTTAGCTATAAAATATATGTTTCTTTTGAATTATGAATGTGATAGATAAATATCTATCGCGTATCTTGACCACTAAACAATTGAGATATAGAAGAATATGCTCTCAGGGAATTTAACCAACTAGGTCTCATTATTATATTATAAAATCCAAAAGAATTGCATTTTGTGCCTATTTCTGTGATACTCATATATTTATTGTACCTAGGAGTACACATTGGTACTATTACCTGGATATTTTTTAAGTTATTTTATTTTCCCTCATTATATTTTAATTATGCTCAAGGCTGAAAGTATATCGTTTGTGGTGAACTTAGTCTTAGTAACACTGAAATATGTCTTAACTGCATGGTATTTTTTAGAATCTCAATTATTAAGCAACATTTAATACGATTAGAATAGACCATACTAATGTATTAATATTTCTGTGATGAAGATATGGTATGTGATAAATCATAATTCTTCAAGGAAAGAAGGTATTCTTGTTTTTTGTAAGATTTACATGAAAAGTTTATTATTTAAGTTCCTTTTGTTAACATTTATCATACAATGGAAATTGTAGTTTTTGTAAATAAAATATGTTGCTAAAGTCAGATTAGTGCCATGGAAATTTTATATAAAATTAGAATTGACTAGAAAAATAATTATGAACAAATGAGTGTTTCTGGTATGTCCATGATATATTTAGAACAATGGAGTTGACATGTATGATGTCATTTGATAAGATCAATGTGTAGTGTTTGGGGGGGTTTAACTCTTTCAATGTATGATGTGTTTGACATTCTACAATGAGAGAAGTAAAGGATCTATCAAAAAAAAAATTGTGCTTACTAATAAAGTTAACGAGTAACATGTTTGCACAAACTATTGTATTGTATAGTTAAAACTATCGCACAAGTGTATTATAAGTACAAAAGGTCCCAGAACTGCAATGACATGCTCTAAGGACAGGCTATTTTTGTATGAAAATTATAGATGCAATGTGTTTGAGCCGGTCTCAGACTTTCTATGTATAATGATGTCCACATAAACTTCGAACTAATAAGTCACTTATTTTGAGCCGGTCTCAGACTTTCTAAATACAATAGTGAGTTTAATTAGATGGAGAATATTTACTTTTCACTGCCTAAATACAATAGATATAGAGAAAGATCTTTAATCAAAAGCTAATCAGTCTTTTACTAGCTAAGCTAAACAGAATAGAATTCATCCTATACTATATATGTTGGAACCTAGATTTGTCTGTATATCCCATAATTGAAATTGCTATATTGTAAGAGTAAGTAAAAACATCCACATCTCACATCCATTATTTTGTATTTAAAATTCTGTAAGGTGTATTTTTGTATAAGTTATAATGTATGCAATTGATTCGTCCGTTTGTGCATTCATCGGGTCATGAAAATAAAGTTATAAATAGTAATATAACTTTAAAAACTAAACACAATTTGTAATGTAGGTAATTAAGGTTATCAAATGTTCTATGCCGAAAGTAATTTAAATTGGAATTGGTGTCTGAAGATTTTCTTATTTTATTAGCTTAAGTCTCTACTTCGTACATTATGTACTGATTAGAATGATATATATATACAAGTGAAAATAGTTTATAAGTCCTTCCGCCTAAATTAATCTATAGGGTATGTTTTTTTATACCTTTGCGGTACTTGTTTAAAGTAAAGTACACGTAATAATTTCGTCTGCTTTTTTGTACGGTGGGTCTGTTACCCATTCATCAACCTTCCCAAATCTGACATTTTTTTACAGTCTAATTTAAACTCAATGAATCATTATTATAGATTAATATTGATTGCGATGTTTTGAAAGACTTGGGTAGGTTGATCTGTTGCTGTACATAAAGCAACAGATCAATCTACACTAATTTGTCAAATTCCTCTATCAATTTTAAACCCGGAAGGCTCACAATTTATAGAAACTCTTTTTGTACTTTGCCCACTGTGGAAAAATATGAATATGATTTGTAATAAACGACGGTCTGTATTTTTTGGTTCGATATAAATTTTCATAAATGGTTTGGTTTATTATGTGTTATGAAGCCTTACAATATTTATTTTAATATATTTTTCTTCACATTCGAATTATTACTTTTAATAAATTTTACTAATTAAAAATAAATGCAGAAAAGAGAGCGTTTTTAAAACGACATATGTTTTTCATAGACAATAGAAATGGATTAACATAGTGCGAATCCATAGTAATAATAATAATAACAATCCAAAATCCATGTATATAATACCAAATTTCGCATTTAAAACCAAGTCGTCTAATTTAGTTATTGTTCGTATCTATTATAAATTATTTCTGTGAATCAAACTGTAAATTAGTACCGTTGTTTGTTTCGCTATGAAAGTCAAATAAATGCCAAACAAAAAATGTTACCATAAAGTTATCGATGTACTGTGTAATATATTGTTGTATAGAAAATATTAGCGTGTTTGGTCTGAAAATATATTACATTTTAGACGTTTAGACTTGTATTTAATTTCTGTGATTACTGATGTCTCAAGATTTCTGGAAATGTCGCAGTGTATTGAAACGTCTAAGTGCAGCGGGGTTTTGAGTAATTTGGCCCCTTCGATAATATGTCTACTATGTGTAGGTCTGTAGTATTAGAATTAACTCAATAGTAAGATGTTTACCGTTAGGTTTGCTTTCAATGCGTCCTTTACACGTAATTTTAACGCTGCTATCTCCTTCCGCTTCTTTCCTTTCTTCTAAATATGGAAAATGCAATGATCAGTTCAATATTAGCGACCGCATCATTTGTGCCAAGTTTTGTAAGCCGTATGAATTTCCTCTGCGACAGAAGAAATTTACTGGTTTTGTGGCTCCATCTATTTTTGTTTTTACTTACTAAAACTGTTAAAGACTGGCAATTTTCTCAAAATTTGTAAAAGGAAAGCAATGTCATGACGAGATGAATAATATTTTTGCAATGTAGTGATAAATTGTATTTCATTGTCTTATTACACTTAATCAGTTACTTTTAGTAGAATATAAGTGTTTTATGTAACCACATTTTAATCTCAAAATTAGCCATAGATAATAATTTACTGACTAAAGGTTTACTGATCCATTTTTAGTAATAAAATCGTGTTCAAACGATATAGCGAATGGTGTTTCCTATGGAATCTTCTTAGCTGAAGACTGCACCCATAGATACTGGAGTTTTCTAGAGATCGAAAGTAAATCTATATCTGTATTGAAGTAATGTTTGTCTGATCCATTATTAGGTATAGGTGCAGCATATATAATTTTAAGGATTTAATGTTTTAAATAAAATCCTAGTAGCTATTTTATTGTTCTACGTACAAGTGACTGTCATACATAACTGGTATTATGTAGGTACTCGTATGTTGTCCTTTTGTTGATTACTAATGTAGACGAAAAAATCTTACTTGAAATGAGTCAAGTAAGATTTTAAAGCTTGAGTACCGGACATAACAAACCAAGTTTAAATTTAATGATGAAATTAATAAAATGTTTGTTGTAAATTATATATTTATTTTGTGAATAAAACCTTGGCAATATTTAAAACCGTTTGAAGTATCCGATTAAACCTATGTGCTGTCTATGCATCTTAGGATTAACTTGTATATTGTCAACAAGTAGATATTCAATTTAAAAATAATAAGGATAAAAAAATAATGTATCTATGAAGTAAGTATTAAGATAATGTTTTTACAATGTGTTTCTTCTATTTAATGAAATGAAAATGAATAATATCAGTCGTTTGTACGTAGTTCAATAGGGTGGATGGGTAAACTGCCATTTTGCCAACTTGCGTGACTGAAAGATTTATGTCTAATAAAGTCTTATTGTTAAAATATATTGTCAATATTTCAAGTCAACTTGTAACTAGAATAGAAAATAAATATTTACGAACACATTCAAGTGTGTATAATTTATTTTTATGTTGAATATTTACAAACGACTAACTGTGCCCGCGACTTCGTCCGCGGGCAGTAGTTTATTTGGGCACCATACCTTTTTAATTTAACTTATATAAACCTTGAGTATTATTTTTATTTATATATATAAAACATTAGCTTAAATGATAAGTACAATAGCGATACTTTCATACAACTCTTCAGCCCCCCTTTCGACCCCTTACAACTCTTATATCGAATGAAAAAGTAGCCTATATCCTTTCTAAGGCTTTAGACTATCTTTGTACCAAATTTCATTTAAGTCGATTCAGTAGTTTAGGCGTAATTGCGGAACAGACAGACAGTTACTTTCAGATTTATAATATCAGTATATAAGCTGACTGTAGTCCACTTCACTGCCACAATCAAGTCTTTAGATTTCTTCTGCGTATGCGTCATCATTTGTGCATCATCATTCACCTAATTTTCGTAGAAAGATCTTAGAAACGCGTAGAAATATTTTAAATACTCTATTGATCTACTAGTATCAATATTTGAACTCAATCTTGTCAATTGGGATCTCGGTGGAGATTAGAGTAACATAATGCAGTTCTTTGATTAAGGAATGTAAGTAGACCAACAGATTGAGAAAAGGTTAACAACTTTTGTTGACTTGATGTTAGGTTTGATGGAACATAGTGAAGTAACTGTTAAAAAAATTTAGTACTTATAACTCTATTAATTTGAGAGGTATATCCGTACAACCAAAAGTCAGTAATATTTTTGAAAAAATATTAAATTCAATAAATACCCTTTATTACCCTATCATTATCAGCATCTTCATATTTTTACTAGGGGTCGATCGTCGACTGATATTGAAGTAGAGCTTTAGAAATTTATTTTCTGCGAATGCAGCTTCAGAACCGAGACACCGTGCGGCAGAACCTTGGCGAGAACCACCGCGCTCTAGTCTAGTATAGCTTTAGCCTCTAGTCTTTGAACCTGATCATTAGGATCAATGGAAAGTTGGAGTAGGTGTTTTCCAAAATTTTTTTTTTTAATTATTTTTTTTTATTTATTGAACGAATGAACGGTGTCAATGCGTAAAAATATATGAAAAGATACCTTTGAATGATCCTTAGACACAAGAACGCTTGGTTAAGCATACTATGACGCAGTCGCTCAGATGATTTACTTCTCAGCTAACAGATAAATTTAGTTACATCTTCTATCCTATGACTAACATGTAACGTAAGAAATTCTCCGAGCAGTCGTAATGTTTCACCGTAGGTAGACCGTTGATACGTTTATTTGATTGTGTGCGCTATGGTACATTGTTCAGGACTCCACTATAGGGTTAGAGGATCCTCATTAGGTTACTTTATATCTTACTTGGAAACGGTGGATTTGAATGGAAGTTGTTCGCCTGGATCATTGTTTTCAATATGCGAACCAAAAGGCCCAATAGCAGTAGTGGACTCCCAATAGCTGATATGATGATGATGATTTGATTTAGTGAACCTTTATTACCACCAGTTTTCCTTGGTTTAAGTTCCTTTCTGGTAGCTCGTGTAGTAAACCAGCATTAAACATTTTGACGATTAAAAAATATTTGTAATAAGCCTACTTGAATAAAGAATATTTTGAGTTTCAGTTATTATACCCTCATTAAGAGCATATTGAGAATAATTAAAGCATTTTGCCATGAATTACGATGGTCCATTAAGGCTTTCTTGGCTATAACTCTTGGTCATAAAGGTTTCGCATCGTTTAGATGCTCACAATTTCAGTAGTATTTCGAAGATCTTTGATTCGAACTGACTTATACAGCTTGTTCTTATACCCTTGATTGTGGGTTGATGGCTATTATTTAATTCTTAAATTTAGTTGTATGTTATGACTCCGAGATAAGTCACATAAAGCACCCGTGTTACAGACATCAGATACCAGAAAAACTACTATAAAAATTGTTAAATAAATATTTAATAACCAACAACAAATATTTTTCATTTAAATTACGATCTTTGGCACACAAGAAAGTAACACTACCAAATGTCGGGCCCGTGACCGTACAAGGTTTATAGAGTTTCAGTTTTACGCAATACACATTACATTTTTTTTTGTTTGTTTAAGGAACAAAACTCATAACTTGATTGATATAACAACAATTTATGTAAATAACGGCTTTGTAATCCTAGGCTTTGAATAGTTATATATATATATATATTTATGAAATAATAAGTATGGCGTCATTAATATGGAATAATTAAACAAATCAAATCAACGTGTTTTTACCTCGATTTTACCTTTTACCTACATAGCCCCTATATACTTGACCTTATTTCATCGTACTCATTTCCCATTCGTTCACAGCTCGTCGCATTCTGGTTATTTGCATTCATACAGCGCCTATTACCAAAATCATGTGTGTTCTGAAAGGGCATATGCTAAGAAGCAGTAAGCACTGTCTGAATTGATTTATGTTTCGACAGTATAGTTGGTACTCAACCCAGGAGCTGCCTATTCTGCCTCGTTTCACCTTTGTACCACATCATTGTGCATCTACAATCAAGAAGCCAAGATCTACATTAGCCGTGAGATACCGGCAGAGTATAATAATACCTCCCCCTATACCAGGCGTCGTAAGAGGCGACTAATGTCCCAGGACTGACAGATGGCGATACATTAATTCGAAACATTGCAGCCCAAATGCACAGGGCGTGGTGTCAACAGCATCATCGACGCGAAAGCTGCGCTCTGCGATTACCAACACGCTCGCCCAGCGCGGCAATTATTAGCAAAATTCCTCTTCCTTGGGGAGGCCTCTGTTCAGCAATGGATATCCAATGTCTTAAATAAAGAAAAAAAGTGAAGGCAGTAATTATAATTTTCAAATCCTGACACAACAATCTTTTGTAAGTTTTGAGAAAGACGCCAAGTTCACGGAAACGTCGAACTAAAATTGTAAAAACCGCGTTTAGTTTTATTATGAATTTGTGGTAGCTTTTTTTATTAGAAGTAATTTTCTCTAGTATAAATATCCTGGATATGGAGGTAGTGTCATGACTAACATAGTATATATATATATTATTTATATAATGTATATATATAATATATATATATATATATATATACTAGTACGGCGCCGCTTCCATCCAGCCACCTCGAAAACTTTGTTTACTCTTTGTCTTAAGGGGCACTTTCTTACTGGCCCAGCTACCTATCACCAAGAAGATTCGGAGTAGCAAAATAAGAAATGCATTAATTAGATAATTATCTTAACAGAAGGCTTGACCTATGAACAATTGTAAAGAAAACTGTCCAGGTACAACTTTTCACCAACCAGTCAACATTTAACGTAGAAGAGCACTCCATTTTCCCGTCCAAATCGTATAGTGAGAGCAGACTTGAGTTAACAACTTCCTTATGCGTGAACTTCTGAAACCTATGCAAAGAGCATGTATAAGCTCTTTACTAGATCACGTACATGTCCTCCTTGTGAAACTTTCAAAATCAAATACAGGAACATCTAATACACTTGTCAATGAATCTCAATTCAAGTTGAAGCGGGTGTCATCGGCAGGAGGAATAGTCAAATGAACCTAGCTCTTACTGTCAAAGCGTTGAATTCCCCAACATAATAACAAGTTCGATAAGACGAAACTTCGCGTTGAAACTTCACAAGTACTGGACCGAGTTCCTAACTCAATACTGAGTGTGCAAGTTAAATATCTTACATGTAAGGTACAGTCAGGGCGTCATTAAATGTAAATAATTATGTGTAAATGTTTCCTACTCGATGTTAGGAAGAGTAAACAAAGTCTTTAATTGATTATTTAATTGTCATAGATTCGATTTTATATATTTTTTATTTTAAAACCGAAACACATCTATAAATGATTAATTATTTCTTTGAGTTCTAATGATTTTATTTCTAGATATACTGAATTCAGATTAATCGTCTTTGATAAGTGTTTTCCAATGTCTAATACTGGCAAGACTCGCTCCAAAACTAGTATTGAACTACTGATGTAAAGATAACCACCAAACTTCTTTGCTGTAAGACTCTGAAAGGACAATGAGTACGAACAACGATGTTAGATGTTCTTAAAGCAAAAGCATTTCTATTGAATTCGCACAAAGATTACTCGAAAGGAGTCTTTACTGAAGGTGCAGTTAATTCTGAGCTGCTTGGTTTTAGAGTAAAATGCAAAACTTTTCAAACTATACTGAACTTTGTAGTTAGTTCGCAAAATTGTTTAATTCAACAATTTTGCTTCTGCAGTAAGAGTTTATAAAACAAATAATTTTGAACAGTTTATTTGTAGCAAACTAGCATTAGGTTTGTGCAGTAAAAGAAGATAAAAATATATACATTCATTTGCAAAAAACAGGCGGTTTTTATTTTAATTCTTAATAAAAAAAATACGGTACCAAAATGATTTTATTCATTTTTACATGTTACTGGCCAGTTTTAAAAATGCCGTGATGTTTAAAACAGTACGTTCTAAATTCAAATTTTCGTTTGATGCTCATTTTTACAGAAAACCACTTTTTATCCTACACTTTTGGTGCGAAGTTTCAAAAGATAATATCGGTTTTCATAACTTTTAGTCAATTTTTACAGCGTTGCCAGGCATAGGTTTGTTTGAAATTATGAGTCATGGACTCAAGAAGCCTGGAATAGGGTATTGTTCTCCGATGAAGCCAGGATATCTCTATTCGGTGAAGATCGACGTAGGCGAGTGCTACGAAGACGAGGAGAACGCTTTGCAGAAGTTGGTTTTGAAGAAATCACACCTTATGGTCTAGGCTCTGTTATGTTTTGGGCAGGAATAAATTCAATGGATCGTACAGAGTGAGTCTTCATTAAAAACGGCTCACTGACTGGACAGCGATACATAGCGGAAGTTCTAATTCCTCATGCACAACCCGCATTGGCCGCTTTAGGCGAAGACTCCATTTTTATGGACAAAAACGCTCGCGCCCACCAGTCTGGCGTTGTGGTAGCATATGTGCAAGAGATTGGCATTCGTCGTTTGGATTGGCCAGGTCGAAGTCCCGACCTCAATCCTATAGAGCATGTCTGAGACATTCTGAAACGACGCGTGAGATTAGTACAACCGGCTCTGCAGACCATCAGAGAGCTGAAGAATGCGATTACCGCGGAGTGGGAACGTATTCCGCATGCAAGTATCCGGGATATCCTCGCTAGCATACCCAGACGAAGTGAAGCTGTGATTTCAGCTAGAGGGGGTCACACTCGATACTAAACATTTATCTGCTTTTACTTTATTAAAGAAAAAACAAACAAAAATCAGATATATATCAGAGCTTATGCACTACTAGCGAGCATACACTACTAGTGAACTTTAGCATTAAAACCGATAAATTTTATCAAAATTCTATGATAATACTGACGAAAACGATTATTTGCTTATTCATTTACAAAATTGTGAAAGTAAAACTACCTACAATTTATCAACCAAACAAATAGTAACATTTGAAATCGTTCATTGCTTAGATGCCCGTTTTTTTGCAAATAAGTGTAGTTTTTTTAAATCGAATGACTTCACTTTGTTATTTACACTATTACGAGTATGTACAACAAATAATATAATGGGATAATAATGCAAATAAAATTCTATTGAAAGAAGAAATTTATAATCTGTTCTTAAGAAATATTCGCAAAACATGTAAATATAATAAAAGTTGCGTTGCTATGTACGTTAGAATAGATAACAAGATCCCAAACGAATTAAAACTGCTTAATAACTTCTTATTATATAAATAAAATCTAATAGTGTTAAGGAATTTCTAAATACATGCTAATGGTTTAGGTACATGCTACTCGTATTTTATTAGTTAAACAACTTGTGTTTTTTTGTCATCATTTATACCATGTTATTGTGCAAGTAAATGATATATTTATTGATTAGATTATGTTCCATGTAGACAATGATAGATTTAAAATATGGGTCGGTAACTATTACAATTTGTATGCTAGCTTTGTTGTAGTTATGTAAAAATTTTGATCTTTTCATTCTGTAAAAGTACAGCGTCGTACATACATATACGTGTACGGTCATATATTTCAGTTAATCGTATTGGTGTTTATTTAAGACGCTATCAGTTTACTCGTAGCTGGAACAAGTCCAAGTCTAAATCGCTTTTTGAGACACAGACACTGAATTAAGACCGATTCGTGTAACAGATGCAGCTTTAGTGACGAAATAATACTAAATATTCTCCAGTTATTAAACTACCTTTTAATTAGATTCAATATCATCGGTGTGGCGTCATTTGTGGAGCGTGTAATATTCCCTGCTAATAGAGTAAAAGGATCTGTAAAAGGTAATGGCTATCAATGACCCGTTGACAAAGAACAGCTCTCGGAAACGCGCTTTGTAGAATACCGGGGCATGAGGGAATTCAAGCTGACTGTCACTTAATTACCTGTTCGTAACAGCAATTTTCAAAGTGGATTTACCATTATATACGCTTGTGTTTGTAATTTAATGTTAGTAAATTTCTGTTGGCAACCAATTCTTATTTTACGTAAATGATGGGTACTAAAATGTGTAATTACTGTATGCATTCAGAATGTAATGTTTAATTAATAACGGTGTTTTAAAAGCCTTCCGTATGTTTTAAAATTTCTGCCAATCTTATTAACTGCATTGTATACTGTACAGTATATGTATAAAATGTACGTATTATTTAGATTATTTTGTACTAACTGTTACATTAGTTCGCGTCGGGTATATCTTTATGAGAAAATCCTGATTTTTAAACGAGCAAAAAAAATATATAATATATATGTAATATATCTAATTTTTTTTTAAATCTTTTACGACGTTTTGGCATGAAAGAATATCAACCATCCTTGTATCCTACGAATTGTTTTGCGTTTATAAGTAATATTAATAAGACAATCTTTAAAATTTAGTGCTAATTACGATGTCAATAGTTCCCAGAAACTGTTAACGATTAAATTAATATTTAACTACTCTAAAACTCCACAGTCTATATGATATTTGAAAATGTGTTTTACTATAAACAGATAAACAGCTCATGGATGTTTCCAAAATTATAAATTAATAATTTTGGCATTATATTATAAAAAAACCAAACATGATGGCAAAGTTTTCGTTAATCAAGACATGAATTGGGCTTGGATATTAGAGCCAACAATTGCCGGAACAATATAAAGTGTTCTTCGTACAACCGAATACTCATTCGGCTGAACTGCCCATCATAACTTATACAACTACTCGTATTTTTCCCCAGGGATAGTTTCTGAAAGTAGGACTAACCAGTCGGAGTAACTTGTTATTAATATTGCCTCAATTATGCGGACAGCCTACAGAGCGTATGCAACTGTTAATTAAGTTGAACCATTAGTTATCCCAGTAAATAGCACATCGTGGACGGTAAAATAACGGCCGCTGAGTACTGAAGCTAGTTAGTAACTTTAGTTTCATTACCGGTTTCAAACTTTGCTCGCACTGGTTTTAGTAATATTAGCCAATTATTATTTCAGATTTTATAATCGTCATAGGGTTCAGGTTCAGAAGTTTTCTTCGAAGACCTACATACATATCTCCATTCTGGTAACTGATAGCACAGTTTTTTAAGCGGAATGTATAGGCTTACGGCAATGCAAGCCATCGAAGCAAGAAAAATAAGCAACTTTGAAATCCGAATACTCACTGACAATCGTTCGGTTCTAATGACAAAGGCACCCGAATCCTCAGGACTATATATATATATAGTATATATATAATATGAATGCTACAATGGATCGGATGTTGATATGGTGGATGATATGAGATGTTGTAAGAGACGTTCAAGGGACCGGAACCGACAGATGGCGATATACGTCTATATCTACCCGAAACAGTGTAGCTCAAATGTACGGAAATGGATAGCCTCTCTTTCGAAGGCTCATGTCTAATAGTAGACTTGAAACAGCTGATGATGATGAATGTTATAAAGTATTCCATCAGAAATTTTCAGAAAACAAAATGTGATGGTAATTGCTTCGTTTCACCTAGACAGTACAGTACTGGCAGCGACTGTAGTTACAACCTATGTTTTATCCTGACCATTGCTTATAAAGCTGTCAAAATAAGCTGTTTTGAAATGATGCCACAGCAGAGATCTTTCATCTGTGAGATTAAGAAGCAGGCTATGATCACCGTGCACATTTGGGTTTAACGGAATGTAAATACAGCTCAAACTTATTGTAACTATGTTTTGAAGAAATAAATAATGCTTTACTTAGAAAAGAGCTAAAGATATTTTAAGGTTTGATTAAAATAACTTTGTTCTACCTCTAGATTATAAGAGACTACGATTGTCCGAAATCGAACCCTGGATAAAAGAATCCAATTGCCAATACGGATGCTGTCATCACTGATACTCTGCTCTAATTGGTTGTAACTTGATATTTTATTGCGAAAATCCTTAATCAATAAATGGAATATTCAACACTAAAAGATTGACCATAAAACATTTTTGTAAAGCAGTTATTAACGTTTTAACTCTCGCTAAAATTAACGTTAATGCTATCCTATCAAACAAACTTTTCAGCTTTATAATATCAGTAAAGATACTCATAACAGTTAATATAAGAACAACGCCTAATTCTTTGAATAGTTTTTTTACTAAATAAATTTTTTTTTTAAATTAATAGAATTTATTATACCGATATAGTTAACGAGTATATATTGAGAATAAGTAGGTACTAAAATAACAAAATTAGAATTAAACTGTGATTATCTCAGTTAAGGAAATATCACATAATACATATACAACACATTGTGTGTTGTATCCGACTGTCTGTCATATTCCATCCGTTGTTATTTCGATCTGATATTCTGATGATTAGATGTAGATTACTGAGGTCTCAGTCGCAGGCACATTGCAATATTAATTCTAATTACTCCAGATACCACATCGTATAGCGGACTATGTATGTTGGTGTAGACATCAGCTTGGTTTTATAATACGAGCTGCTACCTCCAACTTCGCGTGGCAATTTTAATTTTTTTTAATTATATGAGAAAATCGTTCGACAATTTTTCATATAACATTGCAAACACTATTAACCTATTTAATAGTACTTTATAAATATAAAAAATATTACCTTATTAGTTTTAGTTAAGAGTTTGTATACCTTTAAAAATATTTTATTTAGTGTAATCTGACACTACTCCTAAGCTAAGAGACTAAGCTATTTGAACAACGACGTTATGAGTTAAAGGATGTTCTTAGTAACAACATTATTATTTAAAATTCATAATAATCAACTTTCAAATTTTAAAGATTGATTATTATGAACACGAATTAATAGTAAGGCAAATAATAGAATTTAGATTTTTTTGTGACCAAATATGGACCCACAGTAAATATTTATAAAATGAATATTTGTATTTGTTCCGTTCCTGGGTGTTATTTATATCTAAGTACTAGCTGCCCCCGCGAACTTCGTTCCGCCTTAGAGGGGATACCTAAATTTTCTAAGTTTCCGCGCAATTCTTTAATTTTTTTTCTGTCATAAGAACCTTCTCCTTCCCTCGGTTCTAAGCTACATCTCTACAAACTTTAAGCTAAATTAGTTCAGCCGTTCTTGAGTTATAAGTGTAGTAACTAACACGACTTTCTCTTATATATTAGATATGGATTAAAGGAACGGTATAGATTTGGATATAGCATTGAGTGGCAGAAAGTACTCAGGAAAATGTATTGGTCCCTTGTGTCCAAGAGACACAATGACCTAATGGATCGAAAAAAGTACCTAAATCTTTGTAGGGCAAATTTCTCTAATCGCATGCGTCCGATAACGTCATCTGCCCTCACGTATCTGCCCGTTCGGGTAGGCATAGTTATGTAGATTCGTGGGCTCCCCCACCACACGACAGCGCCGTTGCCGGCCGCCACACTTCGGCGAATGTGCGCGACGACGACCGACGACCAATGACAGCGGCGGTGATGCAGAGTATTCGTTAGAAGGATTTTTTACTTCAAAGCCTTTTCATCCTCTCACAGTTCGAAATTTCAAAAACGCTAGAACAAATGTTTTATTATTTCTTATCAAGTGCTTAAATATAAAGTTTCATGGTTTTATCTTTTAAAATTAAGAAATACCATACAAACTTCCATCCCCCTTTTCAACCCCTTACCACCCCTGTTTGCAATAAAAAGTAGCCTATGTTCTATCTCAGGGTCTAAAGATTGTCTGTGCCAAATTTCATTAAAATCGGTTGAGAGGTTTAAGCGGGAAAGCGTAACAGACAGACAGACAGACAGAGTCACTTTCGCATTTATAATATTAGTAAGGATTATATTTATGATTCCTCTGTTGTCTGATATTCGTTACATAAGTGCTTTAAGCTACTTATCACGTAGTCGGGTCAAACGTATGACATGTGTGAATTTATTCATAAAGAAATATCAAATAACTAGCAAAAAGCTTTAAACAATTGCATTGATTGGTCTTACTTTGAAAAAAACAAAAACTCTAGATTAATCAACATTACTAAGTAACTAATGTACAAAGTTACCCAAACACACTCTTTTCAGTTGGGATTGAAAATCTTTTCGCTACTATTTTTCTTTTAAATTCCTGATCGCGAATTCCAATTTCAAATACCTTCATACTGATCACATTCGCACTGGCAATGTTAACGTGTACTATGAAGTGTAGAGTTGTAGAGTGAATACCTCGCGAGTTTTCTATTACGCCACGAGATTTCCAATTTCCGCTGTCTCTCCACGTTTTCATTGGTGCCCCAATCAACTACCGGCGCAGATAAATTAATATCTCTACCAATATGTAGTCTTATTATAGTCGAAATAGTACATATCGGTGGAAATATTAATCATTAAGTTGGGGATACAGACATTAAATTGTTTTGTAATTTAATTAAAAAGCTATGTATGAATGTCCTAAGAGGAGATTGGGGTACCGGAATCGCCAGATGGTAGTGTAGCCACCTGGAACGGCGAACTCAAATGCGGCAGGGTGGGGATGGGTACAGCATTCCCATCGCAAAGCTATGCTCTGTGAAATGGGCAAAATCCATCTAACTTGGGGAGGCCTGTGTCCAGTAGTGCACGTTCCACGGCTGCTTTGATGATGAAGACGGTCTAATCGGGGTTTAGTTCTTTGTGCTACGTGCTCTACTTGCTAATTCGCTGGGCAATAACTGTGACTGGCTTATTTCGCAAATCTCCCTATATCTGATTCGAATACGCATGTAAAGATGTTTTGGATATTTCAGACGGGCCCAATGGCGCAAATTGTAGCGATGCTATCTTCTACGACAAGGGTCGTGGGTTCGATTCCCACCTAGAACAAATTTTTCACGATGATATTCATGTTTGTTCTGTGTCTGTGTGTTAAATATATGTATTTAAGTAGTATATTGGTGATTCTTCTAATATCTGGCGTCCCTAACACAAGTGCTTTAAGCGACTTACCACGGAGGTCTACGGGTTACTCAGGTCAACGTATGAGATGTTGTGGTAATTTATTATTATTATTCTTATTTCAGCAATAATTATGTTTGATGGATACGAAAATGTGAGATATATAAAATTACCTGTTTCTTCAAACCCGAAATAAATATATTTTGGGCATATTCCCATTGTCAACGTCGCTACTGTAAGAAATAGAGCGTGTAACTGAAATGGACAGACGTTCGTCGCTTCAATGTTTCATTATTCATGTCATTTAATGATTTATATCATTATATTTCTTTAATGTTTGATGTATATTATTATTTTTCTTTGTAGTATAACCTTTTTTTGTAGTGTTGTAAAATATACCACTCTTAGTTAAGGTTCGCTCGTCACGGGGATGTGTAAAGGAAAAGGTAGACTAAATTAGAGGGCGCTTTTCTATCTTACTAAAACTATAATTAAATAAAGTTTCATCTTTTCCTATTTTTGAACGTAAATACAAGTTATGTTGGAAAATAAAAATGTACATTAATTCGTATTTTACAATAAACGTTCCTAAATCAGATGATTGTAATTAATAAATTTCAGTTATTGACAGTTCTTTCATAACGCATTTTTAAAATAGATAATACTGTTGTTGAATTGAAATGAATCTTAGATTGCATCTTTGTTGAGCCTTATTTTCTTACATTTTTGCGTTCACTACTCTTTTAACGGGTTTAAAACAAAGTTTAATTTAACTTTTTAATTTTTTGGCGGCACCGTTTTTAAGACGGGAATGGAGAAATATACCGCGTTAAACGCGGTATATTTCCATTAAATATATTATTAATTTAGTTTATTTTATTATCTGAAGCTATATTTTTTAAGGGCGCGGCCGCTCCTTATTGAACAACGAAAGGCACGCGCGTGGCTGACCGGTGACGATTACCCGAGGGCGACTCTGTGGCCCGGCCTTGGCTCGGGTGGCCTTCGTGGGGACAGTTTTAAGATATTTGCAAAAGAAGAGGGCTGTGTGAGCCCGGCTACACTAATGCGGTCAGTTGTCACTCGAAAAGCAGGGACTGCACGCGTTCTTCGAAAGCGGTGTACTACTCTACAAAAATAATGTAATTGTGGAGTGTCAGCGAGAGGTCAACTGAGGGACGCATTTAATGAAATTATGCTATCAGGAAGATTTAGCTTTATGACATCCACTACTGGACATAGACCTATCCAAGGTTAAAGGGATTTGCCTATAATTATTAAGTTGGGAAGGCGTAGAGGCAATCTTGGGGCGCCCATCCCAGGCGTTTATAATAGATCTACGTTATTTTGGTTGAATATGCTGCCATTTAGGTACTCACGTCCGCGACCATATTTGTAGGAATAGCATAATATAGGAATAAGTTCAGATACATATAACATTATGTACAAGCTTAGGAAAAGGCAACTATGTAAAGGTATTTCATTAGTTCGCTCACACGTCACATGTCAGCAGTGACACGGTATGAACGTTGTAATATGAGAGTGATGTATTGCGATAAATGATACCGGGATATATTCAAAATATTCTTGCATCGTTAAGTATACATTAGCGTTTAAGCAGTATTGTCAGACAAATGTCTATACTCACAAGTAATATAAGCTCATTTCAGAAACTGTTTGGGTAAATATGAGTGATAAAAGTAAAGTTTAAGGAAATATTAATATTCAGTTCGATTGATCGCAATCCGATTTTCCGTAATGCGTTTCTCCAGTCGAGAACTTCATCAATTAATCACGCATGTTTTTCAATGAGGTCTAACCACACAATTTTAAATAGAACATTTAATAATCTCTGCCATGTTACGATGCACAGACAGAGACACATATTAAATTGGCTTTGCGCAGGAATCAATTTTTTAAAGACAGTTTATTGCAGGATTAATTAATAGGAGCTTGTGTGAAAAATTGGTGGTAATGAAGGCATCGTATTACCTTGATCGGGCTCTTTTATTATTTGATTACCTTCATCTGCCATGGCGTTTACGATTAATTAATAAAAGCGTTTTAATTTGAAAGAAACTTACATGGAGTTTTTAAAAAGTGTATTGATATCAAGTATAGCCAGCTCGACTAGACTTCAGCCTACGCAGGGAGCACCTGTTCACGAGTATGACGTAAATGCTAGCCATCATACTACTTAATCTCGCTCCTGCGGAACTCGCTGACTTGACGGACGTTGTCAGTCCTGTCTAAAATAATTATTTAATACGGTCTAGTATAATTAATACAAAAACAATATATTATTTCAAACTGATGGATTTGTTCTTTTTATATTTGCTATCAATATCTCATGCACTGCAAACGAATGACAGTTGTGCCAATAAATACGACCTTCAGGTACATAAGAAACGTTAAAATGATTATTATTAAGTCTTATTAAACATTTAAAATTTCTAAGTGTTTTTTAAATGATAAATGTAACGATGAATAATTAGCTAAACCTATCCAATCTTTACGCGATGCCATGGCTAAAAGAAAAAGAATCTTTTTTTATATCTTTTCATAATAAAAATTTCATTTCACGTTGTTTGTCCGAGGTGAACTTCTAAACTACTGAACCGTTTTTAATTTTTTTTCCTATGTGTAACCACCTTCAAATATATGATTAGTAAATATACATACTAAGTTAGGACAGGACAATATTTATCGGGTTGGCTAGTATTATATTTAAAAATATTTTCCTAAATAGTAGCAGATACTGCCAGCTGAAGATATGTTTTCAATATTTGAGAGCCAAATATAAGATTGGTTTCTGGAAAAGACGACGGCGGCATATTTTTGTGTTCGCACGTGAAACTTATTTAGTTAAAACTTATTTAGTGAAACTTAGTTGTCAAATATTCGTATTATATACAAAGGTTTACGCTTCGTTTATTACTAGATTACTGTGAATTTATTTCGTAGAGATAATATATTATATACTATTAAAGTACCATGTTTTGCCCGTCTGGTAATGTCAAGGATTTTAGTAACAGATATAGCTACCGATGGAACGTGATTCATAGAGCACAAATTCATGTAATGTTATTTATTTCATAAATATTCTTATATTATAAATTATATTTTTCTTTAGTTACCTTTTATAATCCGTTTATATTATATGCTATTAATATCTCAAGTAAAACAAAAAAGTTAACATTTGCAGGATTTTTTCTTTATTAATGTAGAAGTAGCTAATAAATATATGACAAAGTTAGTAAGTAATGAGACATAAATATTTATTTGCTTAAATGAATAATAACTTCAAATATATCATAATTTAAATTTTATATCACTCAACAAAATAATGTGATAAGCGTTTTTCTACTATCTACACTAATAATTAATATAATATTATAAAGAGTAAAGATTTGTATTTTTGTATGTAGCGAATAAACTTAGAAAGTAGTGGACCGATTTTAATAATTCTTTTTTTAAAAGAAAGCTACATTATCATTAAGTAACATAGGCTATATTTAGTACTAGACTACATTAAAAATTCTTATTAAATCCAACCAAAGGTGTAAAAAAAATTTCTGTCATTGCATACGCTGCGAAGAATATTAATGATAGGACAAAATCTGTTTAACAATATTATAGAATATATCAATAACTACAAAAAACTATTATAGTTACGTCATTATAACTCCTTTTTTACATTTAACAAATTGATAAAGATGCCGTGTTATCAATACCATTTATAATTTTTTATCTAATATATATATTATTTAATATTCAAAACTGTCTTAATACCTGATGATAACTTTTTAAATGATTGAAATCGGACATTCCATTCAAAAGATATAATGAAATTAAAATAAAAAAAAACATGCCGGCGGCGGCCGCCACGCAGTGCATCGAGTAACTAACTCGACGAGAGCAATTATTTGGCACTTTGTCGAGTAGGATCTCTTGAAAATCAATACTCTTCGTTGCCACCCACAAATACCACAACCAACGTAGTGTACATGGAGGCTTTAAGATAAGCATAATTTTTTTTTCAAATTATGGTCATGGTCGTTTTAATTAGCATGCTTATTACTTAAATCATTATAGAGATTATGAAAATTATAAATCGATTTATTTTTGTCAGAAAAGACCACTGAACATTACGTTGACCAATATTTCGAAACAAAACTTTCTTTATCTGTATTTCGATGAAAACAAAAATTACCAAAATATTATTTAGCAGTGTTCATTCAAACAATCGATATACTGCGTGATGATGATACTAAAAGACAATACTTTTTCCTCTGAAATTGACGTCTGAATAGCCCAGCAATAGGTTTATCCAAAAATTTGATATTCTGGCTATATTATGGAATAAAAGTTTGGAATAAGAGGCCCGATATAAGGTTAGCGACAACATCCTCGTGTCGTAAATCTTGTTAAAATAAATTAAATAAATTATCATTATCTCCATCCAAGTTCTTCATCTAATTAGCTTTAAAATGAGAGCCGATACCCAAAACGATATAATTGTTTTAAGAGACAAAAGTAAGAAAAAGTTTATTATAAACTTAGATAGTCATTTTCTACACACTTCAAAAATACATTTAGACAAGCACAAGCTAAATCTAGGTCGCTTTTTACGGCCGTAACCGGATTTTTCGCTGTAACCGCTGGCTGATTGCCAGTTGATTGAAAAATGCAGATTGGATTCTGTCTCTGTCCAGGTATACGGTTAGCGTGCTGCCGACGCTGCCATAGATGTTCTTTAAAAATACATATATTAATAGAGTATAGATAATTAACAATATGTTTGTACGAGTGTGTTTTAAATATGTGTGCATGAATTTTGAATGTTTTATGATGTTAATTATAATTTTGACGGGAAAACATAAATCCGTAATTATTTAAACTATCAATGTTTTATTAAATTAAATATAAACTATCTTAAAAGTAAAAGTTACCATTAACATACTTTTCATTTTCATTTTAAGCGACATAATTTAATTATATATTAACGAAGCCTCTTGCTAACGTGCTTTTGTTGTTATTTTTCTATGCTCACATATCCTTATTTTAGTCCATTTTAAATTTAATTTATTTATTAGTCCAATACTTTCAAATTATTTGAAAACAGTATAATATATAATTAGTTATAAACATATTTATACGTTTACTACTCATTATAAAACTACTCTTGTAACGGCTTTAAAACGTGGTTTATATACATTTTGAAAAATGGTCTGATCTTGTGTCAACCGCTCTTCATATTTGAGGTTACCGAAATATCGAACAAAATATATATATAAAGTTAAGTAAACCGCGTTTCAAAGCTGATAAAGGAATAGTTTTATCAACAATATAAGAAATGCGGCTAGCAGCGAGAAAGCACCATATGTTTCGCTGTTTAAAGACGTACATTTTACATCAGAAACTTGATAGAGATTTTTTTTAGACCAAGTCGTCTAACAAGCATACAGTTCGCGTGATAGTAAGTATCAACGCAGCCTATAGACGCTCGTAATATCATAAGGATATTACCAACGCGTTGCTAACCTTGTAATAAAGGTTTAATCGATGTCATGAGGTGGACCTTATACAAAGGTCGTCTGTATTCGTACCTCAATCTAACTTATATCTACAGCGAAATAGCAGTGTTCGCATTGTTGTATTCCAGTTAGAAAGGTGAGACAGGCAGTGAAATTACGAGTAATGTGACATAATATCTTTAAGTCACGAGTCTGCGGCTTGACTGACTAATAAAAAAAACAACCCTTTCCAGTTGCTGCTCCGTGGGGAACTTTAATTTGACTAATACGGCCTATAGTGAGAGAACAAGCTTCAGTGTCCAATTGGTGCTTTCAAATTGTGTTGTCGCTAATGAATATGACACCGTTTCACAGTTAAGATTATTCAAAAAGTGGAAGGGTGCTTTTTCTAATATCCATTTATACCATAGAACTAAAGTACCTATACTTTATAATTTCGCCCTTATCAAGAATGAAGGAGTCCCAAGATCACGAAATTAATGTTTATCTTAGATGTTCCTGTAATTTTTACCCAAAAATTATTTAGTAGTTTCCCTGGTTTTGGGATTAATTAATCATTTGACCCTAGAGGTTTTATGTTCGATACGTGACTGTGCTCATAATAATTTCATTATTCTGGTAGCACTTGGAGTCTTTTAGAAAAGACAAATTAAGATTAATGGGTGATTACAGAAAAACATAATTAAATTTAAGACTATTAAGACTGTTGAGGGTCGAAGATAGATCAATTTCTACCTGAGACTATGTACATTAACATTGAATTTTTGTTTTAAATTTGAATGGAATGTTGTACTTCAGAAATACAGCATAATGGATTTACGTTTATAAGAGCATGGGCATCTCACGAAGAAAACCGCGGGAGAAACATTTGAACTTCCATCGGAATAAGGTGAAAAGGAAATCTCGAGGAATAAAACCCATTTTAAATAAAGCACAAAAGTAGACACTACATACGTGTATCCAAAAGTAAGAGTTTATTTAGTGCTATCAATAGCAAACGTGTATGGCAAAGACTGCCTTATTTCTCTTGTCAATTTATCTTTCGGCATCGTCATACACATAGTTCGGCGCCAGATTAAAGTTATATACAACCTTTAGTTTGCCCTTTGCTCTAATAAAAAAGAAATTGAAATAAATTCAACGTAATTTTACTATATACAGCCTCTGTCGAAATATTTCCAATACTGTTGAAAAGACTCCATATTTATGACTTAATAGCTCTATATTTTACATTTATTGAATTATATTTTGGGAAGTGTTATTTTAATGGGCAATTTGAGATTACGATGGCAGTTTCCTATTTTCTGGCGATTTGTGTTTGTTTCGAAACGGAAGCAGTTTATGGTTATGAAAGTATAGGTCATTTTTATAACTAATTATTTTCAGATGGATTACACAATAATAAACATTTTATTAAGCGGTAATAAAAACTGAGATGAATCTAACAAGATGTTGATGGAAGATTGTCTTTCATGTATCTGTCTTGAATGAGAGAGTGTCAGACAAGGGCCACGCTTTTATCAAGTCTAGCACACTTTATTTCTTATCATCATTATGATTGCAGCCGTAAACGTCCACTGCTGGTCAAAGGTCTCCTTAACAAAGGGATAATTGCAGAGCGTAGCTTCGCGATGGGATTGTTGCTGCTCATAACCACTCGGTGCATATCCAGTTGCAAGTCCGGTCAGGTCCAGTACCTCAAGTGCTTCTTACGACATCAAGTGCTGAGAGTTGTACTGTTCTATTCTCCTAGTCCAATACCACATTTTTATTAATATAGATTCTGAACAAAAAAGATGAAAACAAAAATGATTAAAAACGGCATTTCTAGCAACGCGTTGATTAAAATGACCTTATTGGTAACCTTAACCATGGCTCAATTAGCTAAAATGTCAAATGTTGAGGATGACGAAGTAGAGGATATAGCAGGAAGCAGGGGAAATAGCTATAGAAGCATCGCCATTCGCTTGGGTCGGTTCATGATTGACGTGTCCTTGAAATAGGAGTACATGAGTAAAAAATTCGGCAGAGAAATGCGTACGCTTCCAGTGGAATATTCAGTAAAAAAAATTAAAAATAGATATATTAGCTATCTTTGCATTCATAGATACCATTCAAAAATTATTTATAAATTCTTTAAATTCCCTCATTGTATTTGTGGGGACTAGGCCAACGTAGGTTCAAAGAACCACCAGAAAATCCAGAACTATTATTATTATATTTTTTTTTATACTGTTCTCTACGCTTAAACTCACCTTCAACTGGTATGAAGAAAGACACGCTAAGATATATGTAACAGTATTTGACCAATGGGCAATCCTTTCTATTTCTTATTACAGAAATGTAATTCATTAATCAGATATTGACTTCAACGATATTCCTTGTATAGAGGTATTAAAGAAGGACCTGGACAGAAGTACAAAGAACAAACGAGCGTTTATGAAAGGACTAATGTGAGTAAGGGAAGCAAGAGAGGTATGCTAAGATGTGGAGACAAGTGGAGATCCAAAGTCTTTGCCTACCCCGATGGAACACAGGCGTGTAAAATAATATGCCTGAGTGATACTTAGATCTGTCATTACGGAGTTAAATCGCGAGGTAATATAAACTTATATCCTTAGATCACGAGGGTGTCGATCCGCTAATCATATTCTTGTGATAACACGTTCTCCACCCCCTTCGTCATTTTTGTAAAAAGTAGTACTGAAATGTACGAATAGCACAGAATTAGCAATACAAACTAAAACATAGTATTTCACATTTATTATATATACATACATCACGCAGGTGTCCCATCGGGGTATGCAGAGACTATGGATCTCCACTTGCTGCGATCTTGGCAAACCTATCTCGCTTTCCTTTCTCTCTTAGTCTATTTATACATGCTCGTTTATTCTTGGTACTTCTGACCTGGCCCTTCTTTAATACCTCTTCTACTTATACCAACTCTTTCATTCACTTCCACTCTGTATATTTATGCAGTCATTCTATTTTCATCCATCCTTTCCGTCCAACATGTCCAAACCATCTTAAGATACCTTTCTCTATTGTTGTCACAACATCATATTTACACCACATCGATCTCTTATTACACTATTCTTTAATCTATCTCTCAAACTCATACCATAAATACTTCGAAGTGCTTTCATTTCAACAGCATTTATTCTACTCGCGTGCTTCTGCTGCCATACCCAATAGTCACTGCCATATGTAAGCGTTGGAACCAACACACATCTATGAACATCCAGTCGTGCCCCTTTTCACGCATTTTGGCTGCCCATAAAAGCATGTAAGGCTCCTTTGATACTGTTTCCAGCTTTCACTCTCCGTTTCATATCTTGTTCATACATCCAATTTCTTGTAAAACTAACGTAACTTCCAAAATATACAAACTTTTCTCAAATTTCACAATTTGTTATACTTTTCTCCTTTTCCATCACCATCACTTTCATCTTACTTACATTTACTTTCATACCTTTCCTATAAAAGGGATCTTGCAAAATCGTTACCATCTCTTGCAACTCTTCAGCTGACGATGCTGACACTACTTGTACATCAGCGTAAAGAAGATATTTGATGAGTAACTCATTCATGCTTAATTTACAGTTACAGGCTTTCAAATTCGACAGACAGTTCTTTATAAGTAAGTTGAATAACCAAGGCGATGCTACACACCTCTGTCTGACACCTTTATGGATGTCAAACCATTCAGTGTAGGCACCGTTTATTCCAACGCAAGCAGCACAATCCTTGTAAAGAGATTGGAATGCCTGAATCAGACGGTCATTCACCCTATCCCTACTAATATTATAAATCCCTACCATCCCTACTATATTTATTATTATAAATGCGAATGTAACTCTGTTTGTCTGTCTGTCTGTTACGATTTCCCGCTTATACCTCGATTTTGATGAAATTTGCACAGACAGTCTTTCGACCCTGAGAAAGGACATAGGCTATTTTTTAATTCGAAAAAAGGGTTGTGAGGGATTGAAAGGGAGGACGAAAAGTTGTATCGAAGTATATTTTTGGAGCTAGATACTTACAGCTTATTTTTCAAACCATTGATTCGATATAATTAAACATGACATTCAAAGTTTACATAAGTTAAGGTAAAGAGGTATGGCACCTAAAAAAAAACTATTCTACGCGGACGACGTCGCGGGTACAGCTAGTATACAATAAAAGCGCAATAGACATTTTAACATTTTGCAAGGCACTTTTCGGCTATGCACGCCATTCCCTATCTAAAACTAGCTTGTATAGTCCAGATCTTTCCTTCAGTGTCATTCACTACTCTTCTTACTAGCACCTTTGCATATAATTTGCCGACGACGCTGGGAAGGCTGATGCCGCGCTAATTTTTACAGGCTTGCTGCGACCCTTTTTTTATTTATCTAGATCTATTTAGATCATATTAAATGCTTTAAAAAAATATGTATATCTTTATGTAACGGTCATGTTGAGCCCACGCACATAAAAAAATACTATCAAACCTAATTCATCCTTCATATGAATTTTTATTGTTCCGGTTCGAAATCACTGTTTTCATTGTTTTTGTTATAAATAACTATAAAATTGTGATCTTATTTTCTGTACAGTGCATACAGCATGTTTTTATGACAGGGTAAGTCTAATATTGATTTATAATTATTTGTTTACTATAAGTAGAACAAAAACTTTTGTGATTTCAATAGTTTTATCGATTCTAAATGAATACATTTGAATGTAGAATGTTGTAACTAATACCGCGCTTGGATTTTCTAAAACAAATCCTATATGTCGTGTTTGTAATTGTGGGGACCAGGTTTGAGATTGTGAAGATTTATTGTATTGCTAGTACACATTGTATTTCTTAATGCCTGTATGCTTAAACTACCTTGTATAATAGCCGAATGCCTCTTATTCTCATCCTATATATGAAGTGTTGAAAGAGTGAAAATTCTTTTTGCTCTTAATAAGAAAATATGGCAAGCTCTTCAATGAAACCATTGAGCCGCTTTACGACGCTGAAATAAAAACAAAAAGTCTCATTTCCATCAGCTTAAATGACGAAAAATTAAAGAGGATAATTGCATTCCAACTTTTATCACTTTCCTGAAGCATTTAATTTAACCTCGTGAAAGAAATCCACCGGAGGGACTTTTCTCATAAAACATTCCTACAGGGTCGTAATGCAAAACTTCGAAATCTGGCATTAACCAAATAAGACGGCACGTAAAGTTGGACGCTAGTTATTCAAATAGATTTTAGGCCACCTACACTTTGTTTAGTTGTGTCTCAACCAAATAAATATAAAAGTTTATTTCGTGCATCATCGCAGCAACTGATTTACATGATACGATTAAGGCAAATAGTTCCGGGAAAACGACATAGTTTTTTAACAAATCTACCATGCATTCGTGAGATATATTAAACAGTATTTCTCTACAAATCTACTAACTTTTAGAGTCTAAGTAAAAAAAGGTAAATTCACACATCTCATACATTGATCTGACTCCGTAGTAAGTCGCTTAAAGCAATTGTGTTACGGACATCAGACAATACATAAATACGTATTTTTAAAACCCAGACACGGAACAAACACAAATATCATCATATAAATATTTGTCCTGGGTGAGGGTTCTAACCCGTCGTGGATTTGATCCCTTGGCACATAAGACATCTACTACATCAGACATCAGACTACTATCTACGCCATCGGGCCCGCTCAGGTAGGTATATTTATCTCTTGTTTTAGAACACAATTAAAATATTTTCTAACATTTACGCGTTCACTGCTCATAATAAAACTACTTTTGTAACGGCTTTAACGTTCTCCGAGAACTGTTGGCGCAAGGTAACCAAAACGTTGGACCAAATATGTAAAAAGTTTTAGGGCCGCTTAAAAAGTAGTTTTATTATGAAAAGCCTTATTTGTTCATCCCCTTTTCAAAGTGACGCCAGAGTGCAGCAGTGAATAATTTGCTGCTGCTATGCAGATAATAATAGTTTGGTTTCTGTAATATCCAGTGATAATATGTTTCGCTGGATTATAAATAGTCCGAGATTGCAAATTCATCTTACATAATGTTATTGCTTTAGGTTTTTCAAATTCATGAACAGTCTAGTTTTTGAACTTGAAATGAATTTGTAGTTATCGTCTGATTATTGTTTACATCTAAAACTAGTGAGCAAATTTCCCTATCTAGCTATTTTCACATAACTGTAACCACATAATTAAATTGAACAAATTATGTTGAAACAGAATAGGACAGGATATTCGGTAAACTAATTATAAATTACATTTTTTGTAATTATTAGGTATTTACCACAATCTACCAAACAAAGAGGATAACATTGGCAAAAACTGTGACACAGTTTTTTAGAAGCTAATAAACCAAGACTCGGGCTTGCGTGTATCTGATGGCGAACGATCATCTACGATTGCTGCGGTTTATCACAATCTTACTTGCAATCTTTTGGGATGTTCCGTCTCGATTTGTTTTATGAGCAATGTCAGTCAAGCATAACGTGTTGCGATTATATTATTAATCGAGATATACGGAGATGTCCTTCGATATTTCTGTTTTGCAGCTTTACACGTTTCTGCCCTTTACTTGATGAAGTAACATTTATCTTCATCTGAGTAATATCAGTTATAATTGGGAAAGTTTGTATCGATGTTTGTTACTTAATCACGCCAGAAAGCTAGAACCTATTTGGATATATCTGGGCATAGATATAGAATATCATAACAATAATAAATTCACACAATATCCCATACATTGCCCTGATTTTGAAATAAGTCACTTAAAGGACTTCTGTTACAGACTTAACAAGTGTCTGATGTGCGTAAGACAATTGCATATAAATATGTATTTACATAATTAGTGCCGTGAGATACCGGCAGAATAGAATAGTACCTTCCACTGCACCAGGTGTCGTAAGAGGCGACTAAGGTATCAGAACCGACAGATGGCGGTATCCCAAACAGTGCAGCTCAAATGCACAGGATGGGGCAATTATGGGCAAAAGACCTCCTTTCTTGTTCAGTATGTAGTAGACTTCCAATGGCTGGTATGATGATGATGATAATTAGACAGACACAGAAGAAATATAAATATTCATAAGTATAAATGTTATGTTGGGTGTTGATCGAACCCACGACCCTGAGGCACAACATAGGATCATTATTGACTAAGGGTTCCACTCGTACTGATTTAATTTTTCACAATTTTTTAGTTTGCTTTCTTTGACAATTTGAAGGTTACTGTTAGGTGTTAATGTTGTTACTTTAATGGAGCATAACAGATACATAACTTTTTACGTGAACAGAGTATATAAGCATAAGAGCTAGTCACTTATATTCAGCAAGTTATGTATGTTACATACACCTCGGTCTGCTAGTTGCATTTTAAACTTCGAATCCACCCACGGGTTTCCATGGAAGAGATCGCAATTTATGATAAGTCCACCAAGTTAGTGTACTTACGTATATATGAATTGTATAAATATATATTAAATCACATTGAACGTGAACAAAATGTAATCTTCAAATGACACTTGTTATATAGTGAAACTAAATGGGACTCTATAAGGGGGGAGAGAGGGAGGAATACCACAGGTTTGGTTAAAGTTTATATGCAATTCGGTTTGAAGTATGGGCACACGAATGGCAGTCTAATTTCTATCACTGAGGTTGATAAATGATTTCAATCAATTTTGAAATAGGATTTATTTAAATGTATTCTAAAACTTTTAATCTTGAAAAGTCTATCGGATATAACACAAGAAGAATTCAATTAATTTTATAAATTGAATTAGGTTTTTCACCAACCTGAATAAATTACACAGACATATTATACTTAGCCTTGTAGTTATTACGGTCGTGAGAAGACCCGAAAATATAATTATGACTAATAATAGAAAAAATTGTATTCGAGTTATTATTATAAATGCGAAAGTATCTGCTTCTTTATTAACTATTCACCATTAAACGACTTAATAGATTTTAATGCAATTGGGATGGGCGGATAGCCTTAATTCTTTAAAAAATATAGGCATCTTTTATCCCGGAAAACAAGTGTTCCCAAGGGAACTATAAAGCGCACGCAGATTAAATTATGGATAAAAAGCTGTTAGATTTTGTAAATATAAGTAATATATATATATATATTATTTAAGCTGACCTGTATGATGTCAAATGCATTGAAAAGCTGACACGGTCGATAAGCTTTTATAATTTTTCAAATATTCCGAATAAATAGAATATATATAAATAGAATAGCGAAATCGGTCCAGCCTCATATGGACTTACTTTCTCCTTTTATCTTATCTCCTTAACATATAAGTTTATGTAATTTTCATGTTTTGAAGTCGGCCTCGAATTTCCTAAATTAGTTAAGCAGTATGCATGTCACGATCTGTTACTCGTGGATTTCCAGAAAGCGTGGCTCACAGGAGTTAAGAGCACATTTAAGATCTCAAAGTTATTCGTAATCAGTTTCCAAGACTTGCAACAATTAAAATTTATGACTACTCACATATATTATAATAAACGGTGTTGATAATTCGTTTGTAATGGCTGCATCTATCACATGGCACGAATACTGCTTATTTAAGTCACTTGTACAGATTCATATATGCTCATCTTTTTTTCTTATACCAGTTCGACAAATGAGCATACAGTCAACTTGATAATAAGCGACACCGCAGCCTATAGACGCTTGTAATAACACAAGGACATCAATAGCACGTTTCCAACCTTATGACTGGAATATATAATGTCACATTACCCTGTTATTTTACTGCCTCTCTCACTCTTCAAACCGGAACGCAGCAACATGGATGCTGGCATTGTTATTTCGCGGTAGAAATAGGTGAGTGAGGTACCAATGTAGACGACCTTTAGGTTTACCAAATATATATAAACTAAAGTCGAGTTTTAATATTCTGTCAGTTGAGTATAAGCCGTCACTCAAATAGCTATGATTGGCTAATGTACCTAACTGAACTGAATCGGGTATAACACAAATACGTGTTTAAGAGCATTCACGCCAGGTGTATCCCTAAGTCATTTAATTTTCCATGGCACAAGGCTGCAGTTACAGTTACTATTACGCAGACTATATCTTTGTTTGTCGACCTGAACTAATAAAAAAATATATACATCTCCCTCCCCCCGGTAGCGCTGGAATTGACGTCTGAGTAGTCTAGCAATATGTTCATCCGAAAAAAATAAAAGTTTAAAACTTTTTTGTTGCTGTTTATGTAGTTTGAAACAGCGCATCAAAGTTGCGGAATATAAATTAATATTGCACAGTTTGGTGCAAATGGGACAGCAGGTGGGCACCGGGTTGTTACGAGTGCCGACTGCCCCTGATTTTAATTGCTGTGACCTTTGTATGTGTTGGGTAGAGTTTTATATTAATTTAAAGCTGAATTTTTATCGATAACATTTTGTTTCTTATAATCTTTTGTGGAACAAATTTATATGTATCAATTTGTATATTGTTCATTGTCAACAAAGCAAAAGAACTACATAGATAAGTTTAAATAAAAAGTAGATTTAGCTTATAAACTAAAGTAAGGGATTGATGTATTTTTTTTTTAATAAATCCCAAAATGTCGTTTTTACGTTTTGCGTATTTTATTATATTCAAATTTATTAGTAATTTTTTGATTGATTTTGATTTGAGTTTGAGATGATTAACGAACTCCATTTTCCATGGTATTCTTAATTATAAATTGTTTATTACTTTCGAGTGAAATAGGTCTTAGATTATGTTTGATCAATATAAAAACTTTTATCACTATGTACTGTGTGATTTATGTTTTCTTCAATTTGTTTGTATAAATTGAATGACCATTGTCCGGTGAGTAAAACTAGTTACGATATGTATTGATAGGAAATTAACTAAAGCGTTATTGGCTGTTGTTGTTGGTTAACGTTACCAATCAGATGGAAATGATGTAATATGCTTGACCTAATTAATCAGATTTTCAGATTTACCGTATTTTGGTATATAGGTTCGACTACTGATAGATAATTCGAAAACATGAGGAATAGTTATCGAATAATTACATTTCTAATAGAAGAATGTTTGTTATATTTTAATAAAGTGCATACCCGCAAAAATTACTTCATTTTGGTAATTTATTATTTTTTTTTCAATAAACACTCTATGTTTCCTTATTAATTAATTAATTTAATTGCGCTTGCAGTAGTATAATTCAGAAATTACATAGTTTTTAAGATTACATTTGTAAACGTATATGGTGGTTGATCTTGTTGGTTGTATATAAATAAAAAACATTGTCCTTTATTAAATTATACAAGTTACAAAATATATCGACATAAACAAACCCAGCACTGAGCCGGCCGGTTGATCAAAATCCCCACGTCGGCGTAATGAATCCGGGGCTCGGTAGTGAACTCTTTACATACGAAAAATGGTTTCATATAAATCCACGTGTCACCGTGAGCTTCTGTGCAAACGACTCGCATCACTGCCGCATGGGGATAACTGAGGTGGTGAGACGATTTGTTGCTAGAGATGGGCAAAAACCCCGATGTATAAGCGCAAAATGGCAGCGCTTTTTGCGTCTTGCAATCTTTGACTTTGTGGTGCAACACGACGCGTTACATCAACGAATTCGACCAATCACGTCGTAGAAACAGCATCGCGATTACAAGAACCTGACATGCAACTGTAGGATCCTTGGATCCACCTGACTATGTCGTAGATCTTTCGAGCTCTATCAAGCAAGCGATATTGACCCTTCGCTAATCTAGATTTGACTGCTTATAATAATGTGCCAGAAAAAACATATGGGATATTATAATTTTACAATTATTTATATAAACTTACAGATTATTGTCATACATGCCTTATACATATAAATAAATAATATTAACGGTAACCTAGGAGATGTGTACACAACATATTTTATTATATTTATTTTGCCTCTGATACTTCTCCTGATAGAGGGTAGGTAAGGTAGGGTGATATAGGATACACTCAGGCATCTGCCGTGCATAGGATCGTAAAGTATATTTTGCTGCCCATCCTCGTCTTCTTGCATTCGAATTACGATGCTTATAATTGATATATAACTATTTGCTACTATCAGGATGGGATTTGGCATCGGCCATGATGTCGTGAAGATATATGCGAAAAAATCCCTTTTCCTTGTAGGCCTACATCTAACAGTGGACGGACGATGTAAACGACGGTAATGATGATATAACTATGAACTGGTCTCGGTACAATAGTCGCCCCAATCTCTACCTACATATCTTGCAGCAAAATGTGTGTGATTGTGAATTTATAAAAAGGAAATATAAGATTGTTTGTGCAACCCAAAATCTATTAGACCAATTTTTTTTCTTCATGATAAAGCTACATTCACCAGGTAATAGGTTATGTTATCACTAGATGGTATAAGAGTGGCTTTTCGCTGTCTGTCTGTATGCTTAGACCTTTAAAACTGCGCATCAGAGTTCGATGCGGTTTTTTTTAACAGATACATTGATTCAAGAGGATGGTATATATGATGGTATATAGTATGCATATAGCGTAATATTGTGAGAAACACTAAACATTTTAGAGGGATAACCAACAATAACCATTTTTTGTTCTCACTATACCCGTGCAAAGCGGCGGGTCTTTAGTATTTTATAAAATCAAACTATAAACACCTAAAATGACATGTAATAAAGGTAGATTTATATTATTTTACATAACGTATTAACCTAAAAAAACTACCAGACTGATTTTTGAAATAATATTACTCGTGGAAAGTTGCATTATCATCAAATAATATAAGCTATATTTTATTACTTTATTACAATGATAACAGGAATTGCGCAGGTAAAACCGCGGGACAATGATATTATTTTTAAATGTGAAATAGGTTTTTATTTTCCATAATAAATATAAATATTCTCTTTTTGATTAAAAATAATACTCGTAATATACACATAGGTAATATCACATACGCTGCACTAGTTTCAACAATGATTTCCCACGTGACATTGTAACCGGGAACAAACAAGGTAGGGGGTAGGTACCTAAGTTGGTACTTTGATAAATTTTTAAGACCTATAATTTTCTCTTTTTACATTACCAATTGCGGAGAAAAGGAAATGAATAAGGAATGTTCTAATAAGTCTAATTGAGTCAAAGGCAACAGGTATGATAACATTCCGAATGAAGTTAATGAATTACTAAGTTCAATATATGTAAGTAAATTGATACCTTTATTTGTTACGATTCAATGCGTGTTTGCCTCATAGTTGTGTATGTTGATGCTTTAATATTGAAATGTATTGGGTTGTCTTCCCAGGCACTACAAGGCCTTGCATTCAGTAATTTAGTCGACTACACGTTAGGGGCTTCAGTGAAACAACTACGACGAAGCCTCCTCGTATTCTACCGTATAGGGTTGACAAAGATAGTTAAGTTTTAATATTCTTATGCTTATTAGCTATTGTTGAAAATCGTTAACTGCTTTTTAAACTTCTTAGCGTGACTTGCAGATTTCTAGAAGAAAAGGAGAATCCTAAAGATGTCACCGATACAACATCTTCGTTTGTCACGTTACATCATTGATAGGTTTTTGTGTTTACGTATTTAATTTAATCTATCTACCTACATGCCTGATAATGAATCATCGAAGTGTATGTACGTGTATAACTTTAGAACGTCAGCGCTAAATGGAATAACTGTTTTATCTTGTGCATTTCACCGCATTCTACAGTAAATCCTTTACGGTTTATGCTGTTCGTTTGTGGAATGCGCTTCCCCTAACAATCCGATGTGCTCGGTCTTTGCCGATATTTAGGAAGAGAATGAATGAGTATTATCTATTGCTGGAATTACTTCGACTCTACGATTTTAGAACCTAGCATTCTTACTGGCCAATACTGTTCTTATTTCAAGTATATACAGTTTTCTTCTTTAGTTTAAAAGTGTGTTCCATGTTTTTACGTTATAATTTTTTTTTCATTTGGTACATCTCATAGGTACTATCTCATGTTTTTAAATATGTTTCCCACACATTTTCCATGCAAAGGTTCACTGGAATCGCTCTATGCGATAAGGCTGCCAATTGTAATTCACTATATATTTATTGCATACTATTGTTTGTAAAATTTGGTTTTTAATAAAGTGTGTTATTACTATTATTATTATATTTTGTCTGTTTTCTTAGCACCATGTTTACACATAATCTTAAGAAATCATCAGCAAAAAATATTAAATTTTCTCTGATACATAACAAGCTATATTCCTCTTAGACGAAAAGAAAAATGAGACATAATAATATTGACTTTTTTTTTCTTAGAAATACAAAGTCGTAAAATTATCGAAACTGTTCCCTAAAAATTTCAATGTCACATAAACT
>JACJUM010002279.1:6820762-6830838 GCA_020976665.1 Heortia vitessoides | reverse complement strand
TAAAATTATCGAAACTGTTCCCTAAAAATTTCAATGTCACATAAACTCTCTACCAATTCACGATACATTACGTTATGTTCTTTGATGTTTTAAGGGAAAGATTGAAGTTACTTTAAAGCTTAGACTTTTGTGAACTGTTAAGAAATTGATCAACATGTTTGGCATAACATGTAAGAATATTAGCCGGCTAGCTAACCTAAGGCAAAAAGGAAGATTTTGTCCTAGTATACAGATGTCGTAAATTAGTATTTGATGGAAATATAGTCAAGTTATCAGGAAAACGATGCCAAGTTAGCTATATTTGATTTTTTAAGACTAGATTGATAAACAAACAACAGTTTTCGTAATAGAATTTGTCATTGAAACCTAGATGTTCGTAATATTTCAAGGATGTCACTAGTATGTCGCCAAATTAGAAACCTGAATATATAAAGTCACATTACCCAGTAATTTCACTGTCTCCCTCGCCCTTGAAATCGGAACACAGCAATGCCAACACTGCTATTTGGCGTTAAAAATAAGTACCTACGATTTATATGCATTATAAGTTTGTAGTTAATAAACATCAGAAAGTGCAAACCCTAGAGTGTGAAGTTGTAGACAGACCAGGCTGTAGTTGAATTACTTTTGGAAGTATACGGAGTGTTCAATATCAGTTGGAGAGAAGCTTTTTCTGTTTGAAAATAACAACAGCGATAAATAATGTCTATCGCAATTTATGAAAGAAATATATTTTATGTATGTATATAACGCCATGTTAGAGAACAAATGAAGTGACTGTGTGCGTGAAGTGGTCTGGAATCTTTCCTTGTGAACATCAACTTGATCTTGAAATTTACTATATGGCCATTGCACAAGGCTGGCGAAGTGAATTTATCAGCAAATTCTTTAATATAATGGCATAATCCAAATTTATTAAGCATCGTTTAAGAAAGAATTTTGCCCACAATTGCCGCGCTGGGCAAGCATGGTGACAATCGCAGAGCACAGCTTTCGCGACGGGGATGTTGCTGCCTATCCCTGCCCTGTGAATTTAACTACGCTGTTTCAACGAATATACCATAAAGCAGTACCTCAGTCATTTCTGACACCTGGTACAGAGGGAGGTACTATTCTACTCTACCGGGACTTCACGGCTGTTTAAATAAATATGAGAATATAATTATTATAGGCACAATCACAATTAAATTATAATATGTGTAGCACCCTGCTGTCACATTGTTTAATGTCTTTCTCTTTTTAGATGTAATGCCGGATTGGACGTGACTAAATCCAAAGAATAACGTAAAATTGATGTTTTCATAATGTACTGCAATTGTAACTACAAGGATACCTTTCAAAGTCAAAGTGAAATCTATTTTATTCAAGTAGGCATTACAAGCACTTTTAAATCGCCAATAAAATAATATTAAAATAAGTAAAACCAATAATATTAATATTTTCAATAATACCGACGATCCTGACGACCCAAGGAATTATAAAAGTCATCTAACACATAGATAATTTTATTAGGCCCACCTTAAACTGGTCAGGCGGCACCAGACGAGTCTTAAAGCTAAGTTTACTGCAGGTTAATTACGCGACCCACCAGAAAAGAATCTGTGAGAAAAACTTGTGGTGATAAAGTTTCTACCAACACCAGCTATGTAGTAGTTTCGTCAACTATAGCATGCCCCAAGTGTGAAAATGAAGTTATGTAAATTAATTTAAAACGATGTAAAGAATTAAAAAAAACCATTGAAACGAATTAAACGAAAAACTATTTATAAATACTTGTGCATTGTTCTTTCTTTCTTGTTTTGCATTAATTTAAATAAGTTCATTTTTATTAAGTTTTTTACAATACCTAATATGTTGGTATACGTAACGGTACGGCAACCATTTGATATAATCCTCACGGGAGGGGAGGGAGTAGGTACTAGTGTTGACACAATCCCTGATTTGGAGATATGAAATTGCGGCATAGGGGCCGGCACTTTGTGATTCAAACGTGACCCACATCACTGCAGATTGAGGCTTTAATGTACGTATATTCCGTGTAAAAGTATTGTAGCGGAAGCGATATGCCGATACGATAATTGCCTCGTTCGAGCAATAGTCCAGATATATAAAAAATAAAATATTTAAATTCATCCTACAACATCTCATACATTGACCTCATCCCGTGATAAGTCGCTTTAAGCACATTTGTTACGGACATCAGACAACAAAAGAATCACAAATATACTTCTTAAATACATTATACATATTTAACACCCAGACACAGAACAAACATACATATCATCATATAAACAATTGTTCTAGAAGAGGATCGAACCTAGGATATTTGACGCACAAGACAGGATCACTACCACCTGCGCCATTAGTGTTTGTTTCTGGAATAGTTTTGCATTATTGTATTATTTATTTAGTTTCATTGACTTCGTACAAATATCATCTGTATTGGTCTCTCTACCGCTAAGAAGCAATGTTCCCATGATTGTGTTCCGGTTTGAAGGGTGAGAGGCAAGAGAAGGAAGTAAATTACCGGGTAATGTGACTTAATATCTTCAAATCACAAGGTTAACAGCACGCTAGTGATATCCTTGAAATGGTACGAGCATCTATAGGTTGCTGTGACGTTTACAATAATGCAGATTGTGTAATTGTTCGTTTCGAGATAGACATATACTGTCACGGACTTTATTTTTATTATTAAAAAGGAATAATTCTTTCATACATAGTTTTTGAATAACTTAAACCGTTTATGCAGTGCATGCGACGTAAGATCTCAAATGTGAATAATTTTCCCCGTTTTTGCAACATTTCTCACTGACGCTTCGCTCCTATTGGTTTTAGCGTAATTTTATTTAGCCTAAAGCCTTCCTCTATAAATGGACTATCCAACAAACAAAGAATTATTCAAATCGAACCTGTTATTAGTATAGATTAGAAAGTATAAATGGTAATTTATTGTAATTAATTTTATTGTACGCAAGATTGTTTAATTTGAATATTATTAGTTAAGCTAGCTAGTAATTAGTCTTACATATTGCAATAACCTTACAGGGCGTCACATGAAACTCTGATTTATATTATATTTTGTCCACCATGTTCGTTCATGCCATAAATTGAATTTGACTTAGTTGCTTCCTGTCAACAGTTGTCGATTGCTGAATCTAATTTAGTGTAAGTACTACTTCAATATGAAGGATTTTTTGTAGTTTTGTGCTGCCTTTATGTCCACTCCTGTTATTGTAATAGTTTAAATTTAAGTTAACAGATATTGTTATCATTTTTTATGATTTAAAAATATAGGTTTAGGACTCCGCTCTCGTCCACAATGAGGCCAAAGCCGCAACTGCCGAACCTTTTCACATATCCGCGAATGTCTTCAATGATAATGCCTCGTGAAGGATAATGGATAGGGTGAGCCAAGTTTTGGACAGGTGAGGATAATATTAGGAATGGCGAACCCAATGGCGTGGATAGAAGTGGTTCAATCTTGGGCGCCAATGGCCCTGGGTATGGGTATGGTATTTGATATTCATCAAATACAAATATTTATAAAATTAATATTTGTGTTTGTTCTGTGTCTAGGTGTTAAATATTTATAAATATTATATTTGTGATACTTCTGTTGTCTGACGTCCGTAACACAAGTACTTAAAGCAGTTTTTCTTGGCGCCAGGTCAGTGTTGTGGTAGATTATTTATTCTTAACAAATACACTGTACTGCACTGTACAGGTGTCGTAAAAAGTGACTAAGGTACCAAAACCAACAGATGGCGGTATATCTACCCTAAACAAATGTGTAATGTGTAGCTCAAACGCGCGAAAGCGTGCAATTGCCAACACACTTGACCACCGCGGCAATTATGGGCGGAATTCCCCCTTTCTTAGGGAAGCCTATGTCCAGCAGTGGACTTCCAATGGCTGATGTGATGAATAACTGTGACAATAACCTGTGTACCTACTGCTATATTATAGAAATACATGTATTACCAAGAGCGGATCCACCGTAGTGGGCACGACCGGCGTGCCTGCGTAATCAGCAAATAAGTAGTACAACGATGGCCACTCGAGCCGAGTATCTGACCTCAGAGCAGCTCTTAAGGGATAGCAGTCGGTCCTACCTTTGATATTCAGACATAGGATCGTTCACCATCTTAAAATTCTCTATATACAGTCGTACGAAGCGACTAAAGCACTGGGTCATTTTATGTATGACCAGGGCCGGGACCGAGTATGGAAGAGGGCGAAGAAGACCAGATTTGTTCTTTTTTATATGACTTAAGCCATCCAACAACGATGAGGTCCGAGTGATATCAATCGTCACCGCAACAACGACATTACTAGCGCGTAGCCAATGTTATGATTTCAAGATGTTACATCACATTACCTAGTAACATCACTGCCTCTTTCGCCTTTCAAACCGGAGCACAGCAATGCAAGCATTGCAGTTTGGTGGTTTAAATTAGTGAGAGTGGGATAAAAACGTAGACGATTTTTGAAATGATAAACAGCACGGATAGCACGAAGAGGTCAACCGTCGAATCCAACTCGGCTGGGCAGCATTCGGAAAACTGCGGAACATCTTCTCTTCCGACACACTAGTGTTTAAATCGATAGTCTTCGAGCAGTATGTACCAGCGATGATTTATGACAATGCAAAACGTGGTTTCGAACTATTGGCCTTATTAGCCAACTGAAAATATCCCAACAAGCTATGGAGGGGCTGGAATGGAGACCACTTACCTGAAAGCGACCACTTACGCCGCTTAAGAACGGTCCTATTGGTAATCACTTGGAGAGGTATATAGACGTGCAGCAGTGGACGTCTTGCGGCTGATATGATGATGATGATGATAGATTCAAAAAACATGACTAGAATAAAAATGGCAAGTTGTAATGGGGAAGCCTATGTCTAACAGTGAATATGTTGCGGCTAATAGGAAAAAAATTACTACTGTCTCGAGAAAATTATGGACGCATTACCTACGGCACATTGTTATTGGAAAATTTGACTTTCATTTAATACGAGCTAAGTTGTTGACTTATGTAAGAGTTTTGTAATTACAATTTCACAGAAAATAATCCTTTTAACAAACTGCAGCGTTGACTCAAAACTGGTTTTCACTTCTATTTTAGTTTAACTCAGTCCCCGTTTTGCAACTTGCAACTGATGTCAAACTCAGAAATGAGACGCGATTGTTTTTCGAAATTGAGTTCGTTTGTTTGTTATCCAACGAACTCGGAAAATTCATTTGTTTTAATGTACCACGATGTCAATAAAAACGTTGTTATTTTTTACTTAGAGGAAAGCTTGGTATTTATACAAATAAGCATTTCATAGCCTATTTTAAAACTCAAGCCTAAAATTATTTATATTTAAATAGACCTTAACTGATCCGATGATTCAGGTAATAGTGATCTTATCGTGTATGCCGAAGGTATTAATGACTCTTTATATGACAAATATTTAAGTTTGGTCTGGGTCTAGGTGTAAAATATGTAAATAATTATTATATTTGTGATTCGTCTGTTGTCTGATGTCCGTATTACAAGTATTTTAAGCGACTAATCTCTGAGTCAGGTCAACGCATGATATGTAGTGTCGATTGTAATTATAATATAACATATCATAGTCACTTTTAAATCGTCACATAAAATACAAATAGTCATTCTACCGGTATAAATTCACTAATACAGTGTATGTATGTATTCTAAAAGTAAAACTGGCGTTTTTAGCCTACCGAATTCGCGAGGATATCTTTGAGACATCATCAGAAAAGTAACATATTACGCCAAATTATCTGATCTGATAGTATTAACTGTCTCTTTGTAATTAACGCTTATAATGGTCTTCAGACGGTTCTATGATAACTTAGCTATAAGAAGCTATAAGATTATTTTGACTACTAAAAACATATACTATGTTTTGCGCAAGGAGAATTAACTTAGGATAATTAATTCTTAGGATAAATATAACATTTTGACTATGGAACTCGCACCCTTTACTAATCAGGTAAGCACAGTCTATAACTGGCTCTAAGCGTATGATTTAGGCTCATTTCATAACACTACAAACTGCAGCATAATTTAAATATGCATGTATAGGTATGTGAGATATGAATGTGCATTATATTTATGTAAATGTAATTTGTATATATAGTTTATGTATTTAAATTAGCCCTTAGTAAGTGTAGATGAACAATAAAAAATATATCTGTATTATTATTTAGTATTAGAACGATTGTCTCATGAAGCCACGGGGAGCCAATTGTACAATGCATATTTTTAAAGAGGTATTGGATTGTCGAGCCTGATGACACATTCAGGAGTGTATCTTACGCGCCGAGGGTGTAAGTTCAATTCGCACCCAGGACAAATATTTATTTGATGAACATGAGTGAACGTGAGTTTGTTTTAGCTAAAAGCTACTTGTCACGAATTCCGATCAAGATAAGAGATGTTTATTGGTCACACTTTAATACAATAGACCGACCGAACTATACCGATTGGTCGTGTATCAAAGAGTATATCAATACAGTTTGATTCAACTTGAGAGATACAATCGTTTATACCTCATATCGCATCAAACTGTACACAGAGAGCAATAATTAATTAAAATCGGTTCAGTAGGCTAGACATCACGCACAAACACCATGATACGAAATGTCTATACGAGTATATACACTCATTTGCAAAAAAATTAGCGGTTTTGATTTAAATACTTAAAAAAAAGAATACGGTACCAAAATGATTTCAATCATGTGTCGTTTCATTTCAATCAAAACCAATAGTAACATTTGAAATGGTTCATTGCTTAAGCGCCCGTTTTTTTGCAAATGAGTATATATATATATCAATCAATTATTATTATATTAGGAGCACAATGTTTACTGCTAAAAATAAATGATGCAATTTCTGTATCAGTCTTTAAAGTATTTCTCTCTGCTGAGTCTACCTTTAAAAAATAATATATATTGAAGTTTCATTCAGTTTTAATAATATAAGACTGCTAAGTTATTAAACGGAGCATTTATTGAATTTTGGTAATAGCATGACTATAAATTCTCTATTAAAAATGAAGTCGTAAAAAGTGTACGGAAAAAGAGGTAAAACGGTTGTTGTTTCCCTTTTGTTTACAGTAAGCGGCGACGGGGAAAAATCCCTATTAGTACTCTCTTTGATACACAACTGATTCGAATAGTTCGCTCGGTCATTTGTGCTAAAATATAAACATATAATACTAGCTTTTAGCAGTCGTATTGCGGATATTAAACAATAGGAATATATAAAGCGGATATTAAACAATAGGAATAATATTCATATAAAGAAATATTTTAATACATACTTGTATTGTGAAATTTTACTCATTTTTTTATTGACATTTTTATTAAACTGTCAATGTTAATAATATAATTACAATTTTGGTTTTAGAATATCAGATGTTCACTTTTATCATAATAGAGGAATTCATTAAAAATGAAAAACATATTATTTATTATCTAAAAAAAAATATGCATTCCATAAAAGAGACATGTCCGACCCAAAGGTCCCCAGAATGCTTGCAGCATTTCCACGGTGCACAGCAAGCGAATCCTCTGCATCAGAAAAGCCACGGAGCGGTAGTCCAATCCTCGGTCCACCAAACGCCTTCCTCATTCTTTGTTAAATCAGTTTCCTTATTTATTCCATACACAAGATGTTTCAAAAGCAACTGGCACCAAATAATAATAATTAGCTGCCAATAAACTGTATTTGTCTTTTTTAAGTCTGGCAGCCGTTTAATAGATATTTAGAACCCAGACTCTGTAAAAAATCATGTTAACAAATAATATTTGTCCTAGGTGCGGATTGAACCCACACCTTTGGCGCGTAAGATTCATTACTGAATGTGCCATCTGGCCTGACAAATTTATACCTATATAAATATATGCATTGTATACTAGTAGCTTCTCGTGGCTTCGTTCCTGTGACAATCATAACAATACTAAATAATAATAATAAAATATTCTTAATTATACTGTACATATACATTTACTAAGAATATTCTATTTAAAATAGTACAATTGACGGCCATATCGCTCTGGGCGTTTTCTTCCAGGCAACCTTTTGATAAACACATATGTAAAGTATAAGATTACATGTAAATATGTAATGCCCATTTATATTATATATACGTAGATATTTAAATTATATTGCATACATATTAGTGTTAAGAACCATTAATTATAATAAACTTCTAATCTAGTGAATCAATTTTAAATAATTAGCTGAAGCAATTATTGCTCACGGAGTACTGTTTGATCATGACATGAGAGATGTAATAGTTTATACTTCGAGATATTGTTGCAATATTTTTTTTATGGTAAACATATCAGTATAGTTTAGACAGACAACATATGACGGGTTAGTGAGTACAGAATAAACATAACAAAGTGAACAAGAGTTAAATTAAAAATGAAAATCTCTAAAATGTTTCGGAGTTCAGTACAAAGAACTTTTTATTAAAAAAAAATTCTTGTTGTGTAAATGACGAAAAATTCTTCAGCACTAATTACGTACAATCAAACCTTTTGAAGTTGGAATGTTTTTAATTAAAATTTAATGTTTTCTGTAGAATATTCGCTTCAGTCAGTACTGGTAATAAGCTTGTAATAAGGAAAAACAAATATTGGTAAGATTATTTTTCCTGCTGCGTTTGTAATTTGTACAGTTTACTGTTTACACTGCAAAACATGTGTGTCCATACTCATAGTTATCAAAATATCCATGTTGGGCAGCCATGAAAAAAAGTAGAGAAACATCCATACGCAAATTTGGGAGTTACGAAGTTCCAAAGGTAACTAATAAGGTACTTTAAGAAATTATTACAGTATAGTGATGAGAATCATGAGAACAAGATACCTAAATATTTAAGACGACAATCTCTTCTATTAATATGTTCAAGAAACCTTATATACAATTAAATTGAAAGAAACATTTCAGAATAAATAAATTAATACAACCTCTCATCATGACTCCGAAACAAGTAACATAGCTCAAAGGTCGTCCGCATTGAACCTCACCTATTTTGACAGCCAAACGATAGTGTTCACATTGCTGTGTACTGGTCTAAAGGGTAAGAGATGCAGTGAAATTTTTGTGTAATAAAATGTTTTTGTGTAATAAAAACGCTGTAACGTTAATAACGCTTATAATCACGCAGACTAATGTTTATTTATCAACTCAGTTGTATAATAAAAAGAAAAACATCAGACAATAGAAGAATTACAAACATAGAGTTAACAAGAATCGCGTTATACAAAGCATTGATAAAGTAAAAAAGAACACGTTCAGAAGAAAAAGATGTGAAAATAAGTCATAAATATACAAAATTTCCCACGCGGTTCCTCCGCAAAAATGCGGATATCTCTCAACAAAGCCATCTTTTTCCCGCTTCACGTTTGTTCGTTCGCCACAAATGACATTTGTGAGACCAATGATCACACCATTGGAACGTGAATCTTTAGGGACCATGTATTGGAGAAGCTATAAACGAAAAACGTGACGTAGATAAATATACTTGTTTTTGCTTCTATTTTTGTTCTATACTATGACTAGGATTTCTTGGTTTCTGACAAAATCTTTATACCTAAAAATGAATGACACTGGGATGGAAGGACAGAACTGTGAACATTTTTGAAGATATATAAAAAAATTATGTGCGATATATATGCGTAATATCTATCGCACATAATTTTTTTAAATTATTACTTTTTCTTTGTAAGGTACGGAATTAAAAGGAATAAACATTAATAAAATATATTTTTATGGTGTGGCCAGTTTTTTTATAATTATCATTATCACTATATCTGCCGTAGGATGACCACTGCTGGACATAGCCCTTCCCAAGGATCTCTAATAGGACCGGTTGTATGCGGCCTGCGCGATCAATTCAGATCGACTGTCCACAGTCCACTTGTGGGTCGACGTCCTGTGCTGCACTTTCCGGTACGTGGTCTATTCCAGAACCTTGCCATTTGCTAATCCGCTGGGCTATGTCGGTAACTTTGATCGCTCCGAGACTTCGAGAATACTCCGAAAAT
>JACJUM010002279.1:6787914-6808324 GCA_020976665.1 Heortia vitessoides | reverse complement strand
TGTTTTATTCATAACACCAGGGTACTGTTCAGGAGAATTCTTCACCCCTACTATAAAATACGTAGGAACAAAAAACTGCCATATTACAAATCTTTTTGACAGGACAAAGTCTGTCGGGTCCGCTAGTATATATATATTTACATATATGTACTTGCCTTAAACTTTGTTTTTTTATTATTTAAGCCAATAGCTGTTAAATTTTCAATAAACTTATCTTCATATTTTCGGTTAGTTAAATAATAACAGATCAGCAGGTAGAGGAGTCCTGTCAATAAAAAAAATACGGTTGATCATTGCCAATATAATTTTATAAACCCCTTCATAAATCCTTCTTCAAGATTGAAGGAAGCACTGGCAGTATCACGTTTCTTATATTTCCAATTGGGCGGTTTGCCTGGGAAACAGGTATTGCAGGCGACGGAACGAATCTATTCATACGCATGATAAATCAGGAAGGCGTGTTTGTTTCAGTGATAATATCACACTTTGTTTTCCACATCGGTCGTCGCATGAGATGTATTGGTATGTGTTCACGGTACAATGAGCGTAGAAGACGACGTTATATTATAGCTGAGAGATTTTATTATATTCTTGTTCCGTTTGTTCTCTGTGAGTAACTGGTTCAATAAGTTTTTGTCGTAGGTTGAATTATGTGATATTTAGAAACGGAACACGAATACAGAACAGGGGATTCAATACTTTGCCCATATAAAAATTTCTGCACCTTACACTAATCAGTACTGACAAAGTTCTATAACTATTTTATTAGTACAACATTTGTATTTACAAAATACGCAAACATTTTAATGGAAAATTTCTGTTAATATTATTTCTGTATTTGTATTTTTATGTAATTCAATATTGCACATGTACTTTTTAAGGTGTTATAGTATATAATAGTGGTGTGGTACATAACCCTGTCAGGGTGTCGCTTAACATATTTGAAACTAATAGACTTAAACTTAACACTAGTAATTTCGCATGCATTCGACTTATACGAGCTTTCCGTGGGTCATTTTATTTTTTTCCAAGAATTCGTTTTTTACAGTTACAAGAATTTTTACATTTACAATATTATAAAAAAATATCTCTTAACATCTTTGTTTTACCCAAGTTAAAGAACGCCAGTTGTAGCCTCGACTGAAGAAAGACGTTTCTAAAACATTCCAAACATCAATTTTAACGAACAAAGCCGCCAATTAACTTCACATTGCCTCTGACGTAAACAACGCCATTTTGACGTATTTCAACGCTTTTTATATTCAGATACACCGTTCAACGCCGCTAATTTTGGCAACAAGAATGTCACAGTGGGAGCAATTTTTCATGCAGCATCTGTCACCTCTCCGAACTTTGCCGAGGAAATAAAATTGTAAACAACAAACAGTCATATGACGACGCAATTACTGAATAACTCTATTTTACAGGGGGTACAATCGGGTGTATTTTGTACTAACGTTTATGGAGTAAGAAAAATCAAGACATAACTAAAACTACGAACAAAAAATAGTGATAGGTAGTGCGATTAATATATAAATACTAGCTGACACGGCAAACGTTGTTTTGCTATATAAATAATTTCCTAGTAATTTCTAGTGTAGACAAAAAATAGCTTACTTATTGTATGTATGTATGTTAGAATGTGTATATTGTATGTATGTAAAAATGTGGTATATGCGTGAAATAAGCATGGAGCGCAGTGAACGATGAGGGAATATAAAAATAACAAAAGGAAAACATTATTTTTAAGTTATTATAATTTATTCCTTATAATTATATATCATTAATTAAACAATTACGACAGTAACACTATTAAACAATATCAATCTCTTAATGCTATAGCGTGAACAATATTTTTTGTTAGTCCATCTTTAGCTAACACAAACAAACTGGATGGTTTACCCACTCGAGAGCATGCCACGTATAATTGTCCGTGTGAAAAACATGGTGTTCTCAAATCTAATCCCCAAACGTTTGACCTTGGGATTTGTTGATAGTCATTGTTATGCCAATCTAATCGGAAACTGAATACGTTTGAATTGAATTGGCACATCTGTATGTATAATAGGAATCCGTGGTTTGAGTATATTTTCACCTCTGAACTTGCCACTTAAAATGCAGGCTTCGATCACGTTTTTCATTAATTTTTGAATGACTAAACGCGTACCGCTGCACAGCTGGGGCGGGTCAAAATTACGAAGCAAGATAATTGGAGATCCAACCTTTAATTGTAAATTATGCGGTGGCATGCCTGGCAAATCCAGTGAGTTCAAAAACTCTATGGGAAAATTTACTGCTTCGCTGTCGTCGCAAACTGTATCAATAGATTTATGTGATACCAAGTTTCCTGGCAACAACATTTGTATCTTCAGATTTAAATTGTCAACGTCTACATTTTTTTGCCGCTAAAATCGCTCTTTCTCTAAGCCACTCATGATTTATGTACTGTGTGTGTACATCGGGATATATTTGTTCAACGAGAGTATCTTGCGAATCAGCGATTGTGCAGAAATCGGTCGGTAGTTTTTCGTATCTAGTTTCATCTATAGCAACTTTTCCATCACCGATATCTAAGAGTTGTTTTGAAAATGTTTCAGCGGATGGATCTTGAAGCATTTAAACGCGCATATCTATTTTTAGCTATAATTTTTCAACATAACGCCACAATGGAGATGATTTTAAGCAAGCGTTGATCTCATCAGCGTATGTTGAACGTGGAATGACTGGGAGTGTTTGTCTGAAATCACCTGAAAGGTCCTACAGAGTTCCGCCAAATAGTTTGTCACTGTTTTTAATATCTTTCAATGTCCTGTTCAACGCCTCAAGTGAATGTTTGTGTGGCATAGTACATTCATCCCAAATAATAATTTTACGTAGTTTCAGCACAGTGGCCATGGACGATTGTTTTTAATGTTGCATACTGCGTCAGGGTTATTCTGAATATTTAGTGGTAGCTTAAATACTGAGTGAGCTGTTTCTACCTCCATCCAATAAAGTTGCTGCAATGCCCGATGATGCAACGGCCAATGCGATGCCATTATTTGATCGTATTTCAGCAAGAATTAGCGAAATAACGAATGTTTTGCCAGTTCCACCCGGTGCGTTTAAAAAGAAGAACCCGCCTTGTCCAGCTGAAACTGCGAGCACAATGCAATCATAAATGGTTCTATGTTCCTCATTCGTTTGTGGGACATTGCGAACAACAATTGCTGCCGTTTCTACAGTACTGTACTGCAGTTTACGATTCATTTCAGGATTCATTAAATCAGATGCAGTTCGATTTGGCGAATTCATACCGAAATTACTAAGTGGTAAGTTGGCAATGACAATGCAAAGATCCTCAATAGCAATCAATGCTGCATTGTACATTTCGTCGCTGAATGTTATGGTTAGATCGTGGCACCGTATACGATGTTGATGCAATATATCATCAGTCATTGAATCTTTGTGATTTTCCCATAATATCTGTACTCGGGCTGGGAAACATGTAGTCAACACAATAGCGAATAGTAGACGAATTTGTATTGCTGTACAGTTCAATGCAGCTTCAGCTAGCATGCATTCCCACTGGTTGTCGACTTCCAGCAAGCCGAGTGCAAGGCATGCATCTTTATACGTTGGATATTGTTGGCAATTCACTTTACGTATATCTTGAAATGATAATGGGCCAGTAACATTAACCAACAACAGTCGAGGATAAAAGCACTCCGTGTGTTTTGGATTGACTGTAAATAATCGCCCCAAGGCGTTTGATTTAAATAAATTGAGACATGCACACAACTGGTGAGCCTTACTTGCGGGGCATCCATGTTTTTGTTTGAGTCCATGTGAAATAGCGTGGTACTTTGAATAGAGTAATGTTCGTGCAAAGGCACCAAAATCATCCGTACGATTACACAATTCAAAAAATGCAGTGAGTGTAGTTTTATGTGGATTTATTGCACGATCAATCGCTGTCTCGTTCGTGTAAAATACACGCTGACCGTTTTCAAGATGGATGGCTAACTGAACAACTGCTGGATCCCGTTCAAGAATTGGAAAACCAAAGATACGCCAAGCAGCTTCATTGGAGCTGATGTAGCGACCAATTTGGTAAAGCGTTATTTTATGGACTCACTGGAGGATCACTGGAGGAGCATTCACATTAGTATTTTCCACTCTAAACACAGCCATATCACTGCCTTTATGGACATACTTGCAAATGTATTTGATGCTCTTTACAGAACTGCAGAACTCAAGATTTATATGAGCATTATATGTCTTGCTCAGCAGAGGCGAATATGGCACCACCCAACGATTGTCAATATCAATGTCTGCGTTGATGATATTTTTAATAAATGATTGTCCGCCATTTTCAGGATTTCTTCGACGATATATTGGGTATCCGTCGACATTTGTGACCGTATCATTGGTAAAATCCTTAGGGAAATGTTTAGTACATTTTCCATCAGCCATGCAAGGCGATGAACTATTAAGAGTACCAAATGGACCATGAATCATGTTTGTCGTAGCAATATCAAACAGCAGTTGGTCAATATATGATTTTATTATTTTGTTGAGCTTTAGGAAAATGTAGGAAATATCGGCCTGTAAGATTATTTGTGCAAATGTAAAAAGGATGAACATATGCAATAGTTCCTTTGGTAATAGTTCATCTGCCTTCCGCTGATATTGTGTACTAAACCAGCATAATGTATAGTGATATTCTACTCGGTCGATACTCCGCGGCAAAGTTATTATTAAGTAAAGTATTTTATTACCGAAATAACAAAGATAATAATCTTCATCATAAAAATCGAAATCTAAGTCGACCTAAATCGTTTTATTTGTATTCAACTGACATTTCCTTTTTATGTCGCAAGCTTGGCTATGGGTCATTGTTACAAATCACTTATCCATTTCACAGTTATATGCGATACAATTTATGTGAGCCCAACCTGCCGTCTGCATGCGCCACAGAGTAAGAAAGTGAAGAAAATTCTCGCCAAGCTTTATGGAAATTTTTATATTAGCTCGCGCGAAATGAATTCACCTTATTTGCATTCTGTGAATATATTATTCTTAGTCAATATTTAAATGGCTATCTTTATGGTTGAATTTGAAACGAAATGATGTTATTGTGTTGTTATTTCAAGCATTTTTTTTAAGTTGGATTGTTTGTATGTGTGTGTTGATAATTTGCTAATTGTATTTGTGATTATCTGTTAGTATTTTAATTTTGCAATCAAATTTAGACAACTTAGGCATATTTTTGTATGCATGAAGACATATAAACTCCTCAACAAAACAAGCTCTACCGAGTATGTGCTCGTTAGTTCTTGAGTTCTATATTGCGGCCGTAAGGTACCGGCAGAGTAGAATAGTACCTCCCCCTGCACCAGGTGTCGTAAGAGGCGACTAAGGTACCAAAACCGACAAATAGCGGTATATGCATCCAAAAAAGTGCAATGCACCGCACCCGCCCTGTGAAAATGCACAGGGCGGGGATGGGCAGCAGCATCCCCGTCGCGAAAGCTGCGCTCTGCGATGGCCAACACGCTTGACCATCGCGGCAATTATGGGTAAATTTTCCCTTTCTTGGGGAGGCCTAGCAGTGGAATTCCAATAGCTGGTATGATGATGATGTCCATAAGGTTATCTTAAAATTAAAAACTGCTTTATAAAACTTTAAGTAAGCTAGTAATAAACTAAATTAACCTAGGACTTCAATAATATTATCGCTATGGAGCGTGTTTTGGAAGTGGACCACGTGCTGCGCGAAGGAGTTTCTAGAGTAGCGAGAGCTCATTTAAATGACAGCATCATTTAAATGAGGAAATCTCCTCACTTAAATAAAACCAAGCATTCCTCATATTAGAAAATAAGTGAAAAAAATAAGAAGTAAATCCAAAATCTGGTCGGCTAAGAAAGAACAATCAAGAACAGCAGAAAACGCTGAATCTGTCCGCAAGGTTGTTTTTACTGTGAAGATCATCAATACACCACATGGTTCTAACAAGATGGGGCAATCTCACATATATCCAATACATCTCTGCCAAGAGTACGTGATTTTTTCCCTGGCAAATTGATCTCCAGGTAAGGCAATAGCCTCCACGTCCATAATAGTCCTGATTTAACTCCTAACGACTTTTTCTACAGGGATATCTTAAATATTAAGATATATAATAAAACTAACTACTTCATCGCATCTGAAAGAAAAGATAAACTACGAGATCGCGGCCATCACGGAGTCAACATATTTAGATGTCATTGAAGATTTTACATTTCGATTGAATTAATGCCGTCAACGCGAAAGTTCACGTTTAGACGACATTATTTTCAAGAAACATTTACCCAAATACGGTACTGTCATTATTTATAAACATTATTTTATAGTAAGCGCATGCGCAGCATTGGACGCTGACCCACAAGGTGAACGATCTAATTATAATTGCAGGTTCGCGCTGCATGCAACCGGTATTATTGGAGATAACTTGGGAAAGCACGTCTTACTGCTGACATGATGATTCTTAAAGACATTCGTTTTTTTTATTTTGTTGCCTCACGAAATATAAACCTAGTACAAAACGAACCCGATTGTATTCTGGATAAAATAGTATTAACCAGAGAATTGCGTCGCTATATGGCTGTTTGTTGTTTACAAATTCAGTTCGTCGACAAGCGGGTGCGCGGTGGCAGATGCTGCATGAAAAATTGCTCTCAGTTTGATATTCCTGTTGCCAAAATGAGTGGCGTTGAACAGTGTATTTTGAAATACGTTAAACATGGCGTTGTTTATGTCAGAGGCACTGAAAAGGCAATTCGAGGTTTTGTTCGTGAAATTAATTTTGGAAAGTTTTTGAAACATCTATCTTCAATCGGGCTATAACCGGCGTACTCTCACTTAATTAAAATAGTTAATGCGGTGTTAATGTAACTATAAATAATGATATGAAGTTTGTCTCGTATATTATCCCTACTTCCCTACTAATATTATAAATGCGAAAGTAACTCTGTCTGTCTGTTACGCTTTCCCGCTTAAACCTCTCAACCGATTTTGATGAAATTTGGCACAGACAATCTTTAGACCCTGAGAAAGGACATAGGCTATTTTTTAATTCGAAAAAGGGTTGTGTGGGTTTGACAGGGGGGATGAAAAGGTGTATGGAAGTATCACTATTTTTGGAGCTAGAAACTTGAAACTTATTTTTCAAGCCTTTGATTCGCTATAAATAAAAATAACTTTAAAAGTTTATATAAGTTAAAGTAAAGAAGTATGGTATGGTACCCAAAAAAAACTATTCCACGCGGACGAAGTCGCGGGCACAGCTAGTTATATATAATTTATATTTCGTTTATTTTGTTTGTTACATTTTTGTTAGACGTTTTCAACAGTGACAATGATGTTTTGTGATGAGATTTGGTTCTACAAATTGTTATGTAGAAAATACTTGAATTTAATTATATAATTAATTTTTAGTTTGTTATTATTATGTATTGTTTTATAAATTATCTAAACAGATTAGTGAAAGACGAAGATGCAGGTGGCACCTAGTTGATCAGTAATTGTTCAGTGTAAGCAAGTCAAGGAGCTCACATTCAACACGCGTAATTCACCAATTGATGGTGCAAACAGTTTACCACATTAGCATTAGATCATACTACAAATCTAAGTAAGCTTCAATGTCTGAATATATCTAAGAGGTTGGATTTGTATACCTCCACTCTTGATCAAAAAATTGCACTTTAAATATTTTTTGCATCCTTTTTGCGATTATTTAAGTAATCTCTTGCTTGGCTATAGTTCACTTGTATCGCTCTATCTTGAGAAATTCATATCCGAATATCGATGGATCTTTCAAGTACTGCCCGTACTAATTTGGCGAGTGTTACTGAAGACTTATTCGAAGCATTGGATACAGAAAAATGAATTAATATTGTCAAATCGGATTTCAGTCAAGTTTATGATAATCTTTTAGGAGAACTATTTATGTATTTATTTCTATTGTGTATTGTCTGACACAGGGTTCTTATTTGGGTCTGTATTATTTAACGCCTATATCAATTATTCGCGTCTCATTTCAAGTATTATACTCCATGCCTATTTGCAGATGACTTAAAGTAATCTAAGCTTGAAAAACTATTGAAGACGCCTACTGCAGAAGGGACTTGATTCGTTGGTTGGTTGGTTGGTTTAAACATAACATTGTGCAACACAAATGCGATGGATGTAAAGTTTAAAAGTGTTCTTCGTAATTAATTAGAGTAACCATATTGAGTGAATTTTTAATCTTCATATTGCTTGCATTAAAGGAATTTAAATATTTTGATACAACATAATTTTATACCTATTTCCCAGAAAGCTAAAAAACTATTTATAATTTAGTATAGAAAATATGGAAACTGAGTTCATATTATCATGTTTGATGAAAAAAAAACACTAATAAATTAGTAAAGAATAAAATACTCAAAACTTAAAAACAACTTTTTTGGGATTTATTCAAATAATTTGGTATCAAAGTCCGAAACAACAAGTACCTATTATTTACTTAAGTTTTTAAGTAAAGTTAAATCTATTTTTTATTTAAACTTATCTATGTAGTTCTTTTGTTCTGTTGTCAATGAACTATATACAAATGCTGTATTTTAATTTGTTAAGGTTATCCCACAAAAGGTTATCTAAAGGAAACAAATTGTTATCGATAAAAATTTTTAAATTAATATAAAACTCAACCCAACACATACAAAGGTCACAGCAATTAAAATCAGGGACAGTCGGCACTCGTAACACAGTCGGAACAACCCGGTGCCCACCTGCTGTCCCATTTGCACCAAACTGTGCAATATCAATTTCTATTCCGCAATTTTGGTGCGCTGTTGCATACTACATAAATAGCAACAAAAACGTTTTATACTTTTATTTATTTTGGACGAACATATTGGTAGACTACTCAGACGTCAATTCCAGCGCCACCGGGGAGAGGGAGATGTATATATTTTTTTATTAGTTCAGGTCGACAAACAAAGTTACAGTCTGCGTGATAGCAACTGTAACTGCAGTCCTGTGACATGGAAAATTAAATGACTTAAGGATATATCTGGTGTGAATGCTCTTTAACACGTATTTATGTCATACCCGATTCAGTTCAGTTAGGTACATTAGTCAATCATAGTAACTTTAGTTTCATTATAAAATAATCTAAAGGATTTATACAAATCCCACCGAAGACTTAAAAAACCTTCAAGAGTATTGGGTGCCAACTCGCCAGTGGCCAGAGTCAGCAATCTGTTGAATAGTTGTTGTTGTATATAATAAGCCTGACCTCGATTTTAACGATAAGATAGCATTAGTACCTAAGTATTTCTATAATTTTCTTAGGTTTTTATGAATACTGTGTTCATATATACACAGTTCTACATTTAGACATAATATTTAGTTTTTAATTGAATTTAATAAATGTATTAGTCGTAGCTGGATTACCAACCGTTTAAATAAATAAAGAATGTATAAAATATAATTCCCATATGTATGATCTAATAATATTTAAATCGTTTGAGCGTGTTCTGCGTTTCTAAGTTCGAAAAGAATGAGTCTAAATTGCTAGTAAGAGCCCGTCTCTTCGTCTTGTCAAAGGCGACTGAGGAAGGCATTTTTTTGAAGCTATACTATAAGATGAGTTTATTAATACTTTAGGTTTAAATCGATCATATATTCGCTTTCATATCATATTCAGGCCAGAAGGTGCAGATAATAGAGATCCTATCTTATGCGCGAATTCTATCCTTCCTCACCCAGGACCAATATTTTTATGATGACATTTGTGTTCGAACTGTATCTGGTTGTTAAATATATGTATTTAAGTTTTATATTTGTTGTCTGAAATCCGTAATACAAGTGTTTTAAGCGACTTACCTCGAAGCACAATTTATAAGTTCTGTGAATTTATTATTATTATTTACATATTCCAGATATGCAATAAATGTATTTTATATAAAAAAGTATTTTCGTATAATGAAAACATATAAAGTTTGTTGTCTTAGTTTAACTAAAAACATTAACATAATTCGGGGTAATGTGGTACAAAATCTTAATGTCACAAGATACTCGTATATTCAACACTGGATACATTACGGCTGATATAATATTTAATAAATCCTTCATCATATTTTATTTTCAATTGGTACTTTTGGAACGTGACTGAACGTTACTACGTGAAATTGTTATAAATCGTACTAGATATACAAATATTTTATATGTTTTTTAAAATCGTCTAATAAAATATATAACGCAAGACACGTAACTATATCAACAGGTCGAACAACCTTTATTGCCCCAGGTAGAAACATTTCCGCGGAAGAAAACAAAAATTCCCCGCTGTAAACCATGGCGATTGGTGGGTAATAAATCTTATTTGCCATGGGAGAGCCTAGTCAAACACCATAAATAATACGGGCGGTGCCTTAGTGGCCGCGGTAGCGGTACAAACGTTGTTTTCAAAGTTCCTCATGCCTTATACTTTCCTGGTAAATGTGCCCAACAAACGAACGGTACAATATTTAATGTGTTTGAAGTAAAAATAATAATGTACACAACATCTCATAGATTCTGAGTTTGCTAAAAATATCAGACTATATACAAATCATAAATATAATACTTAAATACATATTTAACGTCTAACACTAAAAAAAAATAGATATTCATTATATGAACATTGTTCTGGGTGGTGATCGAGCCCACGACCCTTGGATAGGATCACTACCATCTGCACCATCGGGTCCGTCATGTCGGCTCTTTTATAGAAACATATGTCAAACCTGACGTACACGAAAGTTACACATTTAATAAAATGAGCATATATCCTTACCTAGGGCTCAAGCTACCCAAGTGCTGAATTTAGTTAACATCCATATCAAACAGATAGATACACAGACCCATATTTCGTGTTAAACTGGTCTTTCAAAAGGCAATTCCGAATTTTGACACTCGATACCAGAGACATCTGTCAAATTGTCTGTCATTTATTTGGCGTGTTTTGGCAATCACATGGTCAGGTATGGCGTGTAACAACACATGCAAATGATAAAATTGTGCTGTTTAGGCAACGTCCCACGCGCTTTATTCATTTTACAGTCGCATTCATCGCTGAGAGGACTATTCGCAACGTAATGGGTAAATTTCAGTCCACTGACCTATATATAGTGAACATCCAACCATGACCCGTACGTCGACCATGCGCAATATGCCCCAAACATCACCACAGTCAAGAGTGTGCAAGAGAATCCGAGGCAAATAATTAGCGTCGCTCACAAGAACTTGATGAATTTTGCTTCTTGACTTGCACAAGTGCAAAAATCGTGTTTCTCATTAATTCTTGTGCTGAAGGTAAATGACCATAGAATAAGACGTGTATTCCCTGAGCGGGTTCAAAGCAATTGGCAACAGACGCTAATTTTCATAGCAGTGTAATCAACCGACACCAAAAAACGAGGTTCTATATTCGACGATATATTATTTTTTATGTGTTATTCGATCTTCTCTAAATCTATTTTGTAATTTTGGTGCATAAACAAATATCTATAAATCCTAAAAAACCTTTTCGTTTACAAGATCAGTAGGCTTATTCGACATCGTTCCCGCTACATCTCTTATATAAAACAAGGTCGAAGAAATAAAGTCGGTAAAAACCTTTATACAGCTAGTGATCCCATAACAGTAAGGTTGGACATAAATTTTGAATGACCCATAACTGAGTCGTAAGGCATATTTTATGGACTCTGTTTCTATTAGCGAAAGAGCTCGAACAATGTCGAAGGTGCAATTTATTTCACCAAGCGAGATTTGGTGGAATATAAAGTGGGAATTAATTGTTATTGTCTTTTCTTAGTGCAGATGAGATTTATTCTTTAATTAAGTACTTAACGCTAAGCAACTTTCTAAAATAACTGCTTTAGTTTATTTTATTTAATATAACAGACGAAGGATAGATCTCTTTCTCTGTAACTGTAAGAAGTCTGTAAGGAGTCTAAAGATACGACTGAGGTATTGGAACCAATAAATAGTGGTACAAACCCGAACAGCGTAGTAGGTATATTCTTTTCTTTGGAAGGTCTATGTTCAGCGGTGGACATTCAATGCCTGCTGTAATAATTATAATAATGTTGTAAAGCTATTATACTAATATGTGATAATTAGGTAAATAAACATAAATTCAATTTTCATGTACATAATTTAAATTTTCTGTATGCCAAATAATTAGTTGTGCTCGTATTATATTCAAATTTAAAGTATTGAAATCAAATTGCCGTTACGCATAGATGAATACTAAATGTTAACCTGCCATCGGAATTTCAAAGTTATTGACTGCGAGTAGTATCAATAATAAGTTGTGTTTAGTTTGAAAATAAAAACGTTTATATTTCTTGTATGGAAAATATGTAATTGATTATTTCTTTATGTGTTAATAACATATAACTGTATAAAACCGTTAGATTAGTGACCGTGAGGACCCAGCAATTTAGAATAGTACTTCCCCTTGTACCAGGTGTCGTAAGTGGCGACCAGAACTGGGAGATGGCGGTATATCCATCCGAGACAGTGTAGCTAAAACGCATAAGGTGGGGATGGGTTGCAGTATCCCCATCGCGAAAGTTGCGCTCTGCAATTGCTAATACGCTTACCCAGCACGACAATTATGGGCAAAATTCCCACTTTTTTGGTAGGCCTATGTCCAGCAGTGGATTTCTATATTGAAATTTCTTTCACTTATAAAATCCTGCATTTTTAACATAACATAAGCAAAATTACATTTACAACAAAAACGAAAATGAAATTATGTAAACGGGATTAATACTTTTGTACGTTTTTAACAAACAAAATAAAGAACTGCTAAACCGATTTCAAGAATTCCTTAGCAAATACTAAATCACATTATTGGTAAGTAACATAGCTATATTTTATCACTGAATCCATCAGGGTAGTTATGGTTTTCTATAAGGAAAGCACAAAAACATTTTCTATGGAGAAAAGTACGAAATGAAGTGCCAACTTTCGTGGTCATCAATCAAACGTTACCGGTGTTTCTTTATTCCATGTTGTTGGTTCCGTTTTTTTATACAGAGACAAAAAATCTTTCTCTTTATGGTATCAATAGCTATTTCAGGAACATGTTCTTTTTATTAGACCAGGTCGACAAACAAGCATACAGTTTGCGTGATAGTAAGCGTCACTGTAGACGCTCGTAATATAACAAGATAACACTGACACGTTGCCAACTTTATGACTCGAGGATAGTATGCTACATTACCTAGTAATTTCACTGCTTCTTTCACTCTTCATACCGGAACACTGCTATTTGGCGATAAAAATAGGTGAGAGTGAGGTACCAATGCAGACGATTTTTTGTATGGCATCTACCTCATACAGATCTACCTCATAGGTCCTGTCCTGTCTTTAAAGTACATAAAACAAATGCGGCTATAAAATGAGGAAGAAACTAAAATTTATCAAAATCGGTTCAGTACTTTAAAAGTTCATCTCAGAATATCTCATGTAAAAATAATGAGTAAATTTGTACAAAAGTTGTATTTTATGATAATAAAATATAATATAATGATATAAAATATGATAATAAAATAACATCACCATCATCATTATAACAATCGTAGAGCGTCCACTGTTGGAGAAAGGCCACCCCGAAGGTCCTCCACCTTTTTTCAATTTTGTCCATAATGACGTAATAATAATTACAATGCGTTGTGTCGCGATGATAAGTTGTTAGTAATTTTCTTAATACTGTAAATATTTCTTTAACACAGACATTTAATTGTTTTTTTCAAAATAAGGAGAAAAGTATGACAAATTGAGAAAAAATTCTTTTGCGTCAAATTGATCGATGACACGAAAGTTGAACAAGTGAAAGAGTTTATATATCAGGGAAGTGTGATTACAATGAAAGCTAAAAACAGTGTGAATTGAGCCTTATATCCTTGATGGGCAGCCAAAATGTGTCAAAAATGGCATGAAAGGCTGTTTATAGAGGCGTGTGAATGTTGGGTGTGGCGAAAAAGCACGTGAGTAAAATAAATGACGTCACAATGAGAGCACTTTTTGACGGGCCCGATGGCGCAGATGGTAGTGATCCTGTCTTGTGCACCGGGGTCGTGGGTTCGATTCCTACCCAGAGCAAATATTTATATGATGATATTTGTGTTTGCTCTGTGTATTGGTGTAAAATATATGTATTTAAGTAGTATATTTGTGATTCCTCTGTTGTCTGGCATTCGTAACACAAGTGCTTTAAGCGACTTACCACGGAGTCAGGTCAATGTATGAGATGTTGTGGGAATTTATTATTATTATTATTAATATTATAATGTTTTGTGTAACTATGTTAAGAGATCGATGTGGGGTGAAAGATGATGTTGTGACAACTATTGAGAAAGGAATATTGAAATGGTATGGACATGAAGAAAGGATGGATGAAAATAGAATTAATTAATAAATATATAGAGCAGGACTGAATGAACGAGTTAGTATAGGGAGACCTAGACAAACATTTAACCAAGTAAAAGATGTATTAAAGAATGGCCAGATCAGAAGTACCAAGCATAAATAGTCTACCCCGATGGTACACAGGCGTGATGTATGTATATACGTAAGAAATATTTAGCACCTTAAATTTATTTGGGATTGCGCATAAAAATGATCTGTTTATAGATGACCCATATCGCAACACGACTTTTATTATATTTGCATGTCGTCGAAACATTTTTTAAAGACAAGTTATTTTTTTATATTTACCTCTGCGCACTCTAGTTTTACCCTTCTACAACAATAGGCTATCGAACACTAAGAATTCATCAAATCAGATTAAATAAATAAACTCTTTGGATTTATATTTTAGCATAGATAATTCGTAAGTTTATAAACGTACGTAACGTATATAAATAATGAAGGTGATTTTTTTTTATAAAATTCAACACTTTTCCCAACGGTACTTTTCTTTGACTCCTAAAATATAAGACTTCCCAAAATCTTCAAATACACATCAGTCTTAGCGATAAGCAAAGAGCGCTTGAGCTGTTTTCCCCCGAGCCCATGTCTTCATGTCGTGGAACAGAAAATGTAACAAAAAGCCGGTTTGGGCAGGTAAGATTCATGCCGCATTTATTTTTCGCATTCTAATTTAATGTTAAAGTGCTGGCACGATTCACATGTTAGCAATAGTAGTAATATTTTAACGAAACGGGGTAGAAATGAATGATAATGGAACGACTACACCCAGATATTAGATTGCTACAATATAAACTTCTTCATGAGGATAAGAAGATTTTTTTTCCAATTATCTTTAAAATAGGTTTTCAAGGCAGTTAGATACGAAACAATTTTGTTGAATGTCTTTGGACTTTCTTTAGTGTTGATATAATTTGATAAATTTTCCCTAGTCTTTCTTATTATCTCTACTAGTTGATCGATTGACCTTAGCTATATTAGTTTCTGAAAAAAATAGGTTTAACCTAGCACCGGGCTACTCAGTTGTCTATTTCACTCGGCTCGCTTGATCATTTTTTTGACAGTTAATTTGTACCAGGTGTCATAAGGGGTGATTGACGTACCGGAACCGATAGATGGATGGAAGTTATATCCTCTTGAAATAGTGTAGCTCAAATGCAATCTATAAAAATAGGTCAGGATTAAACAGTACAGTTCCGGTCTCGAAGCTATGCTTTGTGATTGCCACCATGCTTGCTTGCTTGGACTTGGTGAACTGCTTGTGGAATGCCAGTGAGAGGGGGACTGAGAGGTTAACAAAGTTATACTATTATATATATTTATATTTGACGGGCTCGATGACGTAGATGGCAGTGATCCTATTTTGTTTAAATATTTAAATAATAAATATGGCTTAAGTAAGTGTTTATCCTGTGGTTCCTCTGTTTTTTGAAGTCCATCGCACAAGTGCCTTAAATCGACTTATCTCAGAGTCAGATCATGTCCATTACACACATCTACAGTTCATGTCATTTAATGTAATTTAGTCATTTAATTTACATGAGGTGGACCTTATATAAAGGCCGTCTACATTTCATCTATTTATACCGCAAAATAGCAGTACAGTTGCATTGCTGTGTTCCGGTTTGAAGTGTGTGAGAGGCAGTAAATTTACTGGGTGATTTAGTGATTTAATATCTTCAAGACAGTAGGTTGGCAACGCGCTAGTGATACCCTTGTGATGTTACGAGCGTCTATAGGCAACTTTGTCGCTCACTATTGTGGACTGTGAGCTTGATTGTCAACCTGGTGTAATAAAACAAAATTACATCGAATATAACTGAATCCTCTTGCGAAATTTATCGAGTACTTCGGTATGCATAGTTCTATTCATTCAGTTTATTACTGTCAGTTTCCGTTTTACATTTACAAAACAACCGCTGTCTCTATTAAATGCTGTCCTGATACACACATTTATATTTCTTGCCTCCTGTCTGTTATCAGGGTCCTCTGCGGTACGTAACTTTCAGTTATTTCTATCGCCAAAGAACAGTATTCGTATTGTTATGTTCAAGTTTGAAGGTTGGAAAGGTAATGAAGGAAATAGTTACATGTAAGATCTTTAGGGCATATGTAAGACGAAATAGTTAACATTAATACGAGTATCTAAAGAGGTAACATGATACGGTCAGTGTATTTGCATCATCATAATCATCACACTAGCCATTCGAAGTCAACAGCTGGACATAGGCCTCTTATTCAAGAAAGGAGGTAGTGTCTGAAACACCAAGTGTGCCTTCAATTAATATTTTTATTGCGGTACTACGCAATGCCCGAAAAATTATTCTGGTAATTATTGATTCCAGCAGAATAGTACCTCCCCTGTATCAGGACAGCTGGCCAGCGGTCATCGTATCGTAGATACCTTTTTATACTTGAACCTTTAGCTAAAAGAATTGGAGTCTTTACACAACTAGCATTTAGTTCCTAATCGACTGTCACGTTAATTCTAATAGTAAAACTTATTTTTGAAAATTTCATATTTGATGACCTGAATCCGAAATATGTCGCTTAAAGAACTTGCGTAATGGATATCTATAATACTTAAATATATAATTTACACCCAAATACAGAACAAACACAAACATTCAGTATAAATGTGTGGATGGAACTTACGACCCTTGGCATATAAGATAATACCATATACGCCATCGTAGTCATCAATGTTGTAGGAATACGTTCTTGTTAAAATATACTGTGTTGTTGAGTTACTCGACTTTTGAAGTTCCAGTTTATGTACCCCGGCCGTCCTTTTAACATGTTGCTTCGTGCTTAGATTCTGTAAGAATGACAGGGTTGTCATAATTTGAAAACAAAATAATATATTATTGATCAAAGATGGGGTCGCTATTTAAAAAATAAGAAACACACGCTACTTCAATGTTGTATGATGATTAAATAATTAAGCAAATCGTAACTCTTACAATCAATTACAATTAGAAACCAAATTCTGATAATAGCCTAGTCATTGTGTGTCGTTGGAATGTGAGGTGCAGCAAAGTGAGGCACAGCGCGCGTGACCGGTGACCGCGTGAACGAAGCAAGCTCCTCCCTTTATTCCTCCAATTATATGCCGACTAGCAGCGCCCCGCGGTTTTGTCCGCATTGAGTTGTTGAACAAACCAGTATCAATAATGCTCCGCTTTTATTGGTACTAGCGTGATGTTATATACGTATATAGTCTTTTTCGATGTGCAAAGTGTATTTTGACATACTTAATTGTTTTCTGACAATTTAATTTAAGCCTTGCGTTTTACCTTTGTATGCTTGAACCTCTTAAGAGATGGATTAAGGGATGTAATATTTAACACTTATTTCATAAATTTCAAAGACGTACCTACATACTGATTTTTTTTTAATAACTTAACTAACAGCAAAGATCTTTTTAAATCAGACCAGTGGTTCCTGAGATTAGCGCTTTTAAGCAAACAAATAAACTCTTCAGCTTTATAATATTAGTATATATATATAACAGGTGAAGCTGACTGACTGACTGACATGATGACTAGATTTGTTCTTTAACTTAATGCGGGCGAATCCGCGGATCGCTGCTCGTCTACACTAATCTACACTATCAACACTAATATTATAAAGAGTGATGATTTGTATATTTGTATGTAGCGAATAAACTGAAAAAGTACTGGACCGATTATAATAATTCTTTTTTGATTAGAAAGCTAATTAAGCTAAAAAAAATAGCCAAAAAATGTATTTCATCGCATACGCTACGAAAAAAATTAATGATAGGACAAACATTATATGACAATATTATGGAATATATCAATAGCTGCAAAAAACTTTGTGAGACCATATGTCTAACTATTGTAGTTACGTCACTGTAACTACTTTTTTACATTTAACAAATTGATAAAAATGCCGTGTTATCCATACCATTTATAATTTTTTATCCAAATAAATAATTTAATATTCAAAACTGTCTTAATACCTGATGATTACTTTCTGAATTATTATAATCGAACATTCCATTCAAAAGATATCATGAAATTAAAATAAAAATGCATGCCGGTGGCAGCCGCCACGCAGCGCATCGAGTAACTAACTCGACGAGAGCAATTGTATTTGGCACTTTTTCGAGTAGGATCTCCTGAAAATCAATACGCTTCGTTGCCACCTACAAATACCACAGCCAACGTACATTACGTTGGCTGTGGTATTTGTAGGTGGCAACAACAACGTTACAGGGAGGCTTTAAGATAAGCCTACAATTTTTTTCAAATTAGGGATACATGGTCGTTTTAATTAGCATGCTTTAATTATGTAATCCTAAATATTACATTTATTACCTATTTATATCTACCCGTGCGAAGCCGGGACAGGCTTCTTGTTGAATATAAAGGTAAAGTTGTTTTTAATATATGTAGGGTTTGAATACTGTTGGCAACCCTATGCGCGAGCAGGAAACAATGTGGGGGCCTCTTTGAAACTGTACAGTGTGTTTGCGGAGTTCGTTGTTGAAACCTATGTGTTTTGTTATGTTGGTTGTGTCTTTGACTATTTAATTGGAGAAACAAAAGAAGTTCTGCTATCTGGTAGTCGTGTTATGTATATGTTTTCAACAAATAACAGAAGATATGACTCGATTGTACGATGTATATTTTTATTTGTATTTATTCTGTGTTTGATTTTATATATAAAATAATCTAATAGTATATACGCGAATTTTAGCGAGGTTAGATGTATTTATGAAAGTGACTTAAAGGGTTTTATATAAACGACATAATAATCATACATCAGAATAAGAAATAAGTGGCTTAAAGTGTTACGGATATCGTACCTAAAGCTGATATGTTAACGAAAAATTAAATAAAAACAATAATTATATTAAATAAGCGGGTCCAGTAGCGCAGATGTTAGTGATCCTATCTTATTCGCCAAGGGTCGTGGGGTTGATCCCCACCCAGGACATTTTTTATCTGAGGGTATTTGTGTTTGTCATGTATTGGGGAAATAGTTGTAGAAAGTTTTTAAGTAATATATTTGTGATTCCTCTGTTGTGTGGTGTCAACAAAAGTGTTCTAAGTGACCTAAGCGACTTACCACGGAGTCAGGTCAATATATGAGATGTTGTCTAAATATTATAATATGTACAGGTTTCGCAATTGCAGTGACAGTTTTAATATATAAGAAGTATTGAAAATTATGTCTTATGTCGACAGTCATAGAGTCAATACTCACTTATCATACACCACGCATCGCAGGTAACGAGCAACGCCATTTTCAATATTTCCCGGCCAGCATAAAGCAGCAATTTCCTACGATCTCGATAGAGCCATCCTATATAGCATAATGGCTTCCCATCCTTTAACAACCCCGGCTCTTTTATATCTCCGAAGACCAATACTTTCGCGTTACTATGCTGAGATTTTGGTTGATATTTTGGCACTCGCATTGTGACAGTAGCGTTAGTTGTACCGTACTAGTTATGAATAAGCTATTTTTCAAAATGTTATTGGTGAATATGTAATATTGGTGCAAGACATCATGTTTGATCCTAATATAAAACAATATTTGTACAAATACAAAGTGAAAAATATTATGTCATTTAATCGTAATAAAATATACCTTACACAGTGAAGAAATAGTATGAAGAACATTGAATAGAAGTTATGTATGTCGACTAATACGTAGGAAAAGTTAATATTGTCGTAGAGTTTAATACATTTGGACAAGTTTAGTATAAAACTAGACGAAGTTTAAAAACTATACATAGATCATAGAATGTAAGATATATATTTATTATAAGGAGATCGTAGAATGTATTGCCATAGAGATAAATTGTGTTAAATTAGTTTTTCAATTTTGTTTATCTAAAATTAGCAATTAGTTCACATCTATAATTTTATGGACTCTAAAAATATT
>JACJUM010002279.1:6708402-6781466 GCA_020976665.1 Heortia vitessoides | reverse complement strand
ATTACTCTATTGTGTATATAGCTATTGTTTTAATTGATGATATCAAGCAAAACTTCCCGAGAAAATAGATAATAAAATTCGAATGGTCACTATATTTAAACGCAAGCCTTTGAAAACAAACGTGATTCATAGTTCGCAACGTTTATGTATAGAAGTGCTTTCAGTTTCCCGATACTAACCCACGCGTTATTGGTTAATGGATTAATCATTTATCAAATGTAAACATGTTTATATTTTGCACGTGCTACCTATTTCAGGGGAGCGATAAAATCGTGTTTCATATTTTACGACCGAAGCCGTTGCAATCTCAAGGGGAAATTTCCTGGAGTTATGCGTGAAGAGGTAACACTTTTAAGGTAAATGAGGTTGGTTCGTAGGTCTTCCAGGGACGAGAGGCAATTGTTCATTCATAGAAAACCCATATTTAAATAACAAATGTTATATCATCAATATCATTGTATCAGCCATAAAAAGTCCAATGTTGGCAATAGTCCCGAAAATCGGGATATTCTGCCCATAATTGCCGCGCTGAGCAGATGTGGCGGCAATCACAGAGCACAATTTTGCGATAAAGATGTTGCTGCTCATCACCGCCCTGTAGTATTTAAGTTGTGTGGTTTCAGATGTATTTAGCGTACCGTCAGTTGGTTCCGGTACCTTAGCCTCTTACGACACCTACACTACCGGTACTTTACGTATATAAGTACAACCATACTCTGTATAAACAATATTACAACTGTAGACTACCACTATCCACTAATAGCATTAGCAAACTTACAGCCTACACACTCTCAAAATATGTTCGCCTTTATGACCGATTTTCTAGCATCATGTAGGTATATGAAAAAAGTGAGAGTAAATGAGGAAATAATTTATAGGTTACATTACACGAGACGTAAAGATTCCTAATACAGTTCAGTGGAAATTTAATATTCCAATTTAATTATTTGTATTTGATTCTACCAAGTTATTATTTTTTACTACAAATTGTTCAAGTTTGTCATGTGAACTCAAATGGTTGCCATCGGTTGAATGAGTCCAGCCGCGAAGTTATTTTCTAAAGCTGAGGACTTTCAATAACAACAAAAACTCTTCAAAGACGGTTAGATTAGGTTAGGTGGTGAGGTTACTGTATCTCAGCACTCTCATATCTTATTAAAGAATTATATGTGACAATAATACCATAGCGAAATGAGTGATGTTTGCTTCCTTTATTTAGATATTTGCTTTTCTCGTATTTCTTGTTTGCAATTACAAAAATCCTTTAATTGTTTATGTATTCGGATGGTCGACGCAGCCCTGTCAGCTGTCAGTGCAAGCCTTTGCAATTTTTAGATTATATAAGCTGAGCTGAAGCAAGCACTAAATCTAATTTAACTTTGCAACGGCGAGGAAAATACTATACATGTATTTTTTTTTAATTTTCGTGAATATAAACTATATGAAGTGTTTGTTGATTAAAATTTGTTCACAAAAAAAGTTTATTTTAGTTATATTTCTTAGACTTTTGTACCTTCATCTATTTTAGTAATATGTAAAATATTTGTGGTTTGATGGGTAATAAATGGTAGTTTCCAACACTTTTAATAACTATTATTATCTATCTAATATGTAGCTTTTTAAGCATTTTTAAAATATGGCTCTTTGTGTCCTTTATTTCTTTTGGCAAACTATTGTAAATTTGTACTCTTTCAAAGCTTATGCTTTTCTCGGCATAGTTGGTTGGCCAGTGAATGTATGTATGAATTAAGTAGCAAACAGACACGTTTTCATAGCGAAACTTGAATTTAAATATTTTTGTATAGAATTCATTCATCAGTTCATTATCTATTTTGGTATTATTTTGAAATTTATTTTACTTTATATAATTAAATTAAAAGGGGGTAATTGTGGGATAGTTTATTTTTTAAAATTTATGTTTCACTGGATTCTTAGGTTATTTAAATTTCCCTTTTGTATAATGAGCGAATTTACAACTTATGTGTGTAAGATTTCCTCTTGAACGGCCTCGGGCCGTACTAGAACGACTTTGAAACTTGTGAAGATTTAAGGCTACTTGTTTCTCAGACGTATTACTCCTAATTGGAGGCGTTTGGCGCGAGATCCGCTTAAGGCACTGGCGCTATCTCTGGTTTCATGAAATAAGTGCTAAAGTTTTTTATTTTAGGGGTTTCATCGATTCATAATTAAAAATACTGATTTTTGTTAATTATTTATCATTATCATATCAGCCGCAGAACGTTTACTGCTGGACCTCTTGGAGGAATGATCTTCATTCAAGAGGACCGGTTTTATGCGATTTTAGTCAGATCTTTTGCCCATCTTGTGGGTGGGTGACCAACGCTGCGCTTGCCGTTACGTGGTCTCCATTCTAGAACCTTTAGGCTCCATTAGTTATTGGTTCTGCGTAGTAAGTGCCTTTCCTACTGCCACATCCAACTTGTGAACCCGCCGGGCTATATCAATAAGGCAAAGATACTCCGAACATTGCCTTACCCATAGCTCGTTGGGCTATTTTCAGTTGATTCATGAGGCCAATAGTAAGTCTGTCATCGCTGAAAACACACATTGGTCAAAGACTTTGACTTAAGACACTAAGGTATGTCGAAGAAGAAAATGCTTTTCAGAGTTCTGAACGCTGCCTAGCTGAGTTGGATTCGGTAATTGACGTCTATGTAGGAGAAGGACTAGCCTATCTGGACTATTTGTTCTCGGTTAACGTAAGAGCCATCAACTTCGAGAAGCGAGTTCTCAACTAGAATTAGGGTCTCTCGATTGAAGTCGATTGAGGTCTTCGAGTGTCGTGCTTAAATCTTTCATCGACTCTGCGATGACTACAATAACGACGGCAAATCGAAAATGAGTGTTGTTTTTGCCATTTCAAGGCATTTTCCAAAATGGCATTAAAAAATTCGGAGATACGACGTTTGCTTGTCTAACACCCTTTTGAGAGGAAGAGCCTTCGAACTCTGCTCCTGTACTCGGACCGACAAAATAGTGTTTTCATACAAACACTTCAACACGTCGATCAGCGGTCCATATTGACTATCGTTTATAGTCAATATGGACCGCTGAAGAGATTCAAGCACAGCCCACGTCTTAACCGAATGGAAGGCTTTCTTATTGTCTACAAACAGCAGGCATAAGGTCAGGCAGGTCTGTTATATTCTGCAGTCTTCTGTATAACTTGCTGCAGTGTAAAGATGTGGTCCATGCCCTTTTCAGAAACCGGCTTTTTTGGAAGGTTGGATGTCATCAAGCTTGCAAAAAATATTACTACAGACCCTTATGACAATTACCGATGGTTTGTGAACTCTGAAATCCACTTTTCTTTTTTAATATCGAAATCGAATAATAGATAATATAAAAGAAATCTGCAATTTGTTATAAATTCAAGAGGCTATCTTTGTCTTCACAGTTTCAAGTGGGTATACTGGAAAATAAGTTTATTGAACTTAAAGTAGTTATGGGTAATTATTTATTTTCGCAACTTGAAATAATGAAAACAATAACGACAATACGAAGATAGCACAGACTGTAGTGATTCTATCTTGTGAGCCAAAGGTCATGGGTTCGATCCCCACCCAGGAAAAATATTTAATTGATTGTATTTGTGTTTGTTCTTGGTGTTTTATGTATTTAAGTATTACTGTCTGTAGCACAAGGGCTTAAAGCGACCTATTTATGACGCGATGTGTGTAAAAGAAAGATTTATAAAACATTCAAATTAATCATGTCAAATCCACCTTAAGCTTCTTTTAAATTCTGCTCTTGCTGTCTATGATTAATAAAATACGTCACTGTACAGACAGAATAATCCTTTGTTTTTCTGTAATATACAAATATAGTGATTACTTTGTAATTGGTTGTCATGGCCTTAATTGTAGGCGCGTTCGTGTGTGTTCCATTTAATCCTTTTATTCCAAGAGAACTCCGGCACCTGCAGATGTGAAATTTGTCTAATTTGGCTTCCTTAAAGCTGAAGTTAAGGCAAAACAGACCAGCTACTTTTGGTATTATGGTGAATTTACCAATTTACTCAAACTGTGTTGTGTTATGTGTATCGTCATCTGACTCTCCTCAAACTGAATGTCAGAATTAAGTGTTTTAATTAAAGCTTTGCTAACTTTGGTTAATTTAGAGTCGAAATATGATAAATGGGGAAGTTTATGAAAATATATGATGTTTGCTAAGGAATTCATATCAGTTAAAATTATGACTATGTTTTATAAATATGTTTTCTAGTTTCTCATTAAACAAAAGTGATGTTCGTAAAAATTATAGCTAACATTTCGGATTTATTTTTAATATGGAAATATATTTTAATATAGAATATTGAAATTTAACGTTTAATTAATTTTCATGTTGTGCACAATATTAGTTAAGAACTTGTTATTTAAAGTTGTTGAATCCTACGTACGTTTCATCATATCCGCCATTGAAATAATTGCCTCGCTGGGCAAGCATGTTGGTAATCGCAGAGCTCAGCTTACACGACGGGGATGCTGCAGCCCATCCCCGCTCTGTGCATTTGAGCTACACTAATTCGGATAGATATACCGCCATCTATCAGTTTTAGTACCTTACGACACCTGATACCGAGACAAGTACTATTCTACTTTGCTAGTATCTCACGACAAATACGTACGCACGTTTATCTGGGATAGATATTCCAGGTTGTAATAAAACGCAATAAAACGGGGCGTTGTAGAGGAAGCTGAATACGGTAACCGTTTTCAAAAATAATAAAAATGACGTGTTTTGATTTTTAAAGCTTTTAAATACTATTGTAAGCTTTAAAAATCACAGATACACAGATTTTTTATTCCTTTCGCTAATCAATGTTTTCGTTACCGTACCGCTCGATAGGCTAATGATCTTGTTAGCGTCTCAAATTGATAGTATTCGAACAACGTGTATTGATAGCTCTAATGTATGGGCAGCCGTCGCGAAAGCTGCGCTCGACGATTGCCAACACGCTAGCCCAGCGCGGAAATTATCGGCAAAATTTCCCTTTTCTTGGGGCCTTTATATGGCAGTGGACTTCCAATGGCTGTAATGATGATAATGATAGTCTCAAGGAATGATGGGGCATGCATTATGTATTTTATCATATTACATTAACGCGACACACATGCGCACAATTATAACTACACAATATTTATTTTGCCTTGAAATCACCCGCGTGAGTTCCGATAGGAAGACAGGCGGACTAACGATTTGACGGGCTCGAAGGTTGTTATTATATCCTGTGCTCCAAATGTCATGAGTTCGATCCCAACCTAAGGCAAATATTAATATGATAAAGTTTTGTATGTGTTCTGTGTCTGGGTGATATTTAAGTGTACTTAAATGTAATATTTGTAATTCCTCTGTTGTATGATATCAGTAACACAAATACTTTAAGCTGCTTATCACTAAGTCAGGTCTACGAATGAGAAAACGTGTAAAATAAACAATAAGTAAATATATATTTCTTATATAATTCAAAAATATTAGTATAGATAACAATATTCAAGAAGTATCGGATAGCTCGGTTTTCGTTTCCATGCTTGTCGCGCGTCGCTACTACTTCAGGCATCTCGTATAACATGGCTATGGGATACGCACAGGTGTACGCAAAGTATTTATGTAAAGTAATCTATTCTTAAATTGTATTATAAAATCTTGAGGTGTTCCGACATGCTCTTGATATGAGCAAGGTGTCAATTTAATTTATCGTAACGTTGCACCCTGAAATATGATTTTATGTATTGCATAAAGTAATTAAACAAACCACGAATTAAAAGTGTATTGTCATATTGTTAGTGTTAATGCGTTCTATATTTATAATTAATTACTAAGATAGAATTGCCGTGTGGTACCGGTGGAGTAAAATCGTACCTCCCACTGCACCAGGAATCGTAATAGGCGACTATGGTATATCCATCCGAAACAGTGCAGCTCAAATGCACAGAGCGTGGCAGCTGCATCCATGTCGCGAAAACGCGCTCTGCAATTGTCTACACGCTTGCCTAACTCGGCAATAATGGGCACAAAACCTTCTTTCTTTGAGAGGCCTATGTCCAGCAGTGGACTTTCAATGGCTGGTATGATGATGATGATGATATCGTCAAATATATTTCACTCTTTATTCAATGGTAAATAATAATGAAAACAATTTCAATAAAAACCAACTGTTATCCTTTATTTATTTTATCAAAACATGGACATTTCTAATTAAGGCTAGATTTATGACAAGGTTACCGCCCTTTATAATAATTAAGTACAGATTTAAGTAAAGATACGGAACAAATACAAATATTCATCATATAAAATATTTGTCCTGGATAAAGATCGAACCCATTATGCTGAGACAAGATAGGATCTTTGCCTCGGGTCCTTCAAAAAAGGATTAACTAATAGTGTTTTAAAGTAGTTTTACAAGTTTATCTTTACAAATTTTTTCTCAATTATTAATCTAATTTTCTACCTAGATTTTTTTTTCAGTTAGCAACGCCTAGAGTATAAATTAATGCTATTGACATGGATGGAGGAAGTCGACTTATTGAATTTTCATTTCCTAACTTGAGCAAGTCAATCGATAATACCCTTTTTGGAACACCATTAATCTGCAGGCATGTCAGAAGACCGTCCTTTGTGTGGGATCGCTTGTGGACCAATCCCGTTGATTTGTAGCCTCTGACGGTTCAAGGTAGAATAAAATGTCCTCAATAAAGAGTACTTTAGAAATGAGAATAATGGACATGTCATTTGTGGTGTTGGCTACTTAATATCGCACTCCCAGATCAAACAAACAACTCAAAAAACTTTTTTATGTGTATATTTTTTTGTGTGGGTATAGAACCCGCGAGATAGCGTCACTGTAGCCTATAGACCTTTGCATTATCACAGGGATATCACTAGCGCGTTGCCAACCGCAAGTCTTGATGATATTATATTAACTTACCCTGTAATTTCACTGCCTCTCTTACCCTTTAGATCGGAACATAGCAATTCGAACACTGCTGTTCGGTGGTAGAATTAGGTGGGAGTAAGGTGCCTATGTAGGTAACTCTTGTATAACGTGTACCTCATGTACCCACTTATTTGAATAAGTAAATTTCTTACAAAAAACATCTCTATTTAATCGCAACTTGAAACGACATGTCGTATTTCAGGAAGAAATTCAGAATGATATCAACAGATATGTTCTAAAAACTTTTGTTTCCGAATAAGTATGCGAATCGTGGACCCTGAATCGATCATTTACTTTCATTTCGAAAAGTCTACAATAAATAACAGTTTTGAGATGTTACAGTTGTGATTTAGCAGTGCGATATTTCATTTAATATAAGGTTTTCAACTTATAAAAATTCAATTAATAATAATTACGACTGCAAAATCAACAAGCACTGAAATATTTAATACAAAACACGAACATAATATCTCATGAGTTATATGATATGGTCATAATTGATTGCATTGTGTTGAGTAAATAAATTAGAAATAAAATAAATTGTAGTTGTTATACCTTGTTATTGTTGTAAATTTTAAAGTGTATCTCAAGATACAGGAGTAAATATAAAATGAACCGTTTTGTACAATTTATCAGAGGTAGACTCCATAAAAATGTATTCTGTGACTGGTGATGTAGTTTAAAAACTTTCCCTGGCTCTCATTCAGAATACGCTAAGTGAATAGCAATTAATCATATCAGCCATTAGAAGTCCACTGCTGGACATGGCCTCCCTGAGGAAGGGGGAATTTTGCCCATAATTGCCGCGCTGGTCAAGCGTGTTCACAATTGTAGAGTGCAGTTTTTGCAGTGGGGAAGCTGCTGCCCATCCCCGCCCTATGAATTTAAGCTACACTGATTCGGATGGATATACTGATATCTGTCGGTTTTGGTACCTTATTTACACTTATCTTCATAGTTTTTAGTTAACTGATGGTTTAAAGAAGATATTAAATCTAGAACTAGTATTTATTATAAAAAAAGTCGAGGATAGGTCAAACTCAACAAGTAAGATGGTTGGTTCAATTTCAGGATAGCATACATATGGAATGTGTACAGATCGTACAAGTCTTGAAACCCTTGTGTATTTGACTTCGGGCACTATTGGTGTAATCCAGCAATCCCACGGGATGTAGGGATCTGTGGGGGTCCTTAATTGGTTTCGGATTTGCCAGCTGAAGCATATTAGATGCGCTTCAAAGCTACTCCTAATGAAGGGTAGTTATAGTGTCGGATAACGATGAACATTTTGTATTGAAATTTATATAATTGACTAAGATATGTAGACCCGATATAACAATTTTCGAATCGTCAATAGAGTGGGATCACAAGATTCACAAGATGTTTCATGTTTTGACTTAACTTCGAGACAAGAAGCTTGAGGCATACTCTATTATCTGATATACGTAATACAAATGATTATGGATATCAGACAACAGATTTGTTACAAGTATAATACCTAAATATACATAAAACTTAGACACAGAATAAATATAAATATTCGTCACACAAATATTTGTCCTGGGTGGTGATCAAATCCATATCTAAGTGGTGCTAAGAACACTATTAAATGCGCCATCGGGCACATCAATATATACTTTCGATTTATAATTCACGAGTTGCATGAAGTATGAAGATATACTATATAAACGAAGTAGTTTGAAATGTGTTCATCCAACAGCAAACTTGGCATCTTTTCTCAATTCACCAGGTTTTTCTCTCGGTAAATATGAAATATAAATGAGTTTCCTTCAAAGTGGAATCACCTAACCCTCCTTGTTTGGATTACGTGTGCAGTGAAGCGTGAACTGATGGCAAGAGCTCTCTTTTCGGGTCACGGGACGGATTTCCAACGTTTCTTAGGTTATATTAATTATGTTACAGTTTTTTGGAAGTACTCCGACAAATTACTTGTATTTGGGGTATATCGGAAAGAAATAACATTTGCGAAAAAGTTCTTGACGAGGGATTTTGGTGCTTAAGCTTTCTATATCAGATCGTTTCTACAAACTTGATTCGGCGAAGGGAAACTTACTTGCAGATAATGTTCGCTGTTGAGTCGATAGGTTGTAGGTTTTTACCTGATATGTTAATGCAAGTAAAAGTTACAGCAAAAAAGATATCATGGTTTTACTTGACAAAAGTGGCTCCGATGTTAGTTGGTCCAATTTTGTAATTATGTGCGCTGATGATCATAGATTCTATCCCCACCCAAGATAAACATTTACTTAATTATCTTAGTGCTTGTTCTGTGTCTGGGTGTATTTAAGTATTCTATTTGTGATTACTTTGTCGTTTGTCTGACCGTAACACAAGTGTTATGATTTGTCTTGAAGTGGGGTCAGTGTATGACATGTTGTATGAATCGATTTATTATTTGTATATTTAATTTGTCGACAAGTAACGAGAAGAATGAATTATGTAGGTATGTATTCTTTATAGTATTTTTTCAGCTAATGGAAACGAGTGATTTGCTGAATTTGTATGTTTTAGTGCTAAAAAACTTGAGGGTTTATAAGGCTGCTTATATTCTAAATAAATTATTTAATATCATGAATTTTATATTCTTTTACTCAAATATCTCCAGTGACAGGATGGTGTCACCAAATATATATTAGACAATTTTAAGAAGTTATGATTCTTTGTTTGCGTTTCACCAAAATGAGAAACATCTGCTAAGTAATAATTAATGTTTGAAAAACATTGTTACTGCAATAATTTTCTATTACAGATTGTTTTTTCGTACAATAAATCTCAACATTGTCTAAACGTTGAAAATGCTCACAATGTCATTATAAAGCAAGTCATCAAAAGTACTAAATTAAATTAACTGTCTCAAAAAATATTTTTCTTTTTCAATTAGAAATCTCATTAACAACAATCCGCTTTTTTAAAGAAGCGAAGCCCAGGGGTTGGGAAAATCTTTTATTATATTAATTGAAGGAAATCTTGCAGCGTTTTTTATTGTCCGGTTAATATTGTTAGGGCGGAAAAATTAAAGCACATTGCACTGCGATGTCGATAACAAAATTATGATATTGAAAGAAAAATTACTTTAAAACATTGTTTACCTGAGGAAGACTGCATCTAAAAGTCGTGGGCTACTCTCATCATCTTACCTCTTTCTACCGGGAAACAGTACACTGATACAATGAAATTAATGTGTAATGAGCCCTAATATTTCTAGGGTAGGATAAACGTATATTACATGAGATTTTACAATAAAATACCAAGTAGGATAACAACCATGGTTTTGAATAATTTTAAGAAAAATTTTTAAAATAAGCCTATCTCCAAAGCTTCCTATTGCGTTAAAGATTATGTCAACGATATAACTGCTTGGGATTAAACTGCTTTAACCACTAGCTTCGAGACAATGATTTGATAGCGCCGACATTGGTAGCGATTTTATTACACCAACTACTACATAGGTGGTGTTAGTGGAACCTTTATCACCACCATTTTTTGACAGGTTCCTTCCTGGTGCGTCACGTAATGAACCTGCAGTGAGTAAGAACTTACTTTTAAGACTCGGTGCCGGCAGACTAGTTCAAGATAGGCCTAATGAAATTATCTGTGTTAGATGACTTTTATGATTCCTTGGGGTCGCCTGTATATATATACATAAAATAACTTCCATACGTGAAATATTAATATTATTGTAATGATTTATTTTATTATTATTTTATTTACGATTTAAAAGTGCATGTAATAGACTTACTTAAATAAAGTATATTTAACTTTGACTTTTGACTTTGATGGAAAAAAAAAGTCATCTACATTGGTACCCCCCTCTCACCTATTTCTACCACCAAAAAGCAGTGTTCGCATTGCTGTGTTCCGATTTGAAGTGTGAGAAAGGTAGTAAAATTATTAGGTAATATAACATAATATTTTCAAGTCACAAGGTTGCCCAAGTGCTAGTGATATACGTGTTAGGGTTGGTTGGTCCGTGTTAAGAGGTCAGGAAAGCCTATAGGCTGCAGTGACGTTTACTATCACGCGAACTGTATGTTTGTTTGTCCACTAGGTCCACCTTAGCTATAAAAATTTTATAGGCTATTGATACTTAACTTGTTGACTGGAAGCTCGTTTGCCATCCCAAGATTATAAATTTATGATAAATAAATGGAAGTGCTGTCTTCTCTATATACAATCTTCTATTAACATAAGCTTTTTAAATCATTTTCATAATTCTATTTTACATCTGTTTTGCGTGTTCATACTATCTGCACATTCTCCTTTCGATCTAAGAGATAAAATCATAATACTTATATTGAATGTTATATTTTATATTTTGCTGGCTTAGTATAAGTATAGGTAGTAATAATAATAAATGTAATGGACTTAAGATTATTTGATTCTGTATATTCTATTTAACTTAAAGAGTAGTAACTCACATCCATGGATTTTGTTTAACATAAGTTTCTAGGACTTACCTACCAGACCGAACTGAGATATACCTAAGAGAAAAGTTGTAAGTACAAAGTATAAGTAAGCTTCTTACACATTTCGGTTAAGTAACTTTAGTTGTGAACTCGCACCAAAGTTGGTATAAAATCTTCGAAATACTGCGTTTATATTCTTGCGGGCGCCGTGTTGAAGGTTACTTGTTTTCACGAGTTTTCTATTTAAATAGTTCAGTAATTGTCTATTCTTGTTAGTCAGATTGTTCATCTACGTCGGTTATCTGTTGAACCGTTTTTAGCATAAAGTCGATCACGGTGATTTCTTTAAAATTTTTAATCGCTCAATGTATTTTTGATTGGCCCGGTGGCGCAGATTATTTTGTGATCCTATTTTATACACCAATCGATCCCCACACAGGGCATATTTATAAGATAAATGTTTGTGTTTGTTCTGTTTCTAGGTATGTAATATGTAAATGAGTATTATATTTGTGATTAATCAGTTGTAAATATAAATTTTAAGCGATTTTTCTCAGAGTCAAGTAAATTTTTAAGATGTTGTGTGAATAATTTATTATTATTTTCATGTAAACGTTTCATCAGTATATCATTCGTATGATCTCCATAGTTAGTTGTAGTCTTTTATAACCCTTTTAGGGCTCTCTGTGTAAATAGTGTAGTGGTAAACTCGGTGCATAGTTTTATGGGAGGGATGCTTATGCCCATTTTCCTCAACAGTTTACAGTTTCTCAATCGCCTCTTACGACATCTGGTACAGAAGGTATATATTATCAGTAGTTATGCCGTTCTGTTGATACCTCATCGCTAAATGACCATGTTTTAATTTACAAAAGACACAATTATATATAAAACAGAATTAAATACACAATAAACTATATAACAGAATATCATAGCTTAACGTTTTATCATCTATAGACGAAAACAGCAAGCTTATCATCATCATACTAGCGATTGGAAGCCCACTGCTGGACATAGGCATCTCAAAAAAAGAAGATCTTTCGCCCATAATTGCCGCGCTGGGCAAGCGTGTTGGCAATCGCAGAGCGCAGCATTCACGACTGATGATGGACAGCAAGCTAAGTTGGTATTTTATAGTAATGTGTTCAAATGGAAGCATAAACCTATACCTACCTACCTGTTCGTAAATGAAAATAGAAATATTGTATTTAATATAAGATGTTATAAGAGACACGACAGAAAATGTCTAAGTGTCCTAGTTTGCGAGCAAAACTTTCCAATTTGGCATCTGTCTGGTTTGTGGTGGACATTTCAAAAATGCTTTTAAATTGTCAATTCTTATAGAGCGCGGTTGAGTTAACTAAAAGTAACGTGGAAGTTCCTAAGTAGTTTCAACTTAAAAATGAAAGAATAAAAATAATTCTCTGTCCGTGAACATCTGCAAAGACTTCACTTTATATCCCCGTAGCTGTTCCGGGATCAAATGCAGGCTTTATTCTTCCCTAGGGCTCATACTCCATTAGCATGTGGAGTTCATCAACATTACTAGTACACAGGAAAAGGGGATTGCACATTTTATAAACAGACGAATAGACATATTTTTGTATTTCTCCAAATATCATGAATAGGAATTATAACATATTTACGCGATAAAGATTGATATAAACCAATGAGAACGCTAAACAAAAAATATGAAAAAAATTAAACAACACGCGTTTTAGAAATAGTATAATTTAACAATATAATCAATTAATTATTTTAATTTGTGATTATTTGTTGTTTGTGGTTATATTTGTAAGAAATAAAAGGATTATGTTTAACTTCTTGTCTTTAAAAAAAAGCGTTAGTTAATTCACATGCTAATAATATTTTAACCACATAAATGTATAAATTTAGAAATGCAAAAATACTGTTTTCATAAGATAACTAAAACTTTATTCTTCTACATCAACCAAAATGCAAACGAATTAATAATTCCAATTGTGATGTATCATTAAACAACCATGGTAGTTTAATATCAAGAAAGACTAGATTAGTTGTGGTGTTGAATGCCCTGTTGATATTAATATCACAATTTAGTCACACACTAGAGATGAGCAGCAATGAGCAAAGCGCTCACCAAGTTTTCCACAATTGAATAGTTGAACTAAAATCTGTTCGTCTTGGTTACTTGTAGTAATTATCCGAAGTTCGAAGTCAGGTCTCGTAAGAAGCATTAAATTAAAGGATAAATGGCGTCTTAAGTATTTTAGAATTGACTCACTTGAAAGTAGGATAATTCATCTGATTAAATGATTTTATTCTTAATACTGCATGGTTACATAAATTGTCCCAAATTACTTTCGAAAATTAAATTTAGGCTTCCTTTTAAATACCCCCAGGAGCCTCTGAATCTTCTCTCCCCTCCTTTAAGAAGGACAGTTTTTGGTTATAATTCCCCGATTTCGAGACTGTGTAGACTTCACAATAGGTATAATGAAAATATTCCTACTTTTTATAGAATTAAGCGCCAAATTAATGTCAGATTAAATCTGTTTTAAATTAGAAGAATAAGATTATTTAAGTTCTAAACTGTGTAACTACCGGTTTACCAATAAATAAATAAACAAGTTTAAGGGTGCGATGCCTTTGGTACATAAATATATATGGTTATAACATGAATATCTTGCAATGTCATCAATGGTTTAAGAAAAATATATATTTTTTTGTAAATTAATTTGGTTGTGTTAGCGGTAGAATAACACAAATAATATCTCCCCCTGTATCGGGTGTAGCGAAACCGACAAATGGCAGTATATAGTGAATCTCAAATGCAGCAGGGCGAGGATGGAGCAGCAGTATTCCCGTCTCGAAGCTAAGCTGTGCGGTTGCCTCGCTTACCCAGTGCTGACATTATGGGCAAACTCCCTTTTTCTTAGGGAGGCCTATGTTCATCAGTGGATGCTTTACAGCTGCGATGATAATGTGTATATATTAAGACAATATCTTTTTTTATAAGAGAATTATAGTCCAAATTATTTTCGAATATTTTTCAATTTTGCTAACATTATTTCTGTAATGAATTTTAGGTGTTTTGTTTTATAATATAATCCCTACTAATCCCTATTATCCCTACTAATATTATAAATGCGAAAGTAACTCTGTCTGTCTGTCTGTCTGTTACGCTTTCCCGCTTAAACCTCTCAACCGATTTTGATGAGATTTGGCACAGACAATCTCTAGACCCTGAGAAAGGACATAGGAATTTTTTTATTCGAAACAAGGATTGTAAGGGGTTGAAAGGGGGATAAAAAGTTGTATGAAAGTATCGCTATTTTAGAGCTAGAAACTTCAAACTTATTCTTCAGGCCATTGATTTAATATAAATAAACATGACATTCGAAGTTTATATAACTTAAATCAAAGAGGTATGGTACCCAAAAAACTATTCCACGCGGATAAAGTCGCGGGCACAGCTATTTACGATAAATGCTTGAAAATTTTGATAAAAAGCGGGAGTGTCTATTGTGTTACATAAAAACTTCTTACCGTTGATATGACGAAGATGAGTGTTGTTAATTAATTCATAAAGTACATTGAAAGTACATCGTGTTAGCCGTAAACACGTCTCAAAGTTTGTTGTATTACATACCTTTAACAGGCATCATTATCTTTTTGGTGTTGGTGACTTATGTTTTTCATCAGTTGCTTGATGTTGCTCAAAAGTCTGTGTAAGGTGTTCATAAGGGTGACATCGAGAGTTTACTTCTTCTAAGTAGTAAGTTGACCTGGTTGAAAATTAATTAACATTATCAATGCGAGGTGAAGAAGCGTACACATGCCTTATAATTATATATATCCTTATTTACATTTTCTCGATATGAGCCACGGTTCGCTGAATCCAAAACCTTCTGTTCATTTATCATCAAAGGCTTTCTTTTCTTTTAATTCGAAAACAAAAGGGAAGTTATAATTAAGCCAACAAAAAGCCCATTGAATTTTAATGCTACAGGGTTTTTCTGTAAGGCGCCGTTGGGGCAGCGACAAAATAGATTTCCTTTTGAATAGAGGCTAGATGGAATACTGGAATGGATTCCACGCTTCTCTAGAATATCAGTTACTCGGTTTTATGGGATGCCGCCCGGAATGCCATTGATCAAGATGATTTAATGAGAAATCAAAGCTGAGGGGTTTGTGTTTTTTCCTTTTCGTTGATTCACTGACACAATCGAAGAAAGTTTTCATACAAAATGTATACTGGGTCACTGTATAAGAAATGAAACATTTCGACTTTTATGGATGTCTTATAGCTAAAGTGTTTAATTTAAATTTCGATAATTGTGTTGAACTCAATAAACCTTGTAACAGATCTCATAGCGCATTTAATAGTGATCCTATGCGCCAGGGTTCGATTCCTGACTTCGTTCTTCAGGACAGATGTTTATGTATTAAACATATATGTTTGTATCAATAAAATTAATCTGTGTTAACATCACTTAAATTATTCCCCTATCAAAGGGTTATTCCAAAATTCCTAAAACCAACAACAATAGTTACCACAATACATACATGTTGGTGCGAGAATCGAACCCGCTACTCTTGCATCTTAACCTGAACTTTGAACTACTATACATGTTTAATATATATTTAAGGATCTGTTATTGTTATTCCTTTGTTGTCTGATATACGTAACACGAGTACTTTAAGCTGTTTATTTCGAAGTCAGCTACTACATATTGTGTGAGTTATTTACTTTTAATTTTATAATATCTTTGTAAATAGTAGCAATGGTGATGTTATAACAATTATAATACAAATAAAAAAACGTCACGGTTTCAAATTACAACCAGTAAGACAATTTATAGCTTTTTTTGCTTGCTTTTTTCAACAATTTCAATATTTTTGGTATTAAGACTAACAAAAAATTATCACTAGTTTATCATCAGGAAACAAATGAATATATAAAAAAAATATTTTTCACGCAACGTGTTTGAATCTGTCTTCTATAAACCTTCTCCTAGCAATAGTATAACACAATCTCAATAAAAAAAAGTTACATCAGTCTAACCGTTCATATTTCATAAATAAAATTGAGTTATGGCATTAAAATGCTTTATTATGCTATATACATCAAGTGCAGCCTCAAGGATTCCTCGTCCGCCTGTTTTAAGGTAAACCTCTGATCCATTTTCAACTGACGGGCAAATTGCCAGATGGTTGTGATCCTCTCTTGTTCGCCAAATATTGTGGGTTTGATCCCCACCCTGGAGGAATGTTTTTATGACGGTATTTGTGTTTGTTCTGGGCGTTGCATTTATATATTTAAGGTTAAATGTGTGATTTGTCTGTTGTCTGATGTCCTTAATACAAGTGCTTTAAGCGACTTATCTCTGAAGTCCGGTCAATGTGTGAGATGTTCTGAGAATGTATTAATATTACCTAACGCCAGTTTAAATTACCTTTTACCGTACATACATTAGTGACGTCCTATGGCTGGTGTGATGTTGATTATGATTCTAATTTATGTTAGTCATTGAGTAATTATATTGTATATAGAGTATTTTTATTTTGAAGGCAAATAACTTGGAATCCTTAACGAATGGTTAACAATACGGATAAATGGCACGCTCGTCAGGTCGCATCAATCACGTAAGCAGCCTTTGATTCCCACATAGAATATACACGTGAAAGGAAATTTGTTTGTTTTTTTTACGTTAATCTGTAAACTGGTTTATTTTCTTTTTGTTCTTTGTACTTTTTAGATGTCAAACTAGTACACTAGCCGTATGTTGGTAGGCGAAACAATATATTAAAGGCTATATAGCATAAAGAGACTTGCATCGTAAGAAGAGCAATCTTATCTAACCCGTCGAAAACATTTTGACATATATAATGTCGATCAAATTTGACCACCCTCCTGACTACTATTACCGAGTATTGTTCCTCCCCCCCACCTGCATATCTTAAGAACTATTTTGTGTTCGTCAGTGTCAGCTAGAAAAGTTTATGAGATAGTTTAAGAGTTTGTTGCACAAGATGGTTGTACTCGTTGCCAGTAAAGGTTTATTACCTCTAGTTACGTTTTTGTACCAAATTCTACTACATTGTATATGTGTCATGACTTACCATGTATTTGAATTATTTATTAAACTTACATTTTAAACAATTATTATCAGTTGGCTATATTTTATGTATTCATAATCTGTCTGGAGAAATCTTTGTAATAAATAGAGCCGCTTATTGTACGAAGAGTATTATTCCATGTTATTGTAAAGTTTTGTTTAGGTTTACAACAAACAATATATTTTGGTATTGTTGCTATTATCAACAGGAATAAATATACTACGGCGCACAAACACGCCTTGAATTGGCTTTTTCCCACTAGATATAACTTTCACAAAAATATCTCTTTAAAGTGCAATATCAGATTTCAGGCGATTTTTGATAAACACTTGTAGTTATTCTATGGTTACCACTATATCAATGAAATAAGCGTTTCCTTGATTGAAATATTAATTCCATAGTTCAATGTAGTCTTTCTTAAGCTGACAACTGCAATTGCTTACATGTGGTTATTGCTAAAATATTTGCCGAAGATTTCTCTAACTTTACACAATGACTATTTTCCAGACTTCATAACATAAAAATAATAATCACGCAGGGCCGTTTGTGGCCAGCTGCTGATGAGCAATGATACCAAGGGTCAGTTTTCCTAAAAATCGGGCAGGCCCCTGTATCTAGCTTGGCTATACCGGCCGACTGGAGTGGTTCTTAGAAGGTTCCGTAGGACTTTTGTCTCTGGCTTACTTCCATTGGCTCTCCAGAGTGGGGCAATAGAGCTATATGCTTGTACGGTAGACGTGATACATGCCTGAGGCGTGAGTTGGTGAGGTAAGTAAACCCCCTCGCAAAAATCGGGGTACCTCTTAATACCCTGAGCTACTCACGATTGTTTCTGCCTTAAACTTCCACTTGCGTCAGCTCATTTATTTTGTTTGTTGATCACGGCCAACCACAAAATCACAAATGGTTGAGTGAACGATTCTTTAAGTAAATAAGTCAATTCACTAAAAATCTTGATAATATAATCAAACAGCTGATCCATTACAACTCACTGATTTTTAATACTCAGTGATTAGATAACATATGTTAATTTGGAATATATTAAATTTCAAACTCTATATCAACGAAAAACTGCAAAAACGTACGAAATTGGTGCCGAAAAACTGGGATAATGATTTCATGCACTCATAACTCATTGAATGAAGATGGAAAGAGGAAAGGATTAAATTTCTGACTCATCTAATTCACTATGTTCGACAAATCAGGAAAGCAATTCTAGTGTTCTAGAAAGAACTAGAAGATCTAGAAATTGAATGTTTTCTTTTATTATATCAGAGCGATCACGCTAACTGTATCTAACAAACATACAGTATGACAGCGTCACCGTAGCCTGTAGATGCTCGAAATATCATAAAGATATCACTAACGCGTTACCAACCTTCTAACTCAAAGATATTATGTCACATTACCCAGTGATTACACTGACACTTTCACCTTTCAAACTGGTACACAGCAATGCGAACATTATTATTTGGCGGTAGAACTAGTTGAGAGTGAGGTACCAAGGCAGATAACTACCTCATGTGGATTGTGTGTTTCTCTCTGTTTCTAACCGTGAATTAGACGTAGCATATACACGAGTTGCAAAACTTTTAATCGTAATATTTCCTATATTACAAGCTTCTATATTGAGATCGACCCGAGTGAAACCTGTAATTATATAATTAAACAGAAGGTTTTCTTATTCTATATAACGAAACATTTATCATATCGTTTTCTTTACATATGTTGTTTTTAATAGTAACGGATTTAGTGTTTTGAATAATCAATCAATTTTATGGTCTGAAAAGTCAAATGGTTTAAACAAATGGAAGGTATAATTATTGCATGATAGAACGGAGGTGAATGGAAGAGTAGCCGAATATACCTCAACCGAAGAGCCAGGTCCATAGTACCAAGAATAAACCAGCGTGAAAGGACACATGCGATTAAAGAAAGTGAGTGAGATATGCAAAGGTTAATAATCTCCGTTAAGCCCGATTAACGTTAACATAGGCATGATAAATGTGACACATTTATGTGACACAAGAAAGAGGTACGCTGAAATAGCTGAAACAATATAAAATAAAATATTTTAGAAGTAATATTAAGTATATATAAACAGGAACCATTTTCTTTTTTTTACATATGTTATAATAGAAATAATGATCCTTTACAATTACTTGGTACTAAAGTACTGTACAGATAAACTGTCTTAATAGAGTCCACCGGTTTACTTTCGAAGTGTCTTCTACTTCGAAAGTATACCGGAAAGTATTCGAAAATATATATAACTGTATGGGAATTGACCTTAATGACCTTAATAACTACATTCGCTAAAGAATATCAGCTATGGGAGATATCTCTTCTTTCTATAAGACATTTTAGGTGACTTTTATATTAGGATACTTATTATCAAAATTTTTTTTCTATAATATCAACTAAAGTTGTGTGTAAACTGTGTAATGGAATGAAAATATATTGTAACATCCTTATCATATAAGCCTGCCGAACGTCTAAGCTAATCAAGCAAGCTAGCAAGTAGATTTGATCGCATAATGAAACTCTAAGCATTACCCATAGTGAGGAATCATGATTCAGTGACCAATATCATTGCTGAAGGCACACTTTGCTGAAACAATTTCAATTTGAGATTCTAAAGTATGTCTGATGAGAAAACGTTAGCAAGTTGTGTTGGATTCAGCCTCTTTTTTGAAGTTGGAATTACATTATATGACCACTTACATTATATAATCGCTATGACCAACAAAAGTGATTCACAGGTAATTATGTCAAAGCTATTAGCATTATAATATACCAACTATTAATTATAACTTGATTAGTAATGGCGGAACTGCATTACAGGCTGTGTATCACAAGGCAAAGCGTCAGTAATAATGGAAATTTATACACTCAGTCATGCAAAACGATAGTTTAATTAAACACAGGACATTAATTATTGATGCAATACATTGAGCAGGATCTGAAAGACTAGAACAGCTGTCGGCAAGCCAATCAATGGCCATACATTGATTTAGTAATATATCCAAAGGGTCTACATATTTGATTGATTGTTGTGATAGTGGCTACATTTAAATAAACAACTATGTTATATTTATTTAACTTCAGAAGTAAAATCCTGAAGTTGAATGAGACTCACCACAATACTAAAAATGTAAGTGAATAGTCAATGTATATCACGAAAGGCGATGTTGGAAAGTAATTTTTGGTTATTTCACTAACGTAGGTGTTACTTATCAAATAATAAGAATTAATTTAGATAGGTAGTAGGGGTAGTAAAAATAAGTGAATATTTTCCAGCTTAGTATACATTCCTCTATTGTCTTTACTAATAAATGTACCTGGCAATATTTTTCCGTACAGAAGTAAGAGGCGACTAAGGTACCGGAACCGATAGATGCCGGTATATACATACAGAACAATGCAGCTCAAATGCACAGGGCGGTATGGGCAGCAGCATCCTTCGTTGCGAAAGCTGTGCTCCACAATTGCCAAGTCGCCCAAATTGCTCAGCGCGGTAATTACGGGTAAAATTTCCGCTTTCTGGGGGAGGCCTATATCCAGCAGTGGACTTCCAATAGCTGGTGATGATGATGATATATGAATATATGAATATATTATTATGTTATTTAATAATAGAAGAACTAAATAATACATAATATTACAATTTTTGTACATCTAACCGAATGCCTTACTTTTAACCTTTTTTAATTAAAATTAGCTCTGCGATTTATTTTTAGTTTATTTTCTTGAATAGAACGGTCATCTGAAATAAGTTTTTTCGGTAGTGTCATTCCACAATTGTAAATCCTCAACTTATTTCGTTCAAAGCAAGTTCTGTATATCGACGATGTATATTGGCTCTAAGAATCATATTCCTTTCCTTGTTTTTCAATATTAAATACTTAGAATATGATGGCAACAAAAATTAAAACAGGCTAGTTGTTTAAATATAACTTGTTAGTTTTTATCTGATGTTTAAGACTATTACCGTATTAACTAATGTTTTTTCTATAATTCTAAGTTTATTTAGTAAGTTTAATTTGTATAAAAGTCTGTCCAGCATAATCGGATTATATTTTTATTTTTCTGCTTGCCATCTTAACTTAAGCCGTGTAATAAGCTAATAATCTTAAGTTAAGACTTTTTTAAAATGAACGAAATGTAAATGTTTAATACTAATTCAAGAATCTGTCCTCTAAGATCAAAATAGAATTGGGTATATTTAGGTATTTTAGCATTAGTTAATACCAGTTTTATGCCCTAACTGGCTAAAAACTGACATGTTTCAAATTTTGTTGGTAACTATAAAATTGGGTATACATTTCACTGGTGGCACCTATTGTGTTTTTAATTAGAATAAGAAAGCAATTGGATAACAAAGAATAATAGCCTATTGTAATTTTTGATGGGAAACCATAGCGTAAAATTAGCGTACGGGAATCAGGCTTGTTGAACTGCCTTTTAATTAGTATATTCTCTTTATTCTTAGATCTCACGATATTGTTAATACCTCAAAGCCTCTTCTTTAGGAAATGAAACTGACCTTGCACTAATCGCAGTTATTTAGGTGCATTTGCACCTAAATAACTTAACATAACACTTCACTTGGTGGTTTATTTTTTGTTTAGCTGACTGGAATAATCATATTTACTTTAAATATTCTTCATTAAGTGCTCAGTAAAGTTTGAGACCTGTAGCAATATTTTGCTTGAACTATTAAACCGCTGTAAAATAGATAAAGTATTATTCTACTGACACGCATTTCTGGCGTTGATTATATAGACATCAACCATTTTCCCAAATACATGACAAAATAAAAATATAAAAAAAATCTATTGGTTGATGACGACTCTGGATTTCTTACTTTTATTTAGGCTATATCAAACGCCATTATCCGACCCGCAAAAAAGATATGTACATTTTCCAGTACAAGTTTTAAAATATTCACATCCTCTGAAGTGAAACATGGTTCACAAGTGTCCAAACTAGGACCAGACCAGCTATCCTGTTAAAGTGCGCAAGAAAAATTAGAGCTCGGTTAACTTAAAATAAAGCCTCTTTGCGTATCACTTAGGAGATTATACTGAACATAGTAAATATAATAGTAAGTAGTAATCAAAGAAAAAAATCTTCTTTCTAGAAAATCTACCTAGAAGCAAAGAAAATAATAAATACAATATATATATATTTATTTTTTACCAGAAAATTACGTTAATGACTGAATGTAAATTATTTAACTATTAAAACACTATTTCATGTTAGTAGAAATGCAGCTTAATTGTTAGGTTAAAAATAAATTATATTAACATAAAATAAACTTAAAACTAGATATTATAAACACACAAAACTTTGAGTGGCTGGAGCCCAAGAACTTTCACCTTCATTTCAGGACTCCAGGATCCCCGCCCAGACTATGTGTTACAATTTTTTGCAGGTAGCAATAAATAATATTTGGTAGAGTGTGTGTATGTACCTATGTGAAAAAATTGGCTATGCAAAAGAATGTATGATTTTTTCATTTTAACCATGATTTCGTCTTGTGGGTGCACAGTTTTGTGACAGATGCGTGCACGCAAAACTGTGCACCTTGTGGTTCTTGTATTGTTCACACTATACAGGTCTGGCGGTATTGACTAAAAATTTGGAGTTAGGTTACTGGATTAGTTTTATTTACTGTAACTTAGTACTCTTTCTTAATTACTTTTCAAAGTCTTGAGCTATGAAAAGTTTAGTCGTTACTTTATTCTATGTTTAATTCTATAAATAATGCAACATATTGGCAAGATATTTATTAGGATATTCTAAAATTTCAAAAAAATATTTTTCAGAATAATACTCATAATATTATATATATTATATTTTCCCTTATCGAAATATTAAGCAAACTAAAATAATAATTTATTCTTGTGATTAAGCCCTGTACGTACAGTAATTTTTTTCAATTCAATTTACAATCTCGTGAAAAGCATACCTGAGATATTTTTACTTTTTTCATTCCCTAGGGCTCGATCATATAATTTAATTTCATGCGAAATTGTTATTAATTCATCCACTTGAATTAATCCCTACTATACGTTTAATTTAATACTTGAAAACTTAATAAATAAACTAAATTAGGCCCAAGCAGACGATTTATTTAGATTATTAGAATTTGTTATAGAAAAGTTATTTTATTCAAAGGTAAGGTGTTCAAAGAAATATGCTCGAAACCTTTGTTTGGTAATATATATTATTTTATATACAACTACGGCGACTCGCAGCTTCACCCGCGTAGTTACCGGGATTTTTACGAGAAAATAACAACTAAAAAAAGGTAGCCTAAGTTACTTTTAACATCAGCTATCTGCCAGTGAAAGTTTAGTTGAGTCTAGTGAAGCTTAAGAAATTAAAAAGCTTATTTTTGTACTTATAACAAATATAACATACATACTTTCATATATCTTTTTAAACCATCATCTGATTGTAGTAAGGCTGTTTTAATTAACCAAACCAAGTGTTTTAATGAAGAGTAAGTTAGTATTTTAAATAATTCGCTTTTCGGAGACCGGATGATAAATTTCATAGAAATCGGAGTAATTTGTAAATATTGTCATCATAAAATACCATGAATGTCAATTTCGCTACCCCTGGGGATGTTTTTTAAACACCAGGAAAAACACTTGTTCCGTTATTTATATTTTTCGCTTTTTATTTATATTTTCAGCTCAGATAAATAATAAGTAGAATATAAAATATAGAACTTGGAGTTGATTTTAATTATTTTTCGTAGTAACTTTCAACCCCTAGTTTGCACCCCTAAACAGTGAATATATAAATATTCAATCAATTGTGAATGTTTTTAAGAGAATAAATGTTTTTCTTTATGTTCATCATTTCTTTATGTTTTTAAGATTTTTCGCTCAATTCGACTACACTCGGTACATATGTAGTTAAATTGTATTCCATTTCAGAAAGTTAATTATATTAGTAGTATTATTGTAATACTAGTACTTCACCGCCATCTGCTATCGACTGGATATTCATAGAGGTGTGTTGGTTCCAACACTACATATGGTAGTGAATGTTAGGTATGGCAGAAGAAGCACGCACTTTGAACATACAGAGAACGTACATAATTCGAAGTTGAAAGCACTTCGAACTATGTATGTTGTGAGTTTGAGAGATAGATTAAAGAATAGTGTGATAAGAGCTCGATGTGGTGTAAAAGGTGATGTTGTAACAGCAATAGAGAAAGGAATGTTGAGATAGTTGGGACATGTAGTAAGAATGGATTAAAGTAGAATGCAGTCATTCTACTTTAAATATATAGAGCGGAAGTGAATTGAGGAGTTGGTCAGGTTAAGAACTAAGAATAATCGAGCGTGTATGAAAGGACTAATGCGAGTAAGGGAAGCGAGAGAGGTATCCTAAGATCATAACAAGTGGAGATCCATAGTTTCTGCCTATCCCAATGGAACACAGGCGTTATGTATGTATTTATGTGTAATTTTGAAGCTAGCTTTTGCTTTATGTATACAGTTTGATCCAACTTGAGATGTGAGATGAGATGAGTTTAATATCTCAAGTTGTATCAAACTGTACACAGTAAGCAGAAGCTTACTCAGTAGATTAGAATTTCTTACAGGACAAACACTTAGACATGAAATTTATATACACTAAGACAACTAAAACACACTTTGAATGTTATTAGAGAATAACCGCTCTTTTAGATTTGCTCCCTCTTGGAAGGCTTACAATAGCTTTTATCCTTATTTCATTTCATTAGACTGCATTCCCGGATAGATCCAATTTCCTCCTGCTATGAAATCTAAAAATATCTGTATGCATTTATGTTCAATAGAGACGAACCGTGGGATGATAACGTTGATTAAATTACTTTGAAGGCTTCTATCGGCTCTTTTGCTTGCTTTACATTTCTGATTAATTTATTCTAGAAAAAAATTAAAAGGATGTTTTTGTCGGGCTGCTTTTATGAAAATTCGTTCTTTATATATTTTTAGCCATTGATTTTTTAAACTTTTACTTTCTGTTATTACCTTGCGAAGATTTAGCTCAGAAAAATTTGCTTACATAATTAAAAAGCAAAATAGAGAATCTTTTGATTACAGTTTTGTGTAAGGAATTTTTTTGTTACAGAATTTAAGTAGTTTTCAAAAGTACACTAGACCCATCTATCTGCGGCTTACCCTTCGGCCATGAGGTACCGGCAGAGTAGTATAGTACCAGGTGTTATAAAGGAGATTAAGGTATTAGAATCGACAGACGGCGTATATTCGGATGGGCAGCAGCATCCTTGTCGCGAAAGCTGCGCTCTGCGATTGCTAACATACTGGACCAGTGCGGCAATTTTGGGCTCCCCTTTCTCGGGGAGACCTTGCTCCAGCGGTGGACTTTAATTGGCTAGTAAGCTGATGATGGTACGATGACATGCTCATAGTTTTCGATATAAACTACGCTCAACTCAACAGTCAACAATGCAGGATCTGCTTTTCTTTCTTCTAATTGGTCTTAATAGAAACATAGATTTTATTACAGGTTTACTACATAAGTACTCGTAATATATGACCTTTAGAGTTCATTAGTTCTCTCACTATATTTGTGTATACATACACTTTGCCGTATGCTGTTACCCGCTTTCCGGAAAAAGTACACAGCTCCGCTTTGATTGCGCTATGCAAACAGGCGCGTTTCCTCTCGTCCTTACTGAGCGGAGGTGTGATGTGCAAATTGTGGAATTATCAATATTATTTTCAGTGTAATTAATTTCCGATATGAAGGAAGTACACGGTCGCTTCAGTAGTTGATATGATAGCTGTTATTCCACAGATGTCCTTCGCGGACGTGTACGGCTGGATATAGTACAATGTTTGTTTTAAAAAGGAACGGTTGTATGTTAATGCTGGCTGTAGCTTCCGTAACTTGAGGTGAGGTGAGGTAAACTTCTTACAAAGGTCGAAAGAAGGATTGGTACCTCAATCTCACCCATTTATGCCGCCAAATAACATTGTTTGCTTTGCTGTGTTCTTGTTTAAATGGTGAGAAGGGGAAGTCACATTACTGGGTATATTGGTATAATTCCTCTAAGGCACAATCCATTAGTAACAAGTTTTTTTCTAACATTTCTTCCAGTTATGGTTTACACCAATCCAAATCCACAATCCGAAAATGTATATGGGCCGATAGCGCATGCTATATGCATGCTGCTGCCCATCCTATCTTGAACGTCAAAGGTCGTGGGTTCGGTCCTCACCTAGGACCAATATTTTATCTATATTTGTCTACTATTTGTATTGCTTCAATGTCATTATAAAATATTGAGTAAAATTTTTACTTTTATTGTTTAAGGAAATGATATAAAAATATAGCTCTAAAAAATTAAAAATTACAAAAGTTAAAAATTACACTTTTAATAATAATTACTGGGTGACTCATGAATATCAAACAATCCTAAAATAATTTCCGAAGCCTGTAAATGTACAATATATTATTGAGAGAACTATATTATAGTTGGCAAACTATTTTCATTATATCCCGTCTCATTTTTCTTGGATCTACTTTTAAAATTGAAATTTAAAATAGGCACTGCGATGGAACATGTTTAAAATTTAAATTTAGAACTCTGTAAAAGGTGAAGGCAACAAAGGCCGCTCGTCCCGCGTAGGAAGCCGAGACACTTCCGGCAGGGTTTGCAAACGTTACATTGCGGTGTAATGATTTATTTAGTTCACAAAAAAGCAAAAATCTTTAAAATGTTTTCAAACCTTAATTATGCCATTTGGTTTCCTGGAATGATTTTAGTTGTGTTTTTTACCATAATGACTTCACAAGCTCTGTTAGGAATTGCACGCTTGATATATAAGCTTTACGCTTTTTTTTATATAAGACAATTATTTGAAAATAATCTCAAAAGTAAAATAAAACTCCAATTTGTTTCTCTGTAAATGAAGATAGCAATTTTATTTGAGTACCTATATCGAGTAAATATCACACAATCATATAATATTTACATAACTAAGCAAAAATCTGACCTGTAAATGAAGAAAAAAACGTCAATTAAAGTTTATAATTATCACCTCTCGATTTATGCAACTTAATATTAATTAATTAAAGTAAAAGAAATTTAAAATAATATTTTATGAACAAAACATATTTGTCTTTGACAATGACAGCTCGATTGACGCGACACGCAACGGTGCGCGCGCATATACAAATTAAAGAAATATATTTCTTTACATATATACATATGGTCTGTGTATAGCGCAATTCTGCGGCTTTAGTCAGATCGTCTATCCATCTTGCGCCTGACGCCCTACGCATACAACCGGTCCTATTGGAGATTACTTTAGGAGGAGCAGTGAACGTCTAATATCCATACAAGCAAACAAGTCACCAGGAAAGTATGTTAAATAAAAGCATAAAAAAATTAACTCTATCACACATTTGAGAATGCTCTTAAAAGTCCCTATGTCGTAACGGTCTAAGGATCCCGGCGCTGCGTGTTTGTTTCATAGATTAGTGGTTCATAGGTGAAAATGGCGCTGAAATCGTGTAGTGGTTGACCGTCATACATCCAGGAAATAAATGTAGTATAAAACTTTTGAATTGCCATTACAATGTTTTTTTTTTGTTTTTCAGTTTTTCACTTTACTATACGTATTAGCTATACAAGTTATCTTTCATGTCAATCGACTGTGAGTATGTCAGTGTAGGACACAGCTGCAGGCAGTATATTGAACAACTCTTTGGAAAATTCTCTGTCTCGCAATCTCGAGCGAGAAATGAGAAGCCATCAGACATCAGCAGCAGAACAACTTTTGGCGGCGCTGGAAGTGACGTCTACCTAGGCCAGCATTAGAGACATTCTAAAAAAAGAGGAAAACCTATGTATTTATATAACCTCTTTTAAAGCTTATATTGAAATAATTAATAACATAATCATTTTTTTTTATTCTTTTCATTATCTATATATATATATAGACACAAGATACGGATATCTTACGGATATATCCGTATCTTGTGTGTGTAGATACGGATATATATATATATATATATATATATATATATATCCGTATCTTGTGTCCGAAATGTAACAGGTTCCACGGTATAACTAAATTTATTCGAGAAACTCAGTACCGTTTCGTTTTGCGCATACATTCACGCGAATTATTTAATGGAGTCAACTTTTTTGTACATAGTAAAAGGAAATTTAAAATGAAAATTAAAGACTCTCAAGTATAATAAATCTAACTTATGGGTGATATATCTATTTGTATGTATATAGGAAATTATGTGTAAGCGTTTAGGTATGTAATATGTATTTATTGATTTAAAATCATGCCTTTTTTAGTTAGCTGTCATAATAACGTAAATATATTGTTATTATTTTAGATTCCTTAATTTTCTCCTTTAGTTCATTGACATCTTAATACATAAATGAGAAAAACCTATTATATGGCTGTATGTTGTGTTTTGTATTTCTTTAAGTCAAAATTTGTATTAAGTTATTGCTTTCCTTAATAAATAAACAAATACCATATTATGGTTACTTCAAATGTGTGATAGAGTCAATCTTCTAAACGAAGTATACATGAGTTTTTTTGAAAAAAAGAACCTGGAATATTCCTTAAGTGCGAACGTGCCGACTTCAAATTTATTCCGCTCTTATTATCTCAAACGGTGATCCGCAAACGAGAGGCTTTTTGTGTTATTTTCGAGTGCCACCACCCCACCGTCTCTTAGAGATCCCTCTAATAAAGGACTTTTATTAGGTTATTCCTGACGACAACATTTGCTCGTTAAAATACACGTTTACTTCTTTAGAGAAAAGCGGAAAAAATATTTAATAACTCTTTATGGAAAAAGAAAAAACAAGTCGATAAATCTTTACAGAAAAGCAAAAATAACAATCGATAATTCTTTACAAAAAAAAAACAAAACAATTTTCGATAATTCAATGTAGTTCAACAGAGAAATGTTCGATAACTCTTTGTGGAAAAGAAAAAAATTATTCAATATATCTTTATAGAAAAGAAGTAATTGTTCGATAATAATTTTTTATAGGAACGAAAAAAAAAAGTTGGATAAATCTTTATAGAAAAGTATAAATTATGTGCGATAGAACACCCTATAATATACTTGACGAAGACAAGGAGCATTCAGTAGTTTATACGCCAAAAGGTGGGTTCAATCCTGAAAGGTGGGTTCAAACAAATATTTGTATTGTGCTGTGACAGGATTGGACCGGACTTTGTTGTCTGATCTCGGTAACATAAGGGCTTTAAGCGACTTATATCAAAGTCAATATATCAGGTGTTTTAATTTTAAATAGTCAACTTTGCACACAAACATAATATTTTTATAAGATATCTAGTGAAATTGGAAACTGACGTTGTATTCACTTATAAACCAACTTGATTCAGTTTTTTACTAAGCTTGTAAATGGGGGGAATTTTGTTCTATTGCTTTCAAATGGGCACTGTTTTTTGCGGCAGAAATAAAAGAAATATTAATGAAAAATTTCTATTTCAGTCAGCCTGTAGAGAAAAAATATAATTGAATATGTGACATAAATATTTACTTCTATTTATCGTCTTGCTTGACCTGCTTTTTCTTCCTCCAGCGTTAATTCAGCCGTTGAATTTCAAATATGTTTCAACGCACTTACTTACTCAGATTAGCCCCTGTTTCATAACGAATTATGAAGTACATTTTTTACAAAATGGCCTGTTTCAAACAAAATGCTAGTTTGTGTTAGGACATTTCGCATATTATAAACTGGGCTATATACACATGGAGAATATAAAAAATAAAGTTTTATGAAACTCTCAACTTCTGAAAAAAAGGTCGTCTGCATTAGTATCTTACTCTTATCTATTTCTACCGTTGAATAGTGGTTTGAAAGGTGCAAAAGGCAGTGTAATTACTGAGTACTGTGACATAATGTCTTCAAATCTCAAGGTTAGTAACTAGCTAGTGGTATCCTTGTGATATTACGATAGATCAACTTAGTCCAAAATAAAAAATAAATATCTCCGTTGGTATTTTACGTCTATTATGGCGGTATTATAATAACAGCGTCAAATATCTCACTGGACTCTAATGTCTGAGTAAACTGCATTTCAATGCTCATGTCACCTGGCACTAGGTTAAATCTTAGTGATATAAACACAGGTGCTCTGACAATCCGCCTGGGGCGTTGTGTAAATACGATCTGACCTGTCAAAGAGACCTCGATGCTTTCACTCGCTTTATATTTGCTCAGAGTGTAATAACCTTTCTATAGGAGTTCAGTTACTGTGAGTGTAAATACAAATAGCCACGTAGTGCCTTACAGAAACCAGGAGAATAATTAAAATTTCTCTTTTAATGGCTATAAAAAATTGGTTTATTTAACTTTTGACATTTGGTTACTTTGCGGCGACCGTTTTGAAGATCTTAAGGCCGGAATGTAGCCGAAACGTGTAAAGAAAACTTAAATAAACCGCATTATAAAGCAGTTAAAAGTGCAATTTTATTATGACTGACGCCTTAATGTTAGAAATTATTAGGACGTGAATATTTCGGTTTCAGAATTATTTTACCAAAATCTTGTTATTCACAGAGATATAATAAAAGTCAAAGTCGTGTACATGTCTTTTATTTTTTAAACTATCAAGCTGAGTGATTTAAAAAATACTAAAGTTATTTTATGTAGAGTTGGCAACCCTAGTAGCGTCAATTTCGTCAGCAGCTGCCGTACAATAAGCTATTATGGGTGGAAGAAGTTGGCCTTTAAAACGACGCGGAGTGTCGACGCGGCCTTTGTACTGTCACTCTCTGGGGCGAGTTTTTAATTTTTGAGCAGACTCTTTAATGGCTTCTTGAGTAGCATGCAGTGCGAGTCATGAATCAAGGCTGATAGAAGTAAAAGATGTCGCAAACTTTTCTGAAAACACATCAACGTGTACATTTTTAATTGTGCAATAAAATATCAATTGCGAGCTCATTCCAAACTTTTAATTTTAAATTAAAGGACCCGAAAGACGTTATCTTTTCTAACGGCAGCGCGCATCCCGTAAATTTGACTCCAACGACTGACTGCTATGTCAATCGCCCAAAGACGTTAAGTTTTGTTAACTTACTAATTAAAGAAACAACTTTCTTATTTTTTTCTTTTAAACGAAACTTGTTACAACAAATATAATAAGTAATGCCGTGGGCAAGGGAAATAGGAATTCATTTTAATAATTTACTAGCGGTGCGCCCCGGTGTCACTCGCGTTAAGATATGGAACAAACGTAGTATCATTCATGCTCCGCTGTTATTTGTCCTAGCGTGATGTTATAAAACCTTTCTCGATAGGCTATGTACCTTTATATACCTTTATAAATATAGAAATAATATTTTAATGAAACTTTAAAAATCAGATAATTTTCACCCCTTTGCATTTTTACCCCTTTAAGGGATGATTTATGAAAAATATTTTACACGTTTATACTTAATTTCTTTTAAATAACTTCAAAAACAGCAAAGTTTTATACTAAATGCTTCCCCGCTCTATAAATTTTCGAAAACCACTATCTTTGTGCTCCACTGCGTTATAAAAGATCTCTGTGCAAAATTTCCCGGTTCTAACCCTTATAGTTTAGGACCTGCGCTTATATTACTTTTAAATATATAGATATATACAGATATCTATTTATTTATATCGTGGTATCAGTACAAATATAAAGTAATTTAATTATATATCCTGGCAAATTTTAGCGGTTAAAATATTAAGCAAAAATATTAAACATCGTATAATTGCTCTCGTAATAATACTACTTAAACTTTATATTACTACTAAATGGAAAAGTTTTGAGCCAATCTGAAGCACGAGCGGGCGGAAGTGAACCGTTGTGAATTAGCGAGTTATCTCCACGTCTCCCATATTTGCTCCCTCTCCTCCCACAGCTCGTGGCCTCAGAATAACTAGCACAGATGGATCATTTCATATTGAATTGAAAAATTGCACTTATTATCATTCATATACTTAGCGGTAAACCAATTAAAATTATATTATAAAATCTGAAATAGTTGCCTTAAAATTAATTTTTGTTTTATTGAACTGAGACATAGATCCTGTGAACTTACTCTGTAAGATTTATCTTGTGTTGGCATTATGTAAGGTAAATTTGCCAAATTGTGAAGGTTTTTATGGATTTACATAATGTTTTCATCGAAATATTAACAGTGTATTATTATTATTTGTATTGGTTTCTTTATTGTTTTGTTTAGGTAACTCTATTGGTAATATTTTGTATAGGTGACTCCTAGTAAAACCGAATCCAATTACCATAGTTCCTACTTATAAATAGGCCCACAGAGCTTTGAATTATCAGTGTATGTATATACGCAAAAACAAAAAGAAACTGAATGAATGAATGGTAAAAACATGGGCCTAAAATATAATAAATGAATAATATAAATCAATTCTTTATTTTTTCTCTATAATTGCCGCGCCGGGAAATCGTGTTGGTAATCGCAGAGCGTATCTTTTGCAACGGGGATGCCGCTGCCAATCCTCGCTTTTCGAGCTACTACTTAGTACCGTAACACCTGGTTCAAAGGAGATACTATTCTGTATGGTAGATAGTGGTAGTTAGATCTTATTTAAAGGTTGTGGGTTCAATCCCCAGTCCAGACAAAATGATAATATAATTTAAATGATGATATTCGTATTTGTTCTGTGTCTGGATGTTCAATGTGGACATATGTGCTTAAGTATGATATTAGTGATTCTTCTGTTGTCTGATGTTTATAGCACAAATGCTATAAGCGACTTATCTTGGAGTCAGGTCAAATAAGATGTTGTGTGAATTTATTATTATCATTAGCATAATGTACAAATCCTCATACACTGCCTCCATTAGCGCTCTGACATAATTCGTCGTGTGCTGTGCTCGTGCTCGTGTTCCGGATAATGGCTGTTTTTTTTGTCATTTTATGCCATAGAAGCAAAAAAAAATTTAAACATTATACTAAAACGGGCAAGATTTTACTTATATATCATATGTGAGGCACATAATGTTTCTGGATTATGCTAACCTCGTTTTTCAATCCGATAGTGAGAATGTACATAAAATAATGTAGTTTGCGATGTCAGTGACATCGATATTTTTAATGGTAACTTTCACAAGAACAAAGATAAGATTCTCAACGCCAGGCAATGCAACATGATTTAATATAGGTGTTTGATTATGTAGCAAGTCGCGTCATGTGTCTAATTATTTTTTTAGTGTTTTATTCTCTCCATTAAACTTTGCTTACAAAGAAGCTAGTTGTATAATCTATTGTTGTATAGCTCAAGGATGGGCAATACATTGTGTAACTCCGAGTTATAAAATAAATGTTTTCATATAAACGTTTTCATGTAAAAGTTCATTGAATCATTGGAGAATGTTAGATCATTTGCAAATAATTTATGAGTCGCTGAGCTGTTTTATTTGATTTATTGTGTTTATTTATTACTTCGGTTTTTGACACTTATTTGCTTATAGTTTTGCCAATTATATGTACTACTCAAACTGTTACTACATTTAAAACTATTGTTTATATAATTTCTATATATTATATAATTTCGTTTCCCATTCTTGGGTCTCTTACATAGAAAATACTTACCTGCAAAAAAAGCGTTAGGTAATACATACACATACATTTTTAACATATAAATATCCAATTAGGTGTACGCATTCTAAACTTATGTTTGAACACACAGCTCGACGAATATTTATTGATTTTATAGATAAAATTGAGGTAAACATAATTATCATAATTATCATATCAGCTATAAGACATAGACTTTCCAAAAAATAGGAAAATATTGTATTCCAAATATAAATTTAGCATTTGAAAGAATACCTTCAAATTTATGAGATAAGTCAAACAATTTGTGTTACAAAACGAAGTTTACTCTGGAAGGTTCCATAGACAGAACTCCAAACTTGAAACAATAGCCACTCGGCTAACGTAAATGAAACAAAATTAATAAGTGCTCTCAACGCTTGCCAGATTGTTACTGTGTTTCGTCTAGTTAGATTGCTCTGCCATGTTGGTTTTGGAATTGTTTTGCTTAATCTACTCGTATGGTGCATTTCAGTTCTGCCCGTGGTTTCTGTTCTTTTTTTCTCGAGTGGCGAGTACGGAGTTTTTAACGGAGAAAAGCTGATAATTATGAAATCAGGCTACGAAGATTTACTCAGAACCTAATTTATATATTGTAATATTACTATCTCATCAGCTTCATCATCATATCAGCCGTAGGAAGTCCACTGCTGAATGCGGGGATTTTTGTCCATAATATCCGCTACGGGCCAGCGTGGTGTCAATCGCAGAGTGCAGCTTTCGCAACGGGGATGCTGTTCCCCATCCCCACCCTGTGCATTTTAACTAAACTTTTTCGGATTTCGCCTCTTACGACACCTGGTTTAGGAAAGGTACTATTCTACACTGCCGGTACCCCACGGCATATATTAGTATCTACACATGTTTTATTATACTTGCAAACAATATCAAAAAGGTATAAACGATGGTGTTTTGACAACAATGGAGGCAAGAATATTGGGATAGTTTGGATTTGTAAATAAGATGGATGAAAATAGACCACATATCTACGAGTATATAGAGCGGATTTGAATGGGGGAGTAATTATAGGATAACCTCGGCTACACACCTTAACCAGGTTATTTTTATATTTAATTACCAAGAATAAAGGAGAGTGTATAAAAGGACTAATGCAATAAATGAAGTGACAGATATATGCTGTCAACGTAGCAAGTACAGATCCATAGCCTCTGCCTGTCCCGATGGGGCGTGATGTATGTATGTATGTAGAGCATTGTATGTTGTTTTCTTTTTTATTTTTGCATGCTGCGTTCTCGTTTAATGTTTGTTAAATTTAGATCTTAGATATAGTGTTGTAAATTGTACTACTATATTAATATTATCAAACACTGGAGACCATAAACAAATAAATAAGTTAGGAAATAGAAATTATCTATTAAACCATCATTTGTATGTTCCTAATTCACTCTAATTTCAACTTCAAACTTTTTACCAAACTCATCATTCATGCGATTAGCCAAATCATAATAATAATATTTATTCCATAATCCAGAATATAAAATACAATATTTAGGAGGTTATCGTCAGCAGCTGCACTTGTATTAAACTGTGTTACAGTTGCCTGCATTTTCCATCATTTCCAATATATACATATATATATATATATATTACTATTCATATATATATTGAAATTTATGTGGTATGCTAATTTAAAAGTGATAGCTAGTTTCTAAGTATTTCCTTGCATTTATGAAATGGTATAGGGCAAATATTTTGAGCTTTATTGGCAGCGTTATGTAAATAAGAACTAATGACAAAGTGATGCCGCTTCGCAAAAGATGTTCGATAGATAACAGTTTGGCAAACATAGGTTTTATTACGTGTAATATAATAATAAAGATTCTCTTGTAATCGTCGTATTTCTCTCATAACTCGTTCAGTTAGTACGAGACCTCATTTTTCAAGTCACAGATATAATTACCAAATAAATGATAATTAAGATGAATTTATATTTTTTATCAAAAGAATATGTACAATATAACAGTTAAAATTAAAAAAATTACTATCTAATTACCAGCAATTAAGATATTTGAGGAAGTGTTTATGCTTTCCTGTTGCAATTAAATTTTTCTAATAGCAAATACGAGCTCTTAATACCCTGATTACGTGAAGTAAAACTTTAAGTAGATAAACTGTATTAGTATTCAGAACATAGAACCTATCCAATTTGTATTGAGTATGTTAGGTGTATACACGTTCAATATTATGTAGATTGCTTAGTGGTTGTTTTACATTTATAATATTAATAAAGCTCCATTTAATTCCATACAAATAACAATGATACTTATAAATACATAAGGACATTATTAAGTTAATTCGTTTTATAAGAATTCAGTTTTTGTATGAAGAAATATTTTTAATTATTGTTTATTTATTTATTGTATGGACTTTATTTAAGTAAAAGCCATCCCCATGGAATGCCATCTTTCTCTATTTTTGGCTGTGTTCAGCTTCCACCGCTTCGTCGACCGCTTGATGTATTGCCTTTCGCCTCTGGCCACTTTACAGGTCTAAGAGTCTTATCATTTCTGTATCGGGCTGTGTCATGTATGCTGGGCATTTTCCTTCTAGTGTAAAGGTTAAGGCATCTCATATTGACTGCACTACCATTGTGCTACCGAGATCTGAACACAAATTTATTTTTTTATTAGTATTATTATATATTTGTAATTCAGCATTTTATATAGTATATAGTAAGTATAAATACTCGTATATGCAAAAGCCTCTAGAGGTAATCAAATATTTTTTTTACCAAACAAATGTGAAACTACACTGACAACGGTGATTTCCCACAAATATTTATATCACCTTCATCAACATATAGATTTTTATTATCAGAAAATAATCTTTAATTTTTGGAAAATACACTTTTTTGTTAACATCTGTAACTGGACTAGCCGTAACAAGTTTTTTGTTTAGTTTAATTTGGGTCTTATTAATATAATCTAATTAAGTTTATTATTAAAAATACATCTTTGAGACATTTGCAACAATATCGTTCGCAGAGTTTTACCGTTGCTACGTGAATACTCCCATTCATCCCAGTTCTATTGCTCTACACTATTTAAGACATAGCAGCGTCTGTCGGTTCTGGTCCTGCACTCGGTTCTTAGGACGTCTAGTTCAGAGAGAGGGTAATACTACTACTTTGTCAGTACTAAACAATATAGAAAGAAATTGTTAGTCTGTTAACCAAAAATAAATAACAGAGAAGATGATAAATATAAATATATATTTATAAAAATATTTAAAAATAGATGCTGACTGACTGACATACTCTTATCAACGCAGATGCTAAACTTTAAGGGTTAGAAACTAGACATTTTGCAGATAAAGTAGGAAAGTAAAAAAAAGGATTTTTGAAAGTTCAATCCCTACAGGTGTAAAACGGCACCACCGGCAAAAAAGGATAAAAGTTTATTAATAATTTTTTTTTAGTTCCTAATAATGATTATCAATGTAACCTGTTTTTGTGAATTAAAATCGGACTTTAATTAGCAGATTCTTATAAGTAGTGACTTACTATATTTATTGTATTTATTACTCTCACGTGATTTGGAACTAGGCGGATGAAACCGCAGGGCAAAGCAGCGCTAATCTCAGTACAAAAAAAACACTAGGGAAAATTCGATATGTCCGCTATGATCTCGGTAGTATATTGATAGTGCAGTCCCCCGGTATAGGAAAGATGCAGGTTCGAGTCCGCCTGACACTTGGAATAAGTAGATTTTTTTCTAGTAAATATAAATGAATTTTATTTAAGGTTCTAAACTTTATTATCTTAATACAGAAGCTCTTAAGAGCTTAGTACCCCCGGCAGAGAAACTTATACCAAAATCTATCGTATGATATTTACAAAGACGCTTAAGGACCATAAGTCAATAATACATCAAGTAAATTAGTGCGGTTGGTAGAATATCTCAATTCTTCTTTTTCGAGTTCTGAAAGATTTCACTCAATTAATATTGGTATAGATTTAACAAATCTTTTGACATAAAATTACTAACATATTTTATGTTTATATACTTACAGATACTTTATACTCAGAACTAATATGATGAATAAAGGAAGATAAGCTCACACCCTAAGCTAATTCAAGCGTGTTTTATGGCATTATGTATGCAACTAATAGTGCTAGAGCCAATGATAATTTTAGGGAAGGTGGTTGAGGAGCCGTGAATGTGTTATTACTGTTTTGTCAGTTCCTATATGATAAATATTTGTGTTTTTTCTGGATCTGGGTATTAAATATGTATTTAAGTATATTCGTGATTACCCTATTGTCTGATATCTGTCTATAATACAACGATGTTGTATTAATTTATTTACTTGAGAAATACATTAATGAGTAAACCTCCGCCCAATACCTCAGAGTGCCTGTAATCTGGATAGTTATATGTAATAGTATATTATCCTAAATTAATCTGCGGTAGCCGGATATCCCACCCTCACATTTTCTACGGTTGCAATTAGTCAAGAAAGTTCTGAGTAATGTGACATAATACCTTCAAGTCAAAAGGTAGGTAATTGAAATCTTTACGATAACACAATAACTAAGTCCTCCAATACCGCTTACAACCGCGACAACACAATGCAGTTGTTTGATATTATAAAAGAAAAGGTTCTATAATTATATATGTGAATAAAGGTCCTTGAAGCCTCAATGCAGTCAAGTTTTCGCCTTTGTATTCAGAGCTAATAAAGGAAGAATTAAACTAGTATTCATGGCGCGTCAAACACCTTCCCAAATTGTCTGCCAGCTCTTCAACTATAAGCTTCTAAGGAGCCGCCTACACTCTTGTTTACTGGTGTGGTCTTAAACTTGAGATTTTTTATGAGACCCGTGCAGACTTAATGCTATTATGTCGTAATATAAATTATAATATCTTCAAGCATGTTGTTTTATGATAAGGTTAAAGTAATAGGAAATTTAGAATTTATAGGATATAAAAATTAGAACAACCTTGTACCTGAGGCTGTAGACTAAAGTATCGAAACCGACATATGGTGGTATATTCCCCCAAAGCAGTGTAGCTCAGATGCATTATGGCGGGGATGGGCAGTAGCATTCCCGTCGCAAAGCTACGCTCTGCGTTTACCACCACGCTTGTCTAGCGCTATAGTTATAGGCAAATAACACATTTCTTGGGTTAGCTTATTTCTAGTACCTTTAATACCTTTTATAGCCGGTATGATGATGATATACCTGTTTATATTCGTGTATACAAAATACTTTTTCCCCTAGGTAATGCATTACGTACCATTATGGTGCTGTGTACACAGCGCGGTGTTTCAGACTTTCTCTACCTAAGCTCCACCTAAGCGAGTTTACCGTCTAAGCCCCCCGAGGGTACTGTCTCGGATCGAGTGGACGACATGGGAATCCTATGGGACCTCAACCACGCAGTGTATGCAACAAACAAAGGTTGTTTGAATTAGTACCTCACTCATTACATATTTCTACCGCCAATTGGCGGTGTGCGCATTGTTGTGTTCCGGTTTATAGGTTGAGAGAGGCAGTAAAATATTTGGAAATGTACCATACAATCTTCAAGTTACAAGTTAGGCAATGCATTAGTGATATTCTTGATATATTACGAGCATTTATGAGACTGCGGTGACGCAGGTGCGAAAAAAAAGCTCTGACTTGTGTTCGATTTACAATTTATGGTGGTATATCAATAAGATTGAAATTATCTATCGATCTGTTATCGCGGTTTTTCGTTGTATTCAATAGTTTTAGAAATAATTATATAAAAATGCCGTTTGTTTAAGTTAAGTACAATTATTAGCAACTTGAAACCTAGCAACATTAAAGAAGAGCTATTACAAACGTGTTGTTTTCAAATAATTAAATTATATTTACAATATAACAGACTAATTTAGATATATAGACTTAATTCATAGATTTTTCTTGATATATTTTTGTGGTACCAACAAGTCCAAAAGTAGTCATTGAGAAGTTTAATAGATTTAAACTTTCACCTCATTTCTTGCATCTAACTCTAAATTCTGTTTCAGTTATCAACGGTATTATAGGTATCATGGCAGTTCATATAATAATAACTGTTTTCAAAACTCACACTTGCTACGTTCATGTAACAAAAAAACTAGTTTTAAATTTATTTGTTTGTCTGTCAGTCAAAAAGGATTCAAACTATCAACTGACTTAAAACTAACGTTATTAAGCAAACAAAAGTGCTTTACCAAATTGAAGTTGTTTGCACTTTTTATGTATACTATTTTGACGAAGCCAATACTAAAATCGTTTGCAATATCCATAAAGCTGGCTCAATAAATGTTCTTTCAACTGTCAAAACATAGATTATATATATTTGTCTGAACCATTAAAATAATGGAAAGCAGAACCGATTTATTCTAAAGACACTGATCCCCGAAAGAGAATAACTGAATTTTAGCCCAAATTGATAATTAATTTTAATTCAAACTGTGAGCTGAGTCACAAAAGATCTCAAAGTTCTGTGGCTTTAAGAGCTATCCCAGCTAGCAATTGATTATCCCTGTTGTAAACATTGCTAAAACTTTCTAGCTACGAATATCTTTTAATATTATAATGTCGCAAGATTGATCTATTATCTATACTATATTAAATAATGGCTTTGTGAACTTCGACTGTCGATCTAAGGGCTCCTAAAAATTTCTAAAAGAATTATTATTTTTACAGATGTGTGAGGTCTGTTTTAAATATATATGTGTCAAAAACTGTATGTACACACAAAGTACTCGGAGGAACATATAACATCTTTGTTTCCTACTATTTATTGAAATCATGTTGTTCAGTAACCACATACATACACACATACATCACGCTTGTGTACAACTGAGGGATAATTACTATTTTGCTTATTTTACTCGCATTAGCCCTTTTATACATACTCATTTATTCTTGGTACAATATAAATAAATAACAATCAATATCAATAGCAGTATTTTATATTACCATAGGTATTCGCTAGAAATATTCCAAGTTAACTTGTCTTGTGTTGGAGCATTTTTAAAGTAACCAAAGAAGCCAACAAATTGTGAAGTCGAGGCTGTGAAGGAATTCAAAGTAAAGTTTAGCGTACGATCCGTAAAATGAAACCTCTCTGGTGCATCTTAAGTCGGCACTACACGGTTCGTTGCACTTACAGACCGACTTACGTCACGCTAAATTCGTGTAGCAGTAGTTCGACTATGAATCAGTATTTAGTTATTTTTTATTAGAACAGGTCGACAAGCAATCATACAATGCTAAAGCGTTACCTATAGGCGCTCATAATATTACAAGGACGATCTTTGTCAGAGGTCTACCTTATGTATTTCTTTATTAGGCGCATAAAACTTAAGCGTGTGCTCCCTAATTTTACTAGAGGTAGACCTCTAGCAAAGGTTATATAATTTAGTACCTCGCTCTCACCTACATCTGCCGTCAAGTAAATGTGTGCTTCGTATTACTATGTTCCTGTTTAAAGGTTGAGATACGCAGTGAAATTACTAGATAAACGTGACATAAAATCACTTCTGGTCACAATGTTAGAGACTAGCGCGTCATTGTATAGATATCCTTGCAATTACAACACAAGAGTATTGACGCTGCGTTGACGCTTAACACTACGCCGACTGTAATTTTATTTTCTGAGAAATATAACAAAAAGAAACAATACTTGGACGGCTTTACTGATTAAAAAACTTCAATGCGCAGAAAATTCTAGAACTCTTGACTATAGAAAGAACTTTGAAATCGTATGCTTTCATCGTCTCCTAGAAGTAATCAACTAGGATAAACCATAACGTGTATGTACGAGTGTGCACGAGTTATTTTATTAAAGTGGCTAAGTGTTTTGTGCGAAAGAGTATTTTGCGATGAAATCTTGTTATTTTAGTAAATATATTTTAACCGTAACTAGCTTCATTATAAAATATTTCTTAATGCGGCGTAACTAGGCTAAATATAATATTCTTAATTTTTTTGTGGAATAGCTTAAAATGGGATTAAACTATAGTTGAATTCAATTTCAGGGATCTTTTTTGTTGTTTTGTGTCTAGGCAATTGCTCTTCTATAGTTTTAAGTGCATTAATATAGTACGCTCTAATATTTATTTAAATAATATTTATGTAAAATAAATTTGTTAATTAAGTTATAGACGGAACCTTATCACTTTTACTATCAGCTATAATGAAGATGGTCAAGAAACTACACCGCAACTATGAACGGGTGACATATGTCAGTCAAGTTGCTGCTTCTTAGTCTGTCAGACTAAGAAGAAGCAACTTGATTGAATTGAAAGTTATTATTACCTGAAGTAGTTAAATTACTGGGCGAAGTAACATTATATTATCAGATGACTTATAGGTAGAACTCGTGATAAACTTAAGCAAACAAGAAGAAGCAATATACAGTATGAATATTGTTTACCGTATTATGCAAAGTTATCCTACTACCAATATGTACTACTTATTGCTTTGTCGTGTTGATTGATTCGGATACATATATATCCGATTTTAATCAATGTTTGCTTACTATGTACACTTTGATCTTACTTGAGAGTTAGAATAGCTTAAATATCAATGTATAGTCGCAATAGTTTTTTTATAATAAATAATAGTATTTGTGTGGTATCGGCAGAGTAGAATAGTACCGCCCTCTGTACAAGGTGTCATAAGAGGCATCTAAGGTTCCGGAACCGACAGATTGGTATATTCATCCGATACAGTGTAGCTCAAATTTACAGGGCCGGGATGGGCAGCAGTAGCCCCGTCGAGAAAGTAGCGATCTGCGATTGCCAAGCGCGGCAATTATAGGTAAAATTCCGCCTTTCTTGGGGTGGGGAGGCCCTTATCCACCAGTGGACTTCTAATGACTGATATGATGATGATAACGATAGTTTAGCCCCTGCGTTAGTATGTCAGTTAGTTAACTTCTCATTTTATAAATATAGATTTGTATGAATTGCTTTTCCCTTTGACATGCCGGTTACATTTATTATTCTTTATTTATTAGAACGTTTAATAATTGTATAATCCCTAATAACATTATTAAACATATACTGATTATTAATACAGGTGTTCAGCCAAAATATAAATGAAAAGGAATCTAAAAACATATTATTAATTACGCTTTTTTAGCAATTTAATCAAATGTAGAAACAAAACTAACTTATACCTTAAAATTTAATCAAAGTACAGAGATAAATAAATGAAACGCTTAAATTTATAATAAATCTTTTTATTCCCATGTACAATATAAACAGGAATATGTTAATTTTAATATCATTCATGAATATTCAATGTAGCCACTTAATTTTAATATCCAAAAAGCTTCTTGATTGGGGATCTGTTCTATTAAATTTCAATTATCATAAAGAATAATTTTGTTCGTTCGTTAATAAGAGAATTCATCTAGAAGAGGAAATATTCGAGCATCGCGAATTTAATAAACTTTTACAAAGCTTTTCTCCCCACGTCGCAGGCGGCGTAAGTAAATAACTACCGGATGATTAGAAACGCGTGATATTTTTATGTACATTAAGGTATTTGGAGGGGGCAATCAAATGAGGGCGTGAAACCTTTAAAAACGGATAGATTATAAAATAATAATAAATTTGTACAACGTCTCAGATTCACCTGATTGCGAGATAAGTCGCTTAAATCACTCGTTATACGTATGGACATCAGACAACAAAGGAATCATCAATATAATACTTAAATACATGTTTAATACTCAGATACAGAACCAACACAAATATTGATCGTACTAATATTTGTTTGGGAAAAGTAGTCCCAGTCTAGTGCCCGTTTAATGGACCAAACGGTTGATACTATAATAATGACGATTTCCACTATTTAAGGTAATATTACAAATAGCTGGTGACATAAAACCTTCTACATATAACAATAAAGATTAAATCTCGTGATAAAGGATTTTACAATTTAATACATACATTCATTACGTCTGTGTCCCACCAGTGTAGGCAGAGGCTATGAGTCTACTTGTTACGATCTAGGCATACTTTCTTTGCTTTACATATACTACTCTTTTAGGGTTTGATCTTAATGGAGAGAAAAAAATATTAACCTTTCTCGATATGATGAATACCCAAAGTTAAAATAGCAAGAGTTACTCCATTACACTACTGTAATATCAGCTTCATGACAGAGATAACCCGCCGCGATCCACATATTCTTCTTAATCAGCTACAACAAATAGGCAGCCATTTTGCCATTGTTGGTCACAAATATATACATAATGCATAAAGTTCATAAAGTAAATCGCTGGCATTGATGTAAACACTCAAATTTTCATCAGCTATGTTGAGGCTGTGCGGTAAATCGCCTTGTACTGTTATGTTTAGCAGTTCACCATGTTGGATTTCGATCGACGTCTCTTAACTATGCCTTGTCATCTAAACATCAGTTGAAAACGAATGATAGTAGAAATGTCATTTTTGACTAAATACAATGGATGTTTGTTAATTGTATTACTCTTATTGACTATATCTAATAAAAATATTCAACTACAAAGAGTTTTGCTCGTGAACTCGATTTTCATATATACATACCTTAACTGTGGTGTTCTAAAAAAGTTGAAGTTTATAAAATATAACGCGTTCAGGAACCATAACCCCGCGAATGATACCGCTATAAATTACGGTTACCGATAAAGGTTAAAGGTAATTGAAAGTCTCATGCAACAATTTTATGGTAAATAAATCGAGTTTTAAAGTAGTTTCAGTATAACTGAATTATTTCAGGATGTCGTTTATCAACGCCGAAAACTGTAAGACATTTTCATTGACATTTGAACACAAAGACAAACTAAAGGCAATTGAAAATTTCTTTCAAATAAAAAACCTTTTTACTAAAATTATCTTGCCCGACGAACTTGTAGTACCTCCGGAGTATTTGAGTTCTTAACAAACTTTGCTATAACGCCAAATTTTGTGAAAGGAAGAAGACAAGAAAATTTGTGGAAGTAAATTTGTACATAGTCAAAGCCACGCACCTGTATGTTTGGTAAATTTATTATGTACCTGCTTGTTTTAATGATTAAGCTTATAAAATTTATTATAAATTACCTAAAAACTATTATAGATAATATTAACTAGAAAAAATTAACTTGTCCCAGACTTCAGGCGGGACTCGAATCTACATCCGTTCTTTGCTAGGTAAAGCAGTTCACACTACCGTTATTTACGGAGACCTTAGAAGATACGTCGTTTTTTGCAGAAAAAGCATTCAATTTCATAAAACTTTAAAATGAATAATAAAAAAAATATAAAGCTTTTATTGCCTATTAGGCGTGTGGTACCGGCAAAGTATAATAGTACCTCCCCTTGTGCTAGGTATCGTAAGAGGCGACTGAGATACTAAAATCGACAGATATATCCACCCGAAGCAGTGTAGCTCAAAATGCAACAGGCCAAAGATGAGCAGCAGAATTCCCATCGCAATGCTACGCTCTGCGATTGCCACAACGTTTACAATACGTGGCAAATATGGGTCATAAAATTAATTATGGGTGGTATCAAAGTCCCCCATTCTTGGGTAGACCTATGTCCAACAGTGGACGTTTGATGGCTGCTAACATATTGCTTATAAACATTTAACTATTAAAAAATAAACTATTTTTGCGACTCAGGACTAGTAAACTTATAAATACATATTTATTGGGAAAGTGGCTGGTGTATTATACATTTAGTTATGAATTTTGCTTTCAGCTGATATGGACTTGGAGGCTGAAAACATTTTTGATCATCTTTCAAAAGCCCATGCGAATGATTTCGCAAGGGCCTATATCATCATATCAGCCCTGGAAAGTCAATTTCTGAACATAGACCTTCCCGGGTCCAGTTGTTTTCTCATTATCTTGCGAGATTTTTATCCATGTTTGTTACGCTAGATATGTTGATTCCGCTAGCTAATTCGACATTTTTATTTCCTGGTATAGTAGAAGATTCTAGTATACCCTATCAACCAAAAAATTGTGATTTTTTCATTTATTTTATCTATAGAACACATAAACAATATCCTTTCTATTTACGTATTTTATATAATAATCTCTAAATTTCGGGAGTGCAAAACGAAGTTTACACTTGCAATATTAGAATTAATTATTATTAATTTCTTCACTAACCGTAGCAAAGAAATTAATGAAAAAGATTAAAAAGGTCCCGCAACCCTTAGTGTTGAACAATTTCCAGATCCACGCCGCTGCCGCAAATAGCTCCAAAGACAAACACCGTTCTTATAACGGAAGATGATGCCAGCCTATTAAAAAAAGTACTGCACTGCGGGTTCTCATTTAATTTGATATTATTTACAAGTTATTGTAGCCGCCATGTTGTCTGCGATCGTTAATACTTAAATACGAGTAAGTGACTCTTTATTTTGTTAATTTGATTTAGTGCTTTAAAAATAAGAGTTTGGCGTTTTTCAATCTGTATACAAACGGCCAGAAAGATCTTTGTACAAATCAATAAAAAACCAAGCAAAGTCTTGACTATTTAATATCATATATGTTTACAATAAATTAGTATTCAACTGACTTAGTTAGGTTTAGTTATTTATAACCATATTTATTTAATAATAATTTAACCACCAATAGAATATTTCATTACGGGTTATAAATTTCCACGGGACGGACGTGCAGTGGTAGAAGTATATGTCTACGCTAAACGCGGGGAAAGTTGTGGGGGGAAAGATATTATATACACAAATTGATTCTTTATAAAAGTCTAATAGTCTAGTAAGCTATGTCAATTAGAGGTTTTTGTATAAAATCAGAAAATTATTAAAAGACGAATGCAACTCAAAACAGCATTAGCAAAGCATTTTTTTTATTAAGAATTCTAAAAAATAAAATTTAGCTGCGCGCTGTAACAGGTACGCGACAGTACGCCAAAAAGCGTTATATTTGTTTCTCAAAAGGCTTGCACAGCCGCAACTCTTATGAAATAATTATATTTTAATGCAAACCCTTCGGCCTCTAAGAGAGCTGTTACGTGTTTGTAGGCTGCCACCGCTGCATTAGTACAAATACTGAGAGCCTGGTGAGAGTTCAACGTGTTTAAATTTAATGCCGTATGTTGAACTCACATGGGCGTGTTCAACCCCGTACTGTAATTCTTTTATGTTTTTTACTTTACTACCTACTTTAGTTAAAATATGGTAACTGTCAGTGAAAAATCTTGTTTTTCACTCGAGTCCTCAGCCCAGTTTTATTTTTGCATTATAATAAGCAAAGAGGTAATTGTCAAGCGAAGTGATTGCAGCTACATTCTTGCAAATACATCGCACTCGCCGGCTAATGCGCTGCGCAAACGTCATAAAGAGGTATTTTTCTTAAAAGCCTTACTTCGTGTCCCATCGCGCATACTTTATCACGCACACTGCAGCGGCACCGCGGCAAACAATAGTCTGCAGTCATTGTCCTCTCGTATTATGTGCTACCTTAAGGGCTATTACGTCACTTTGCGGAAGATTTTATTGTTACGATTATGTTTACGAACCGTGGAAACTTCGCAGGGAGAGTAAGGTACGTTAATAATGTACGGTACACGCGTACTGGAAGTGTACATTGTAAATAAGACAATGCATTTCCCTTTTCGAGGTGTAATGGAATTATCTTGGATGTAATGGATTTTTGTTCTTTGTTTCAAGAATATTTGTTTCAATATAGGTTTATGTTTAACATTGCTTAAAGTAATTATTCTATTTAGAGCAGTCGTCTAGATTTCTGGACGTTCATACATTTTAACGATGTGTTTTTATACATAAGCACTTTAAGACGTTTTTGTGTTGTATGTATGCTGTGAGTTTGAGGGATAGATTATAGATTTAAAAAATACTCACTCAACATCTTATACATTGACATTACTCAGTGGTAAGTTGCTTAAATATTACGGACATCAGGCAACAGACGAATCATAATTATTATATTTTAATACATATTTTTACACCCAGAAACAAGATAAACATAAATATTTGTCCAGCTTGTTGCATTTGAGCTAGATTGTATCGGGTAGATATACCGCTATCTGTCGGTGCCGGTAGTTAAGTCACCTCTTATAAAAACCTGATACAGTGTGAGGTACTACTCTACTCTGCCGGTATTATATGGGTAGATTACTTACATAAGATTCATTGCCTTACGTTCTATACCGAATTAACGTAAAGTGTACGTAACGTAACGTAATTTGTACTCGTATCAAAACATGTTTACCTCATAAATATTTTTTATTACCGAAAATATAAGCAAAGTTTTGCCCACAAATCCACTGGATCGGATATAAAACAAAATTATCTTGTCCAAGACTGTAAGGTATCTTTCATTTGGATCCAGTTAATTTCACAATATTGCGAGTTTTTGGTCTTATAATCCAAATTGGGGCTCGGATACCTCCGCAGTATATTTTCAATTTCGCATGTACCAATATACAAGTGTTTTCCATTTTTCATGAAATATACAAGTTCTTAAAGGAAAACTTGTATATTGAGTTTTCAGTTATTTAATTTCTTGTTCAATCTTACCTTTTACAGAGCTGAAATGTTTTTACAGAAGCTTTTGAGTCCCATAAAGTGAGTTGGTGGCGACTAAAACTCATTTAGTCGGCGTACATCTAGAGAAAACCTAGTTTTCAAGCTTTTACTTGGTCTGAGTAGTCTCATTACATGTAAGCTAAAGCAAACCCCAAAGGAAAGAGGGTTAAAGCAGTGTCAGATGTGTGTAGCTTAATAAAAAGTGACATATCGTTTTTATAATGCAATATGTAGCAGCATTAGAACTGAGAATTCTTCCCATAATTTCCGCGCTAGGCAGGCGTGGTGGTAAGCGCAGATCCTACCTTCGTGATGGAAATGCTGCTGCCCATGTCCGCCTTGCTGCATTTGAGCTACGCTGTTAGATATTTATACTGCTATCTGTCGGTTTCGTTACCCTAATCGCCGAGGATGCCTTGTGCTTTTTTTACGACACGTTGCAATTCTTTTATTTATGACAATTTAGAATTATCTTTCTGGATGTGACTCTGTTCAGAAGCGCCAAGCTGTACTTCGAAAATTAGACAGATAGCTAATGGAGGTCGTTTCCTATACCTTATATACACATACATTTATATAGATAATATTATTCTATGAAATACTATAAAGAATACATAAACAAAAATCCTATAATTATTTTATTTAGCTGTATTACAAATGCAATATTTTTTTGTGTAAATATATATGTACATAGTAGTTGTTTGTGTAATATAATATCATGTGCTGAATATCACACAGTATTTATAGTGACAAAACACTTGTAAATATGATGCCATTATTTTTATTATTATGTTATACATATGAAGTTGTATTTTTCTCTATGACCCAGGGTGTTCGTTTATGGGATGCATTCCCGCTAAATATTATATGCACGCAGTCCCTGCCACAGTTTCAACGATTGGGAAAGGATTACTTTCTATCATTTTCTAATCTTATTATATTTTCTAGTATATTTAATATATATTTTTTTAAAACTTATTTTCACTTCTTAGTTTTATTCACTCTTTCCATCCAAAGATAGCCTGGAAGCTCGCTATTTGCGATAAGGCTGCCCATTTTAATATATGGTTAGTGTATTTTTCATATATTTTTATAATTGGTGTACAATAAAGTATTTATTATTATTTCCATATATAAGCGTCGTCAGACAGAGTTTTATCTCGAGTACATCGAAGTACAGGCTTGCACTGACTTCGTTTACAGGCTATTTCTACTCGACTGTTTGTCCCCTATGTCTATGTATGTCTAGCAGTTTACCTCTCTGTCTCTACAATCTCTCTTAGTCATTCGTGATAAGGATTAAGTCAAAGAATAGTGTGTATCTATAAACATTGCTAGAATTATACATTATATAAGATAGTTTTGTATAGAGTTGATGAGATTCGTTACCTTGGTATTAAATAACTATTGTTCTAGATTCAACTAATGTTTTTTTTTCTTTCATTCGTCACATCGACGATATCTTAACAAAAGCTTGTCTTTGGTATTCTAAATATGTTAGTAAACCATTAATAAATGTATTAATCTACACGGTTCTTTTTAATAACTATATCCGTAGTCCGTATTAAAAATAAATGAAATGGATATTTGAAAATGTTTGTATTGATTGTGGAAACTCTTTGTAAGCATATACATTCTCTAAGCCTTTCCCTGAATAGAACGTACAGATGCTATGTATCAATTTAAAAATGTTCATGATATTGACAATACCCTTTCTATGCTGTCAAGTATCACTTTACGTATTGCAGACTGGTAAGAAATGTTCGTAAACATTATTTATTACTACATTTTACATATATTGAATATGTAAAATGTAGGCTGACATCCTAGACGGCAAAAATAGCCTCGTTCGACGCCAATGCAAACTCCACCTGTAAATTAAGTTACATAGAAATATTAACTAATATTTTACAAAATACTATCAGTAGCGTAGATAGGAACGCAAACGAGTAAAAGTTAAAACTATAAATTAATAAAAAAATTAAGGTAGTAGTACATCTTTTGTTATTCTTGAGATCTTTTGCCGCAAGATAACTTATAATTTGTATTGAATGTAAAAATCTATATTAGTACTAGCGGATCCGACAGACGTCCTGATAAAAAAATCCAGATACCGACTGCAGCGCCATCTGCCGAGCTGATGGTTAATCTAAATCATCCAGGCCCTCACTTGAATGCATTAAAAAAATATCATGCAAATCGATTCAGATGTTTAGTATAGATAAATAACTTAGATACTGCAGCGTCATCTCTTTTGTAAATCTAACCATCCTAAGCGCTACCCAAATGCACACAAAAACATTTAAAACGGTCCAGCCATGACACGTACAGTAGAATTATATGTATGAAGATTGTAAACGCACTGTAGAATACTTCTGTATATACTTCTCTTGTTTTTCTTTTGTTAAAATATGTTTAATATAGGGGTTGTTTGTTCAAATTATCAAATTTTTCGCATTATTGCTGTGAGTATAATCAATGAAACTGATGTTCATGTTCCGTTCTACTGGCTAACGGAGCGTAAGGCCTTAGTTAGCATCCGGATAGGCTTTGTGTAGCTTGTTTGCGAACTAGCGGCTTACTGGACATGACACTGGCCTTACTCACTTGCACAGGAAGGTATAGATGAGAATAGAACTTTACGGTATAATAACAATCGTCAAAATCGTCCAAAATCATGACAGGATAACGACTTTTTGTGAATTTTGTGGCATTAACTATCATTTTGAATATGTCATGACTTGTTTTGATTTAGAATATAATAATAACAACACAACATTTAATCAAATGACTCTGAGATATGTAGCTTGAAGCAATTGTGTTACAGATATCATTCAAGCAAGGAATTATAAATATAATAATATTTTTTATTATACACCAGCCAAACAGATTCAAAAAAATAGATAAAATAAAAAATAAGTAGTGGGCAGCACAGATACAAAACAAATACACACGTCCATCACATACATGTTTTTCCAGGGTTTGAGATCGATCCCACACCTTTAGCGCACTAGAAGATATTAACTTTTTTGACTGAGGTATTAAAGAGTTAAAAATTATAAACCGCGTAATTTCACAAATGCCTTCTAAATCAAAATCAATTTACAAAACTAAGCATTTTATTGCAATTAATACAATATATATAGGAAAGTAATTGTGTGCAGTGCCGAAACTTAGGAATAAACCTAAGATTGTACATTTTTATATCTTGCATTCATGCTAATAATATGAACACTCTAAATATGAATACCCTACCTCCAGCCGACCTTTGTATATTACTATATTTGCCAGCAATAATTTAATATTGCTGATGAAATGTTAATTATTCTAAATATATTTCATTATTGAAATACCACGCTCAGACTGTTTTGATGTCTCTCTTTCGCTATTTCTACTTATTTATTATCTTTGATATGATTTTGTTCACTAAATGGTTGTTAATTATCAGTAAATATGAGTTTCTTTGTTACGTTTTAACACCTTAATAAATTAGATTGTCATGAAATTTGTAAGAAGGAAATGGTCATGATACAAAAAATGACATCACCATATCAGTCCTTGAACGTCTACTACTAGGCATAAGTATTGGCTCATCAAAGAAGGGGAAAATTTGCCCATAATTGTTGCGCTAGGCATGGTTACAATCGTAGGGCCTATCCTCGCAACAAAAATGCTGCTGCCCAACGTCATTCTGAATTTATGTTACGCTATCTTGGATTAATAAGCCTAAAAAGATATAAAAATTTTATTCCGTATTTTCCCCTAAAATATATGAAATCTAAACATATAAGTAAAAACAGCAATAATTAATGCAATTATTCTTAGAGTTATAGTAATGTTAAAAATATAAATATCGTTTTTTGTAAAAAAAAATATATTTAAATGTGTTCAAAAGAAACTGTCAAAAAAGTTGTAGAAATATTAATAAGTCGAATAAATTCACTCCTAAAACTCTCTCAGAAAATTAATTCAATATTTAAACTAAAATATGATCAGTAACAGTTTTGAAACATTTCAAAGTTGCAAATCATTCGAAGCGAAGGTTGTTGAATGCGAAAGTTCTCAAAGATATTTGTAAGAATGAGACATTAAATCATGACCGTATTATTTTCATAATAAATTATGAAAGAAATGTACAGACGTAAGATTATTAAGTTATCATTCAAATTTAAAACAATTCTTGTAGCTTTCTAAGCAAGCATACGGCTTGCTTTTTCGTTTTAAATGAATTTTACCCTTCATCTCGAAGGGTAGTTTTTAGAAATTGGTTTAATATCGAATATAAATATAGAATTAGTAATCTACTTGCCTTTGTAATACAGTCAAATAATTACATGAAGTATGATGATATAATATCCTTCGCAACACTTCCTTGATAATTTTAGTACAATTGCAAAGCGCATGTGTCATTACATACATACATATATCACTCCTGTGTGTCATCAGGGTAAGCAGAGATTATGGTTCTCCACTTGTTGCTATCTTGGAATACCTTTTTCGCTTCCCTTATTCGCACCAGTCCTTTTATACACGTACGATTATTCTTGGTACTTCTGTCCTGGCCCTTCTTTAATACCTCTTCTACCTAATTAAGATATGTTCGCTTCGGTCGTCCTATACCAACTCTTCCATTCACTTCCGCTCTGTATATTTGTGCAGTCATTTTACTTTCATCCATCCTCTCTACATGTCCAAACCATCTCAACATTCCATATTGTTGTCACAACATCATCTTATACACCACATCGATCTCTATTCTATATATTACATTATTCTTTAATCTGTCTCTCAAACTCACACCATAAATACTTTGAAGTGTTTATATAGTAGTTTAAATGCTCTAATTTCAACAGCATTTATTGTACTCGCGTGTTTCTTCTGCCATACCTAACATTTACTACCATTTGTCAGTGTTGAAACCAATGTACCTCTATGAACAGCCAGTCGTGCCCTTTTTGACAAATAATGGGTGCCTATAAGTATATAAGGCTAATAGTAGCATATAAGGCTCCATTGACACTATTTCTAGCTTTTACTTTCCGTTCAATATACAAACTCTTTCACTTGTTCAACTTTCATGTCATCGATCACAATTTTTCATAATTTTCTCTTTTTCAACCAGAAGATGCTACTAACAGTTGTTTATAAATAATTTGAATAACAAAGGCGATGCTACATTCCTGTCTGACGGCTCTATGGATGTCAACCCATTCGTGTAGGCACGGTTTATTGTAACGCAAGCAGCATAAGCCTTGTAAAAAGATTGGAATGCCTAAATCAATCGGTCACTCACTAACATATAGATACATAATTTTCCACAACTACTTTCGCACAACCTTATCATAAGCCTTTTAGTACTATAAGCCAAGTCAATAAAAGCGCAATAGATCTTTGACCTTTTGCAAGACACTTAGGCTAGGTAGAGAAAAGACTTGATCTATACTCCCCATTCCCTTTCTAAAACCAGATTGTACATCCCAGATTTTTCCTTCAGTGTCATTTACTGCTTTTCTTACTAACACATTTCCATCTCATTTGCCGATTCCGTGATAAGTCGCATGAAGCACATGTGTAATGGACGTCAACACAACAGTGGAATCACAAATACACTACTAAAATAAAATCATAAAAACATTTGTCCTGAATGGGGATCGAACCCACGACTTTTGACGCACAAAACAGGATTATTACCATCTGCGCGATGTCCTCTGCTGGACATAAGAGTGGAGTGGCAATCGCTGAGTGTGGATATGCGACGAGGTTGCAACTGCATCCCCATCACACCGTATTTAAGCTACGCCAGTGAAGATAGATATACGCCTTCGGTCCAGTCGGTTTCAGCACCACAACCATCTATAACGGCATCTGGTATCGAGGGAGTTAAATAATTTACTATTAAAGAATCTGTTTAATTTTTTCTGCTTGGGTCTGTTTTCGCCGCAGCCCATTTTTGTGACAACATAATGTTCACACTAGAGCTATCTTTGAAGCCTAATGATATATAATTCATAGCAATGTCATGGAGATCGTGGTATACATGCACACGATTTTTTTAAGAGGTCTGCGGTAAGGTAAAGGTTGGTAAAGGTAAAGGAAGGTAAAGGTAAAGGTTTTATGCTTAAGTAGCCTATCTTTAACTTTATTCGCATAGAGTTCCCTATATCTCCCGTAAAATGAGTTAAAATTAGTAATAGAATTAAATATTGATAGTTCGACAGGCCCGGTGGCGCAGTTGGTCATGTGCGCCAGGGGTCGTGGGTTCGATTTCCACCCAGAACATATATTTGTACGATGATATTTGAATATGTTCTGTGCCCCTGTATTAAATATACTTGTGATGTCTCTGTTTCTGGCGTCCGTAACACAAGTGCTTTAGGCGGCTTACCACGGAGGCAGGCCAATGTATGAGATGTTGTGAGAATTTATTTATTTGTGAGAATTTACATATAATATGTAAATTATGTAATTAGGTATGTAATTCACTATTTTATCTTTTTGAGATTAAATTATTCAGCTGTCAGTAAACATTATTATAAAAGCATCTTGTGATATAGGAGACGCCGATAGTAGATAGATGTCACGTAACTTGCAAATGCTGCGGTTATAAAACAGGTATAAAACGAAATTATTAGAAATATCAAGAGCATGACGTGGTGTCGTTCAACTTTATGTTTAAAATATTGAAGGGTAATAAAATTCTATGTAGCAGACTTGAGGTAAATGACACGACTTGAAGTAAACTTGAACCCTTCTGTATATAACTGTCATATTACATTTTTTTCTTCTCTAGTGAAGCCATCTATTAATGATGCGTTCGTGAAAATTAGTTGTTTTTCTGCAACCGCAGAGCGTAGTTTCGCAACAAAAATGCTGCCACACATTCCTGCCCTTTTGTATTTGTAATATATATATTTTTGAAAATATACCGCCATCTGTTGTTTCTGGTACCTCAATCACACCAAGCGACTTATTAGGCAGTTTCTAATCTGTCTAATCTAAAATAAATTCACACAATATTTCATAACATTGATCTGACTCCCAAATAATTAATTTAAAGCACTCATGTGACGTATATGTGGGGCGACCGTTCACGCACAATATAGGAACACTACCTAATGCGTCATCAGACTCGTAAAATTTTCAAAAAAATCAGTATTCATATAGGGTATCCAATGATATACGATACATTAAGAATAATCTGAAATAATATTTTAAGAATAAGCAAATGCGAAACCAAAATAAGATTCTACTCGTATATTATACCTAGGCGAATCCTTTTTTAGATACAAAATTTCATATCCATTCTATCTCAGAACCTGCCCACTGCCACTTCAACTTAAGCTACGTCGGAAACTTTGTTTCTTTTACAGATTTTCTCATTCCCGATTCGATCGCGCAAATAGACTTTAAACATATTAAGTATTGTGTTTTGGCAAACATAATACTCAATGATGTTTCTATATATAGTTCATATACATTTTCTTTAGGATAAATTTATTGTTAGTCTTCTAGTGACCTTCACCTGATACCAAAAAATAGGCTATTACTTATTTACTCTGACTTGTCCTTACAGATGGAATTGCTGTATATATATTGTCGGGATCATATTTGATAATTAAATAACTTATATGTTTAAAAATAATATAATTTTTAGCATATTTTAGTTACATAGATAACATCCCGCCTATAAAACTTATTTTTAATAATATTTCACGGAAACAAAAACTTCTAAAGTACTATTAACCAGAGACCCCGTTTTAGTCTATCAATTACGGTTAACGATTATAAATTATGTTTGAAAACTGATCCTATTTTCCGACGTAGAGTGTCAAATGCGCGCCCCTCGTACCAAGGAAACAATCGTGCGATCCGGCTCACGATCCGCCCTACCGTGGTATAGGGGTTCGCAAACAATTAGCTTATAAAACAAAGGCTGGGTGAAGCTGACAGACGCAATTGAGGTACCGGAACTGGAAGTTGGCGGTATATTTATCCAAAACAGTGTACAGGGCGAGAACGTGCAGCAGCATCCCCATCGCGAAAACTGCGCTCTGCAATTGCACTTGCCCGGCGCGGCAATTATGGGCACAATTCCTTAATTTTTGGGGAGGCCTATATCCAGCTTACTTCCAATGGCTGGTATGGTAGCAGTGGTTCGCATGATTAAGAGTTGTCTGCTCAGAATTTATATGGTTGGTAACAATATTTTTAAACGCAAAGGAATGGAAAATCTCATGAAAAACCTTCGTTGCATATACGTGAAACGTTTAAAACGTAAGTATTGCCCGCCACTTCATCCGCATTGAAATTGTACTATGTACTCAGTCATATGATTTCTTGCGAAACCGTAACATCTTAAATCCAGCAGCGGACGTTCTATGGCTGCTGTAAAGATGATGATGATGACGAAGTGTCGGTACAATGAAAATCGGTCGGCGGGTCCGATGGCGTAGATGGTAGTGATCCTATCATGTGCGCCGAAGATAGTGCGTTCGATCCCTACCCAGGACAAATATTTATATGATAATATTTGTTCTGTGTCTGAGTGTTAAATATGTAATATGTATTTAAGTATTATATTTATGATTTCTCTGTTGTCTGACATCCGTAACAAAAGTGCTAAGCGACATACCTCGAAGTCAGGTCATTGTATGACATTTTGTGTAAATTTATTATTTATTTATTTATAAATACGCATATTTGCTATTAAAACATACCATTCTTTACTAAATAGAAGCAAAACCATCGCATCAATCGCAAATCACGAAATACAATTCCCCACAAATCGAAATTGGATGCTTACACACCGGAGAGCATGCATATATTCACGTCACGGCTTTTTTGGGCAATCTCAACATGTTTTATACCTTCCTTTTATCACCAAACAAAACGGGGAACGATCGTGGTGATACCAAGATTTATCGTGCCTCAGGGATAGTTCTAGTCGTTAAATTTTGACCCTTGGCAGCACTTAAATTCCCATATTATTTGGAATGGTCTAGATTTGATAACGGACAGTCAGGGCCTCGTAATCTTAACAGTTAATGCAAATAGAGATCGTTATTCCTACATTTAATTATATAATCCAGTCATTTTTATTACTTTTATTACTTTTATTAGAACTAGTAATTAATTAAATTAAAATTTGTAATTGATGATGGAACAAAAAAGAGGTCGTGATTTCGTACAAATTTCAAAGCGCGATTAGTAAAAAAACTGGTTTTCTCTCCTTTATTTGCATGCTCGATGAAAATAATTTATGTTGATTTTCTATGCATAAAACCTCATAAAAATCTGTTAATTGTTATACACACGATCTCTCATACTGAAGCAAGCACGTATATTTGTAAGAATGTATGTAAGGAAAATATATATTTTTAACGCTTCACGGTAAGCAGTAAAATAAAATAGTACCTTTCCCCTCTTAGGCGACTTAGGTACCGAAAACGACAATTTTTTATGATATTAGGCGGTATGAATGATAAGAAATATTAAGTGGCAGTAAGAGCATACTGGTCACGAAGCTACATTGTGCGACTTTCATTATATTAAAAATCGCTTTTATTTCCAATCCAAAAATCATTTAGGGCAGCTTATATTCTACAGTTACCTTCCTACCTACCTTCAGCTGTGATATATTTTACGTTATTACAATCTACTTATTTTATACCGCCTTATAAATACCCTTCATAAACATACAAACTTAACTTGCTCTACTTTTATAGTACGATATAAAATTTTTTACCAAAATCGGTAGAAAATTCTGTCCTTAATATTCGTGTTACCGGCTCATTACCCCTATCACGAGAGGCCTATAAAGCAAAAATTGTTTCTGGTATCCCAGGGAGACCTCAATTCTCTGACCCCGGAGTGTAGTGATATACGACCTCCTATTTGTCAGTACCCTCTCGACCTGTTAGCAACCCTTATCGGCGGTCGCAAAATGACAGAATCAATAATTTATTCAATTTGTTTTTTTTTCATTTCTTGACTCTGTGAGCAGCTGATTTAGCTTAAGTGCGTCACTCACCCAATATTGTGTAAGCAATACGTTATTCAGTTAATTAATGGTCACTCACATCATTCTTTGTACTATATATAATAAGGATATATAAAAATAAGGAAACTTTCATATTATCTATTGATTTTTACGAGATAATTCTTTAAGAGAGTTTGTTTCCCGGTACCACAAAAAATACTTTAGAAAATGCGTGAAGCCGCTAAAGCCACCAATCCGTCTAACTTATATCGTAGATATGACAGTTTTGGTGGAAAATATATAAGTATAAGACGTTTGCAGCTTTTTATAGTTTTATATTCTAAGTCGTCAAACAAACACAGTCCGCGTGATAGTAAGCGTCACCGAAGCCTATGAACGCTCGTATTTTCACAAGGATATCACTAGAGTGTTGCCAATCTTATAGGTTGAAGATATTGTCCCATTACCCAGTAATTTCAGTTTATTTCTCATCCTTCAAGCTGATACACATCAATGCTATAACTGCTGCTTGGCAGTAAGAATGAGGTACTAATGCAGGCGATCTTTGTATGATGTCTAGGTCTAGCAAAAATTTGTTACAAAGAATATGTATTGGTTGTTACGGTTCCCGCTCTTTTGTGTTTTAGGGAACAAGCAAGCAACCAAACAAAGGCAAGCATTTAAATCTTTGCTAATTTATATGATATTATTATTATCTAATTTTATCTAATTTAACTTTAATCAATCCGTAACACACTACTTTTGGCTACTTTCGTCGAAATTGGGTCAATATTTAAAATGTCATGTGAATTTAATTTGTTGTTTACTTAGATACTACTCTTTATTTTTAGTAGTCATAGAGAATATAAATTCATTTAGTTGAAATGTTTACTCGCGAAATGGACTTTGTTTACTTTTTTATAGCATATAAAAAAGCGTCTTCCTCCCTTTGCACTAACGTATTTGTGGAACAACTACGTAAGCCAGTTTTATATTTGAATGTCCGTTTGACCGTAATAAACTAGGATAAGTTTCAAAGAAAAAAACGTCACGTTTTTTATGTTCTCACCCGAGATAGTGCTAAAAATAAAAACTCTGCTACATTACACGTGCTGTAGGTTCCACGTTAGAAGTTGGAGCGGTAATGGAGAATTCGCGCCAAGTGTGAATTACATTATTCTGAAAAATTTGTGAATATGTTATATACTAATAAATGTATTTTTTCTTTCACTTTCTATAGCTATTCAGCAGCAATTAAACGAGGGAGAATTTTGATTATGATAGCGACGCGTGTAGTCTTGGTAGTAATCGCAGAGCAATCTTTGTGACGGGACTTTTTGTCCTCTTACATCTGAGTAAGCTGAATGGATGTATCGGTAACTATCAGATTTGGTACTTCAGTTGCCTCTTGCGATGCCCGGTACAGAAGGAGGTACCTCCTCACTAGAATAGAATAGTACTAGAGTATAGGTGTTAATCAGATAGTCTGTCCACCGTATGAGCGGAGGTCCTTCGCTGCGCTAGCCGGTATGTTGTAAGAGGTGTCTAAGGTACCACAACCGACAGATGGCGGTATATGCATCCTAAGCATTGCAGCTCAAATGCACAAGGAAGGGATGGGCAGCAGCATCCCCTTTTCAAAAGCTGCGCTCTGGATTGCCAACATGCGGCATTTATGGGCAACATTCCCCTTTTCTTGGGGGGGCCTATGTCCAGCAGAAGACTTTCAATGGCTGGTATGATGATGATGAATTAAGTTATTCATACAAAAGGTTATAACATAGACCGATGCAGAGCAGCAAAGCCTCCAGGGCCCATAAATCTCGCTGCAGATGTAACGGGAGCCTATCCCTCTAATTTATCGTCACTTCATTCTCATACCTCTTATTTTTAACGAGCCGTTTGCCTTTTTTAGTAATCATAAATGTCTAGCTACTTAACTATTAAGCATTGCTAAGTCTAGCTTAGTCATCCTAAGTCAGGTTCCATTGCAAATCAAGTGATGATCCTAGTTTCGGAGTGGTTGACCGTTTTTAGTTAGTAAACAGTGGTCGTGTCAAATCCGATCGTCGAGTGACTGTCCAATTTGTGCAGTACCGCTAGCGAGTACAGTCATTAGCGTCAATGTGATTAATAATTTGGTCCAATGTCATTACCATTTAAATTACTTAGTGGAATTTGTGTTTGTTGGTTTGCAGAATAGGTATATTTTTTGTGTATGTTTAAATAAATACAAATGTATGTAATTAGTACTCTAGACGCTTTTAAAAAGATTTAAATGAAGAAGAAATTGAAATATTGCAAAAATTACAGGATTAATTATTTTTTTCGACCAAGTCGACAAACAAGCATGATTGAAGAAAGCGACACTGCAGCCAAAAGACGCTTGTAATAGCACAAGGATATAATTAGTGCTTTGCTAACTTTGTGAGTTGAAGATATTACATCACAATATCCAGTAATATCACTGCATCTCTCATTGCATAAACCGGAACACAGAAATGCGAACACTACTGATTTGGTGGTGGAAATAAGTGAGAGTGAGGTTCCAATGAAGACGACCGTTGTATGGAGTCTCCCTCATGTATGAACTCAAACTAAAGTGGCTGTGGGCAGGGCACGCAGAACCCATTGCCGATGTAACCGTACGATACTACAATAAAGACATTCTTAAAGAATGCTATCGATATTACTAGAGTTAAAAATAGTCTTATTAGAAGCCCATTTTAATCAGTGTGACCGTGTGGTACCGGCAGAATAGAACAATACTTCCGCCTGTACCAGGTGTTGTTAGAGACGATTAAAGTATCGAAACCGACAGGTGGCGGTGTATCCACTTGAAGAAGTGTAGCTTAAATGCAAAACAGGGCGGGGTTGGTATTCCCGTCGCAAAACTATGCTCTGCGATTGCCACCACGATTGCCCAGTGTGGCAATAATAGGCAATTTCCCCCTTTCTTGTTGATGCCTATGTCCAGCAATAGACTGCTGCAGCTTTTACAGCTGCTATGTTGTCCGTCTATCTGTAAACGTCTAACAGCTGATATAGAAATGAAGATCAGTACATATGCAGTGAATTTATGTCATGTAATCTTTTAGAAAGTATATGTAGAGGAAAATACAGAAAGATACTCGCAGTCATTTACTATAGAAACCCCTTCTAATACTGGCCCAGTTTTACGACATCATATAACACTCGTGAAGTAAACAAGGAAATGCAGGCAAATGTGACAACCAAATACGTAATAGGACATCTAAAGGACACCGACGCTTCACCAATCGCGTAAAAGCATATCAACTGCGATGTATTTTGAAACCATTTTATTTATTCAGCATTGGTCGTTCCGCTGGGAATCCTCCGTCCTCTGAGGCTCCGTGGTATCCTTTTTTTGTGAATGTTTATCATTATCCTACTCTCCGGCTCTGTAACTCACAATAATATATGATGTTGAGTTGAATAACATGACTGGTTCCAAATCAGACACTTTGTACAATGCTTTCGCAACGTACTCAAAGAGGTCTAATTTATCCCTTAGATGCGCCCAATTGCATTGATAGTGATACTATCTTGTGCACCAAATGGGTTCGTTCCCCACCCAGGACAAATATTTATATGATTTGTATTTGTGCTGTATCTGGGTGTGCAATATTTTATTGTATTGAATTATTATATTTGTGATTTCTTTGTTGTCTGATTCCCGAAATAGAAGTGATTTATCTTGGAGTCAGGTAAATGTATGAGATTTTATTTATTTATATCGTATGACGGGCCTTTCAGTACATTTTGTGATGTTCCTATTTTGTATAACAACGTTTGCAGGTTTGATTCCCACGCAGGACAAACATTTCGACGCCACCTCTGTATAAAAAAGTTAAGGTAGAATTGTGTTGATGTATTTGCATTTTTTAAGTATTTTACAAAACCAATACCTATATTAATCCATGATGGTGCATTTGATAATGTTCTTAATGCTCGTGTTTTTATAAATAGATATTTTAGTATGATACCTCTTTTGTGATACCTCTGATGTCCGTAACACAAGTGCTTTAATCGACTTATATCGGTTTCAGGTTTATGTATGAGATGTATGAATCAATTTTGAAAATATGTATTTACGGTTCGTATTTAGTTCATTATCAAGTAAACTAAACAACATCCATCACATCATGCAGCACAAATCCCTTATTCAAAACAGGTGTAACATACAAAACGTTTAAAATATCTCCCCCTGGCACTACCGGTTATCCCTTATAAATCTAGCCCTACAGGCTTAGCCCCCCCAGCTCACGAGATTAAACAAGACGAATTAATGTGTATGTAACGGAACTTTGTGAGGTGATACATATAATATAACAAGATATACTACATGTTTGCCGTGAGGTACTGGCAGATTAGAATAGTAAAAATAATTCACAACCCATCTTATATATCTGGCTCAGAGACAAGTCGCTTGAAGCACTTGCGTTACATCATTGTTTTTATTACTACTCGTAGGACATCAGACAACAGAGGAACCATAATTATATTTATATACATATATTGAACACTCAGATACAGTATATATATAAATATCATCATATATATATTTGTCTTGGGTATTGATCAAACTCGCGACTCGCGACTCGCGACTCGTGTTCATATCTTTGGCGCCCAAGATATGAACACTACCATCTGAACCATCGAGCCTGCCCGTAGTGCCTCCCCCGTACCAGTTGTCGTACAAAGCGACTTAGGTATTAGAATTGACAAATAGCGGGATATGCATCCGAAACAGTGTAGTTCAAATACACAGGGTGGGGATGGGCAGCGGCAACCCCGATACTTTTGCGCAGCGCGGTAATTATGGTTAAAAATTTGCCCTTTCTTAGGGAGGCCTGTTTCTAAAAGTGGACTTCCAATGACTGATATGATGTTGATGATTTGGTAATACTACGTACAACGCTTTTTTAGACACTAGCTTTAGTCCACGAGTTTATTCGAATAGTTAAAGTAATAAATAAATTCATACAACTAGTCAGCTATAATTAAGTTGTACTCGTATTTTATACTCAGCAGTACTTTTAATATCTGTGTTTTAAAATATTTTTTTATAGTACATTACTACATTGTAGGCAAAACTCTAAATTTCTTGGGGAGGCCTATGTCCAGCAGTGGACTTCCAATGGAAGATAATGATGATAATGATGAGTAAATTATTAGATTTATTTTCTTCCGGTAGAAGAAAAATTTTGTGATACCCATTTTTATCCAAACTTTAACCGTTTACGCGTGTAAAAACGTATAAAATAGACTAACCTTAATTACTTACAGATAGTCTTAGCCTTCAAGGATCCATTCTATAAATTTTAATGGTTGATGATATAGCTTAAAAATATTTTCATTTAATTTAATACCGATAAATATAATTGTCAGGATTTAGCGCCATGATGTAATGTCAGATTTTTTAAATAAAAATGTTAGAATTTATAAAATTAGGTCACTGTGTTCAAAAGGTTTACTTGCCTTATAGTGACGAAAAATGTGTTTGTGAATATAAGAACTAACAAACATGATTTGTTAGATTTCATTGGAATCTTTTGGCCATTGCATGGCACAGAATATAGTAATCCTGTCTTGTGCGCTAAAAGGTCGTGGGTTCGATCCCCACCCAGGACCGATATTTATATGATGATATTTATAATAGTCCTGGGTGTTAAATATGTAAGTAGTATATGGTATATAAGTAGTACATTTATGATTCCTCTGATGTCTGATGTTTGTTACACAATTTGTGAGATGTTGTATTTTATTTATTCAATAAATTTGAGGTGAGAAATTACCGCTAAGCCAAGCCATTTTTACCATTTATACAAATAGAAAGTGAAAGTTTTCTATATTTCTATCATTATATTTATTAATATAATATAAGCCTTAACAAAAAACGGTTTTTTGCCTACAATTGCCATGTTCGCCAGGTTTGGTGGCTTTTTGCTCTATAATTATTAGTCAAAATACCTGTAAAAATGGCCAAATCCACAGGATAATATTTTGTGTCCGCAAAATGCTTGCTGAGATATATATATTGTATACATATAGTACTTTTATTTTGTTTTTTATTAAATGTTTTAGGGCAGATCTACATATGTACACATACAATGAGTCCGTATGTAATAAGGGTTTTTCTAGGTTATCCCTAAGAGATAGACACGGTATCACGGACCTTTTTGTAAACCTTTTTAAGGTGTACAATACTGTAGTATATTATTTTGATCTATCACGTCGGGTTCAGCCAGCGTTTTCTATGTAAGCGCAAAAAATGTGTTTAATTATGACATCAGATTATAAACCTCTGAAATTTTCAATGGTTTTCTACAATATAATACATGTAATCACTCTAAAAAAACATTAAAATTTGTGGCCCAGTTTTAAACACATATATAGGGATAGACGGACAGCAGAAAGCGACTTTCTTTTAATTGAAGAATCATTATTCACTTATATTTAGACGTACGCACGTTTGCATTCGCTAATGGTAGGTATGTGAAATTTAAACACTTGTTTTATTTAAAAAGAAGATTTACGTTATGAATCGATTTTGAAAAAATGTAATCATAAAAGGATGATATTGTTTTTATTGAAAAATCTTTAATTTAGCAATGATGTTTATGAAACTTAATTCAAACTCTTAGAAATATTTCATTGCATGCGTGTTACATGGTCTATAGGAATTCACCTTTTACGGGTGCAAAACAGAGGCTGGAAGTTTATATGGAAACAATTTGAAATCCGTTCGAATTTCTAATCAGAATTAAAACAAATAATCATTAAAACAATTATATTATTACTTTCTTTTAATTTTCTAGTAGCCCATCGCAAAAAGTTTAGTGGACGTTTGTGCGTTTCCTAAAATTATTATTTTTTATTTTTTTGTTAATATTGTAATACATTGTTTTTCTTTCAAAAAAACAAAGGTCTGTTAGTGTTTTGTTTTTTTGACCTAGCTTGATGTCAGGTGGGTAATATTCTACGTGAAACTAGCTCATTTCTTTTTGCGCCATAACAATTGGAATTCAAGCGTGTCGCCAACATAACAATACGTGACGCGACTCTAAGCCGAATGGACAGCCCCATACATAATTGAGCTAAGGCTGAGTCAACAGACCATTGCGAGTTCCCGGCGAATAAAAGGCGTATTTTTCCAACATTAGCTGTGTACATACAGGATCCGTCCCCCCGGCTATAAATCTTATTTACGCCGTTCTAAGTTGCTGAATGTTAATGTAGCTCCGGCAACTTTTTTGTTATTATATAGCATATAACGTAACGTTCCCTTCGACCTTTAAACCTTGTATCTTTTAAAAATAAAAGCAGCAACATTAGTGGACTTCTTCGAAAGAGTAGAGACATGATAAATATTATTATCATCACATCGCCCGTTAGTAATCCACTGCTAGACATAGACATAGGCCTGCTCTTGCATCGCTGGGCAAGCGTGTTGGCAATTGTAGAGCGCAGCTTTCATAACGAGGATACTGCTGCCCATCCCCACTCTTAATATTTGGGCGGCACTGTGACGGATGGAATATAGTTAGATAGAATTTCTTATACTGCGTAAATGAAAAAACAGACATATAAATTACAATAGCATATTAAGATTCAGACTAAAAAGTCGCGTAAACAGATTTCATGGTCAACATTTCAGTTATCGTAATTTTTCATGACACTGCATTTTTAAAGGGATCCATTTATCAAGGAGGTGAAGTTATTCATTATTGTGTATATTAAACAATATGCTAGTATTGTATTTGATACGGGATAATATAAGAGCGCCCAATCAGTTTGGTTTAAAAAAAATCCATAGAAGCTCAACTGGATATAATAATGGATCTAAAGTTATTGCTAACTCAATATGGATATAATAATGGCTCTAAAGTTATTGCAGTTTTTAGATTTAGCCAAGGTTTTTGACATTTCACTATCCTAACCTTGCTCCTGCTCAATAAAATAGAACCTGTGGGAGTACGTTAAAATTATATTGTATATTTTTCGAAGTTATTTGAACAATCGCATCGAGTATGTAAAGATTGGAGCGCGGCAATTAATTCTCCCTTACTTCGGAGAGCCTATGTCCAGCAGAGGACTAATATGATGAAAGGGTATTTATAATCAAATGTGCGTTTATAAATTACTTATAAAATTATATATATCGTGTATGTGACGACAATTATTAGAGAACAAATTATGAACTAAATATCAAAGACTCCATTCGCGTGTTTATAAAGTCAAAACCTAATGTAAGTAATAGTGACTTAGAATGATAATATAATAGTTAGCAAATATGCATTTATATAAATATATATATTATTTATTTATATTACCATTAGTAGGTTTCTGGTGCCGAACGATGATCTCGACATCGTAAAAATAATTTGAAGTCCAAAAATGTCATTAAGCCGAATTTCACCGAACTTCTTTTGTTCAGTAAGGTTTGGGTTATTGATTAGCCGACCGGAGGACAACTCTTGTACTCTGGTAAAATAGCCTATTAAGGACAACAAAAAAAAGCATAAGTGCAGTAGCTGTAAGTAAAATTGTTGCTCACAGTAGACAGACAGATACTCAAATATTATATTATAGATATAGATATTCAAATGTTTATTTATTATCTTTACAGCTTAAGCTTGAGGTTATCCTTAAGCTTAAGCTGTGATTGAAGATAGCCTTATACTGTGAAAATAACAAAGAAAATCTTAGTTAACCTGAACAAAAGATGCGTTACCAATCATACTTTAACAATTGCATGGTTCCTGGGGGCTATAAACTGGACAATGTACTGCACATATAGAGAAAAGTACAACAACCGTTCATTTACAGAAGAATCATAAAAAAAAGTTCGCAAATAAGTCCGTACGTATGTCCATCTGTACCAACAGAACACACGGTGAATATCAGCTTGCAAAGTTTTAGTTATGCTACAAATTTTGAAGCCCGTATAAATTTTACCCTGCAAAAATATCACTGTAAATACGGGAATCCATTCGGTGAACTTCTGAAATGGAAACTAATTTAACTATTTGCAATGTATTTGTACAAAACATCTTTACCTTTGGCAGCCGCCACTTTGAACTACGAGTAACTTGACTGAGAGTCACTTCTTTTTTGTGTCGTCCGGGGTTTGGATGCCTGAGGTTTATTTTTAACAAATAGAGATTTGTTGTAACATATAATAATAATCCAGATTGTGATAAAAATTAAATTAAAAAAATGCATAATATTTTGTGTGCTGTCTCGGTTTTTTTTTCATATTAGAAATAAAATAAGAGACCGCTTTAAATGTCATCAGCATCATATAAGCCATTGAAATTCCACTGCTGGACATAGGCCACCACAAAAAAACGTGAATATTGCCCATAAGTTCCTGCCCATGGGGATGCTGCTTCCTATCCCCGCTCTAGGCATTTGAGCTACACTATTTTGGATACGCCCATCTGCCAGTTCTAGTACCTTAGTCGTTTCTTACGACTTGTAGCACAGGGGGAAGTACCATTCTACTCAGCCGGTACCTCACGGCCAATTTTAAATGTAATCTAATTAATTTTTGAACGTACATTTTGTAAAAGCGATATTATTCAAAAAGTATTTTCGTTCGTGTTCATTACATAAAGAACAAACATACAATTTGATCTGTGTCTGTATTGAGAGAGCTTAGAATTTCATTCTCATAAATACAATGTTATAAATAACCTTAGTTAATTGTGAACCATTATTTATGTTTATTTGTTAAACAATGTTGTTGTCTAAATATATTATGTAAGTCAAAAGTTTAATAACGTCTAAACAGGTCTTGTATTTTATAACTCAATTACTCCGAAGAACATCTTCATCTTTTGTTAATCTTAGTTGTTTTCATTGGGTTTAATTTGATAGCGTTTTTCGGGATGGTGGTGGGGGCATCATTAAAATATCTACCTGTTTAAATAATGAAAATGAAAGGTTCGCTGAAGATTAGTTCTGGTAATACAATTTTATGACGACTAAAATCTATTCTCGCTCGCAGAAATACGAATTGTTTGCATAGAATTTTATGTATTATGGAAAGCTTTGAGTAAACATATCAATAACTAGGATCTTAAATATTTAGGAGTAAGTAATATTGGATTATCGGGATAATCAAAATATTAGTAATATTTTTTCACTTGTTTGTGTAGTTGATATGCTTAACGTACTCACATGAAAATGAGTTAAAATTAGTGGCTAAGCCTTTTACATTTTTTTAATGTTACTTTATGTTGGTAAAAGTTATATCAATGTTGTATGTTAATAGTAAAATTTGTTGACTTCGCTTATAATTATTTTGAACTTATATTTGTTTTGTTTTTCAATACAAAGTGTTAAAGGCGGATGCCTGTGTGCGTGGATATGTGTTCGAGATGGTCAAACAATCTTTCTATTTAAAATTAGATGAAGGCTAAAGTGATTAACCATTCACATACTTATACAAATAGATAACATAGAGTATAATTTTAAACGGAAGCTTTATGTGCGAGTTAGGCTGGTTGGCCACTTGGCCACTTGGCCAGCTTATTTCCCGTAGTTGTTTTCCCTTGCAGTTCCATCATAGAACAAGGTTTGCATAGCCTAATGGCGCTAAAAGCTGTTCGATTATATATAAAAAACAAAACACGATAAGGAACTACCATCTTACTGGTTCGCTCATACTTGACTCCGAAATTTCCGCTGTATATTTTCCGAGCCATAAAACTAAAAGCCTGCTTTGCTTAAGACGTAAAAAGCAAATAACATTTGCCACCTATTGCCCCGGGACCGAATTCGTTTAAGGCACTCAGGTCTGAATTATAGACTATAAACAAACATCGGGTACATACATAGAAGACTTGTTATAAAATAAACAAGCGTTTGTAGCAATTGTTTCTTTTTCTAGTTTCTTATTAGAACTTCTAAAAAATTAATGTGCGCTTTGACAGCCACCTTCTTCTCTTCTTACTTCTCATTTGCAAGTTAGCATTACGTTAAAATCCAGATAAACGTTGTCGGTTGATCATATAATTAGTATAAAGATCATGAGCGCGAGCATTCCGTATAATGCTTGGACCGTAATCCAATCGACCGCCGGTGAGGTAACTTAACGTACATTAACAAGAATGAGTAATGAGGTCAACAAAAAAAGTCAGCAAGTTGAAGTGCCAATAAGCTGTACACATAAGAAGCTATGAATTAACTTAAACATTAATTAACTAATCCATCTCTGTTCCTTATTTATATTAATAACTTATGCAAAAAAAATTACTGTTTTGTTAAATAATTACATATTAATTTGTTATAGTGAAGATTGGGAACAGACACGAACTCGCACTGACGTAGCTGTGAGTGAAGTGATGAAATCGCCAAAATGTCACCTACTTACACTTAATGTAGGTAAGGCCAAATATTTCACATTCTCACCTAGTATCAGGACTCAAACTGCACTGGTACAGATGGGTGTGACTGCCCTGAGCTTATGTAAATATCTAGTGTCAAATACCTTGTAATTACCTTTAATAACTTTGTAAGCTGCAAGTAGCACATTAATGGCTTAACCAGCCGTATTGTAAAGCTGATTTCGATTTTTAAAAGACTCAGGAATTCCGGGCATATGTACTCCTTGAAATGTGTATTTAGCGCTCGCCTAGTCTTTTCTGATATTGCGTTGTTGCTTGAGCCATCTCAACTTGTTGAAGGTTGGAATAACTACTTAGTTTCCAATGGAACGCGCGCAAGGAGATAGTTCTTTTTATTAAAGATTTTATTGGGAAAACCGCGTAGATACGAAAATTCTCATCTTTGTAAAGAATTATTTAGCCTTACAGTACGTTAACTATTTTTATTAAATAGTATATTAAGAAATAAGTTAGATCATCACAAATGTGTCTAACCAAAAATAGAAAAAAATAGGATTTGTCCAATAGTAACTCATAGTACTTCCCTAGCACAGCGTCAATATTATGTATGTGGGTCTTATCTGTATAATGAAGCACATAGAATGGATAACATCTTATCGTTTAACAATACAGCTGTAAAAAAAAGTTCAATAATGGTTACAAAAGCTTGACCATACCGTAACTGAAATAATTTTGTCTCGTATAACTTAATAACGCTCGTATATGTGGTAATACTAATATTATTAATATATTTAAAGATTTTATTTAAATTTTTTCCAGTAAAAAATTTAATAATTGCTCTTTAGTTGCTTTTTTTTCTTTTATTTTGTATGCGCTTTAACTTTGATATGTACTTTGAGTAGAGGACGATAAAAACTGTATTACGGTTAATACAATCATTTGCAAAAAAACCGGGCGGGTTTGATTTTAATTCTTCTTTAAAAAATACGGTACCAAAATGATTTCAATCATTTGTACATGTTACTAGCTGGTTTTAAAAATGCCGTGGTGTTTAAAATAGTACGTCCTAAATTTAAATTTTTGTTTAGGTCTCGTTTTTACAGAAAAGCACATTTTATCCTACATTTTTGGTGTGAAGATCCAAAAGATAATATTAATTTTCACAACTTTTAATTAATATTTATGAATTTATTTCATATTCTTAATTGTCAAAGCTTCATTTATTGCTATTTAGGTGTCTCAATAATGTTAGAGAAAGTGGTAAAAGCTATCAATATTATTGCGCTGCTCGAAGAGGGTTGCAGCCAATGCTTGGTGGCTCAGAAGCTAAGTGTGAGGCACTCGACGGTTCAAAAGACCTGGCAGCGGTATAAAGACACCGGTTCCGTCGAGATAAGGCCTGGTTCTGGAAGAAAACCTGAAACCAAACCACGGGATGATCGTTTTCTTGTGAGTCGCGCATTGAGAAATCGCAAGTCTTCGTATGTGGACATTAAGAACAATCTCGAAAAAGTAAGAAATGTGCATATTAGTCTATGGACGGTCAGGAAGAGGCTTCTCGCGGCCAATTTACAGTCCTCGCCCGCCCTTTTAGATATAAACAGCAACAATTCAAAACTGTAGTGCGTGCAGTTTTAACGATTCACAGAATTATTCGGAAATAATACTTTTCAGAACATATTGTCTGTGGAAACCTTCCTGAAAGAAAGGTTTATTCGCGATTTATTCAGAAATTTAAGCATTTCGTTTAAAATTCCGAATAAATCGCGATGTTGCTAGATTTGTGAGAAATGTACATGTATCTATTTGGGAATGCGATAGTATTAGGTAGATATTAGGAAAATCGATAGTTTTAAGAAGCAGAATCTTAGTGAAGAGTTTCAATTAATTGAATTATTTTATTATTTTTAAATCATGTTATGAGTATTCCTTTTTCTTTATTTTAGTAATGAATGCAAAATTTAAGCTAAACTCTTTTCTTCACGTAATAAATCATGTAAACAGACAAAAAACCTAGCAATTTGCACCCAAGTTGTTTCCAAAGAGTTTATAAAGAGTTTACGTGATATTTAGAGCTAAAAGAACTTAACACTCTGCAGGCAGCCAAACTTTTTGACCGAAGTAATTGGGTCAGGGATATTTACTTTGCAGCAAGTTGACTGTAAACCATTCGATAAAATTTTGAGGAATGTTCGAAACTTTTGTTCAATATAAAGGAAGAAGTTCTTTATGCTTTTGTTTTTACCCTTTGCCCTAATTTTCTACGCTTTATAGAACAGGATTTGATAAAAGTTGCGATATATGGCCATATATCTCATGGCGCTTTCATTAATCATCTAAAATTTTGAAGCTTTTTGTGTACTTATCTGAGTTAAAAAAACTATTTAATTCTTAAGCTTTTTTCGTGTTTTTTATTGGATATAACTATATATATTGTATATTTTTCTGTGGAGTATAGTCTGTATTACATGATAACAGTATGGTTTATTTTTACATTTACAGTTTTATTACTAGGTTCATTGTATTTTACCACAAACTGAATTGTTTGAAATATTGTCACACATTTATTTAATTATTAACATACTACAATGTAGATTATATAAACATACATGTTTTACAAATAGCGGCTCCTTTTAGGTTTATTTTAACCATCGTTAATTTTCTTCCTTTAGAAATCAGTAGGTATAAAGTTTCGGCGTATAATCAAGACCTAATCAATTTTTATTTTCCGAATTAGTTTAACAGATAGGTATTTTTTTATTTTTATATTTAGATCTGTAGAAGTTGGATTTGTTTTATAAATGTAGCTTGATACATTTTTAAAATAAAGCTAAAGACACTGATGCTTTTAATAAAATACGAAATGTTACCCAGAACCAGCGAGAAATAAGATTGATGTTTATGCTATCACTTCCATTTAAGCTGGAGTTACCAACTGGGTTGAGAAATCACAACATAAAAGATCACTCATGCGGGCATAACTAAAGCTTCTAAACATCATTTGGTAAGTAGGTCACTCTCTAAACATTTTTAT
>JACJUM010002279.1:6688767-6703402 GCA_020976665.1 Heortia vitessoides | reverse complement strand
CTTGACTGAGAGTCACTTCTTTTGTTGTGTCGTCCGGGGTTTGGATGGTTGAGGTTTATTTCCTGTAAATTACAAAAGGCGAATGGACAATAGAATGGATCTAACTGGGAACATGCTTTAGTGTAATGGACGGATAAAATCGATCTCTGGTGTCTTTCATCAACTTATTATTAAACAAGTTTAATATGTATCTCCAAATCACAATTAAGTTTTGAACAAACAACAATTTACCAATACTTTTGGTGCGAAATTCGCTAAGTGTTTTAGACCTAAAATCAGAGAATCCAATTTTGGGTAATCATCTGAGACATCGTTACAACTTGTTTAAAAACACACAACAAAGAAATTATAGTTACTTCCAAAACGGCATAATTAATTGTACATGTTAAAACAACTTGATGTTGCAGTAACAATGATGAACAAAAAAATGAACAGTTTATTTTTATTTGTATATCCTTTTAAAAAATACTTTTTTAGGATCGAAAACACGCGCATACTGTCTACGCAATATGCAAGATAAGGGTTACCTTTAGATACTCAAGTCAAAATCATACTAGCGCGTCTTCAGCTACTGTGAACTAAGGATATTATGTCATATAAGCCAAAAAACTGCCTCTCTCCCCATTCAAACCGGAAGGCAGTGATGCAATGGTACTTGTCGGTATAAAAGATTAGCGACGTACTATACGGTTAAAAAAACATCTGACTTAGATAATTTCTGAAAGCTTTTCATCTGTAAGTTCTACACGCGAATTTCCTGTTACCATCAAAATTCAGGGAGTAAATATAACTATTTGATTTCCATTATAAGAGAGAGCTTTCCATTAATAAAAAAAAATATAATCAATTAATCAGTTTTGAACTAAATATAAATCGTGCCTCGTTACATTTCATTTTAAGTATTTATCATCATAACAACCATAGAAAGTCCACTGCTGGACACAGGCCTTCCTAAGATAGGGAGATTTTTGTTAATAATTGCCACGCTGGACAGGCGTGTTGGTAATCGCAGAGCAACAACTTCGCGTCAAGGATGCTGCTGCCCTCGATGCTCCTAACCTTGTAGTATATTGAAGTCTTTGTGTTTTGGATGGATATATCGCCATCTGTCGGTACCAGAACCTCTTACGACACCTGGTATGGAGGGAGGCACTATTTTCTCTGTTGGTACCCCATAGTCATAAGAATTTATAGTTTGATTTATTATTGCCTATGTTACTCAGTGGAGATGTAGCTTTCTAATGGTGAAACTATTAATATAAGTAGTTGAATAGATTTATTAGTTTCAAAACTACTGCTGCATATACGACTCAGTCATGCACAACAAATTGAAAGAAATTTGAGGTCGCAATGCGAGTCCGCCTTGCGGATGTAGATACCACGTCTTTAGAAATCGGTTTTGAATAACGTGAAAGGTTTAATGTGTGACGGGGTTGCGTGGGCGTGAACGAAGGTTGCGTACGTAGTAATAGAGTGAAAGAAAGCATAGTAAATTATTTTCATGTAATCGAGCAACATTTTACTCCGGTTGCTACGGTCCGTGTGATAGCATTATGAATAGTTGCATTGTTATTATGTCCCTTAAATAGCTGCAAACACTGCTGCTTGGTATAAATATGTATGTGACATTATCGACGAGATACACTCAATCAAGCCACTCAGAGAGTCCTCGTTATAATTTTATTTTTTGTGGTTAAAATAAACAACTCACTAATTATTACGGACTAACTAACTATTACGAAAATTTCCTTACTCCTATTCAGGTCTTAAACCACATGTAAGTCGATGTCATCGTAAGCCCCGCATTTGCCGCCCCTGTGCACACAAAACTAGCTTGCACAAGGCCATTTGTGGTCGGCAGACATAGGGCCACTCCTTAATAAGTGGCCTAGCCTCTCTTCCTTGGTGACATAAGAATTGACGTTATTCTCGTCAAAAAAATACCATTTGCTACTCCGGCGAGTGTGCTCGGGCTACTTCTTTATCTGCTGAGGTGGCACTGAAACTCTCTCATTAGGAAACATAGGTGACCAGTTTTCTACAGACTAACTAAAGTCCAATTTAGAAAGTCAAGACAAATATGAGATAACCTCATAAAAATATATTTTTATTATATCATACGCCCTATATGCGCACATATTAACGGCGTACTTTGTATACTCGGCTTCGCTTGTATTTTATTACAATAATACAAGGCGTCTGTACAAATATTAATAAACATCGTAATGGTAAAAGTCGTGTGTTTAAATCAACCCATCAGTGTTCTTTTGAAAACAAGTTATTTCTCATTTCACAATACCAACCTCTATCTAAATTAATTATTGTCCAACGTTCCGATTCATTGAATTATCGACCATTATCCTGAGAAAAATAATCAAAACACGTTAAAAATTTGATAACTGGTGGACAGCCAGATTTATATTAGAACGGATGAGTAATGTAAGCAGAACTACATTTATATTCCAAGCGCTGAGAGCCACATATCAAAACAACACCATACATACACCAGCAGGCTGCAACGGACATTTATTCCAGTAGCATTGTCTATTCTAAGATCCTTACCGCCAAATACGTGAACAGAAAACCCATGGTCCTTAGTAAGGAGTCCTTAAATCTTCTTGTGGAAAAATGCATTATGATGCTTTTATCCAATGCATAGCGATATTGGAAAAAAAAACGATAAATGATATTGTCGAATAATTTTCTAGACAATACCTACTGAATATCTTCCCATCTATAAGCTTTAAACTCACAAGTCTATTTACTTTGTTATTTAACAAATCAGGAGGAGTTCACATTATTATCATCATAGCAGCCGTAAATCGTCAACTGCTGGGCCCCAAATTTAGGAAGGCCTACGCCCAGGGGAGAATTTGCCTATAATAGCTGCGTTGGGCGAGCGTGGTAGCTATTATAGAGTATAGCTTCGCGACGGGAGTGCTGATGCCTATTCCCACCCTGTTGCACTTGAGCTACCCTTCTCCGAATGGAATCCCGTCAGTTCCGGTACCTCAATCGCCTTTTACGATACCTGTTACAGGGGGAGGTACGATTCTACTCTGCTGTCCAAGAGCCCACAAGTCATTTTACATTTACGAGAAAAATACCTTGATATTTAAATGGTCGATAAGTTGTCTATCTTTTGAAGTTGAAAGAAAAGTTGTTTTTAATGTTTAACACCCCTTGTGAGTGGTCCGTCCACAGAGATTTCCAAACATTTAGTATGAGGAGCTTAACAAGCACTGTAGCGATTGAGAGACATTTCAAAATTGGTCGAACCATCTGTTTGGAATCTGTGTCTACACGTTTGCCAATCTTTGTCCAAGTTGTGGATTTGAATACATTTTGAAACTGGTTGAGTTGAAAATTTAAATAGTTCGTGGGAATGCACATTTGTTCTTTGTTTCAGAGATATTTTATAGCGATGGAGAATGAAATGTCTTCTGAGAATCAGACCTCTAGCGACGTGCATAAATAAATAAATAGTCCAAGATAAATGTATAAGTTAATGTTAATTCGAACCACACTCTGAAGTATTTTATAATTTTTTATTCACAATTACGTTTATATTTAAAAGATAAATTTTTTATCAGAAAAGATGAACTAACCTCAGGAAACTCGTGTGAGATTCGAACCCACAACCTTTGGATAATAGTCTAATAATTTAATCGCTGAGCTACCGAATGACGCAATATGAGCATGTTATCTTTAGCAAAAGTCGAATGTCGCTAAGTCTGTGAAAAAGAAATATCTTCCGCGGAGTCCAGAGGTAGAACCCCGAGCCCCTGCACCCGGCTGTTATATGCGGGTTTTTGTGCTGTGAAAACAATGTAAGGCAATGCTGGCTTGTGAGACACGGCACTGAGGAAGGTACTATTCCACTCTACCAGGAAATTCTTGGGTTTGGCAGACGTGATAACTGAAACTTCTTTAAATATATCATCATCTTACCATTGGAAGTCTACGGCTAGGCATGGGCCTTCTTAGGAAAGTGAGAATATTACCCATAATTGCTGGGCAACCGAGCAGCTTTCACGACGGGGACGCTGCTACTTTTCTTCGCCCTTCTGAGCTGCCTTGTTTCGGATGGATATACTGCCATCTGTCGGTTCTATAATGTTCTTAATCGCTTCCTACAACACTTGGTACAGAATAAGGTAATATATGTACATATATATTCAAATAGAGATTCACAATTTGTCGCACATATGATATTTAAATCAACAAAGAACAGTATGGCGACACATTCAAATGCAAATGCATTATCACAATCAGGCAGACTTTGTTAACGCGCTCGGTTGCTGCGGTGTTCGTACATTCAACTTGACGCGTTGACAGAATGTAATTTCTCAAAATTCCGCTCTAATTGTGACTCATTTTGTTACCGCACAGTTGACAATGCGCTAGGATTCCAAATTAATAATATCAAGACAGCAACGCGTATGAAAAGGTGTTAAATGATATATATCTGGTCTTCTTATTTCCATAGGAGAAAGAAATTTGTACTCGTATAATAATGGATGATATGTTTTGATTATGATTGCTGTGAGGAAACCGGCAAAGTAGAATAGTACCTATCTCTGTACCAGGTATCGTAAGAGGTCGTGACTAAGGTACCAGAATCGACAGATGGCGGTACATCCATCCGAGACAGTGTAGCTCAAATGCACAGGGCGGGGGATGGGCAGTAGCATCCCCGTAGCGAAAGCTGCACTCTGCGGTTGCTAACACACCTGCTCAGCGCGGCTATGTTTATGTGTCAAGTATCAAGTTTACCTGTCTGTTAGTGTTTCTGTTTGATAAAATTTATCATGTCCATGTCTTGAACTCTATGGAATATGATTTTTTGGTTAAAAATAAGCCTACTAAGAATCTTTTGAGTCTTAACGGAGTAAAAATAATAATAAATAAAACTCTCCTAACATCTCACACATTGACCTGATCCCGAGATATGTCACTTATGTTACGGACGGAAAAAAAATCACATATACAATACTTAAATGCATATTTAACACCCAGACACAGAATAATACTTATTATTAATCATATTTATTTTATAAATGTTTATCTTCTGTGAGGTTCAAACCTTATGAAACCCCAGACATACGAAGCTCTTGGCGAACAAAATAGGATCACTACTATCTGCACTATCTGGCCACTATTGTGTACTAATAACGGTTGGGCTTCACTGTCATTATCTTTGTGCTGTATCGATCAAGCCATAACCCACTATAACCCACATCAATACTGTAAACATACATTTTCATAAACTCTGTCCGTATAACATATGAACTGTGAAATATAAGATGTTATTTTTTCAAACAATAAGATGTAAGGTTGGAAACTGGAATGATAAGTAGACAAAATAACAAGGCAGCAGGAACAAAGTTTGTAGAACGCCGTTTGTTTTGAGGTTGGGCTGGAGAACTCGGCGTGTTTAGGGGCTTCAACCAGTTTACGGATTCTACAAACATAAGACCGTTGTACATTGCTAACTGAAGGCGAGTTATATTTTAAAAAAACATACAAAGGAGAAGTCCTTGAATTAAACTTAACTTTTTTCGTATAAGTACCAACTGTATGCATCGATATCAAATTAGACTCAAAGACTAAACTGAACCGTGGACAATCGGGCTTAAGGGAACTTAAAGTGTTTTAAGTGGATGACGACATAAGGGAGACTAAACGACTTTAAAAGTGAGATATTACTATGTGATATAGGAATAAAACCAGTTATAGCAGTCTTCATCTAGGGGTGCACTATGTTTATTTGCATATTTTTAATATTACCTTTTTGGTTCAAACTCTTACCATAAATCCAGAATATTAATATAACATCGCCGTTTTGTAGTTACAATATATATATCTCTTTCATGCAACGGAGAATTTCTTCTTGCTAAATAATTACTCATATCACGCGTCTAAACACACAGCCCGCAGACATAATGTGACCATTTTATTGGTATCTCCGCAATATTGGGTAATATCAATAGTTAATGTAAACATTTTATACTATTACTACATATTTTTATTTATTTTCTATATCGTATTGTATCTAGCTACTAATTATATTTAATTGACTGAAACACTGTGTATATTTTTGGGTTTCAGTTTAGTGAAGTTTTTCTTGAGAGTTGGAAGTTACTAGTTTCTATTCTTGTCTAAATATGTATATAAATATTATCGTAATGCAAAACAATATCTTGCTTAGTTTTCTTTTGGTTTGTCTCAATTTTTTAAATGCTGTATTTAAAATAGTAAGACAAATATAATATAATATTACATAATCACAGCTAGTGATTATTATCGTTTTTCTTTTTGGCATATTGTCTATGTCGTATTGAGCAGGGTATATTTATAATCATTTAATTATTTACTTAGTTTGTCTTCCATCATTATAATTGATCCAAACTTAATTAAAATTAGGTAAATTGAATTCTCCATACGAGAGAAAGACCAAAAAATTTTGTTTTTACATAATAACAACTTAAGAATTTTAAATCGAAATCTTTTACTTTCTACAACATAACTAAAAAGCAGAATATATAAACAAATTTTAAGATAATGTTAATGTTGAAGCATTGTCTTAACTATGTAAATCTTAATGTTTTATACCTTTTCAGACCGAAAAATGAGAAGAAAGACTTCCCTTCTCTTTTTATTTGCTTAATTATATTATGGATCTGAATTAAATTACATTATTTGTAGATATTTAAATCAGTTCATGCAGCCCTTTTCAGGTTAGGGAGCCGTGTTAAGTATTAGAGGAAATTCCAAGGAAGTGTTTCTTTGAAAAAGCTTTCAATAATAATAATTACATTCATTCCAAACTACCCACAAAGATCAAATTAAGCAGTAAAAGTATTTGGTTCTTCAATTATAGCGAGTTTAAACCTTCTTTTAAAGTTCAATTATACGGTCATTCCACTAACACAAAAATTAAATTTTCGATGTAATTTAAAATTAATTAGAATTCCCTTGTTTGAAATATGAGCACATGAAACGGAGAAAGGCTTTTATGAAAACAAAGTCTCACTCACCAACCTGTAAAAAATTCAAAAAGATCTTATCAAAGAAATTTGTTAAAATATTTGTAACGTCTAAATGAGCTTTGATAAATTAATTGTTAATAAAACATAGTCATCTATATAAATACGTGATATCTGTGACTCTCACTGCCACTTAGAAGTCGGGTTTATTGACCTATTTTAAGTGTATTTGTTCACTAGTTTGTCATCTGATCAAAAATATATACTCGATGAACTACTTAATCGTGTTTGATGCTGGCCGCATACTATTAGAAATAAATTATAGAAGCATTAGACGTGCTACGGCTGATATGATGTTAAGGTTTTAGATATCTTCATAAATAGGAAACTAGACCATAAACATTAGAATTAATCGAATTTATTCGGGTGGCCTCGGAATCGGCCTTTATTCGGATGAATTTAGTCAGCAGTGCACGGCCGCTTTGATAATGATGATATAAAATATTACCAAAGTTTGGATTAGTTTCACCGTCAAAATGATACATCATAGATACATCTACTATTAATTCAAATCATTGTGTATTGCATGCACATGTCATGAAATCTCCAACTTAATACCGCAGAAAGATAATTTAAATGTCACTTTATCGTAATGTGCAGGGTTTTATTTTGGGTAGAGTATGTGTTTGTATTTTATTATTAGCCCTATCATGTCAATTTCACCTCACTCCAAGTTTGGCTTTGACAGATGCCACAGCAGAGTTAAAAAAGTTAGCGGAAATAGCCCTGTATTTATTGCCTCGATGAAAATCACCATTCAAAGTGGAAAATCTCATTAAAATTTCCGCAAATTAATATTCCTTGGTAAACGGCAAGAATTGTCTGGCGACTTTATTTGTGATATATTTTAATGTTAAAATTTGTATTCGAACCTCAGAGTTAATTCTGTATAATTTGACCGACCTGATAGTGGAACTCTTATAATCATGAACCCCAAACATTTATATGATGAATATATAATATGTTCTATGTCTGAGTGTTAAATACCTAAACCATATTTGTGATTTCTCTATTGTCAGATGAGACCAAAACGAAGAACTTAGAGTAATACAACCACAGACCATTAATCTTGCGTAAATTTCACAAGTACTTCTATACGCGAGACCTCTGAAATGAAAAGGGTTTCCATAAGCCTCCGCACCGCGACATTATCTCTGAATTTGACTACGGTTTTGTTAATTAAGATACAAATTAAAGCGGCTTTATATTTTACATTCTTAACTTTTCGGTTTAATAAAATGAAATTAGTTATAAAGGAACAAAAAAGTAATGGAATTAATTATTAAGTTGTGACATATCGTTAGAAAGAAACCTTCTATACCAGGTGTCGTAAGAGGCGACTATCCATATGAAATAGAGCAGTTCAATGCGTAGTGTGGCAGCAGCATCCCTGTCACGAAAGCTATGCTTTGCAATTGCCAACAGGTTTGCCCAGCGCGGCAAAAAAAATCCTCTTTCTTGAGGATATTATGTCCAGCAGTGGACTTCTATTGGCTGGTATGATGATGAAAATATAATTATTAAAAATAAAACCCTAAATATAATCTTCACCTTGCTTTATGAATGTAAATAAAAAGTTATTTACAGCATCGTCAAGAATAAAAAGTCTGAATAAAATTGTTAAAATTTCATCGTTCTGATTGGACTCTACATCTTTCATCGGTCATCAGTTGTTTGAAATTATACTATCTCCATAATAATTTAATAAAGTTGAAGAGTGTGTTTGTTTGGTTGAACACTTACTAATCTTAGGAGTAGAGAGTACTTATCAAAAGTATTTCTATAACGGAAAAAATATTGATTACACGGATAAATATATTATAGAGTACTCTATAAACGGTTTAAGTTATATAATACAATTATAATTAATATAATTTTTTTTTTACTTTAAAAGTTTTAAAAGGAAATCCGCGACTGCATAGGTCTATCTGTTAAAATTGCTTCACTAACCTTTTTTATGGTACTCAAATTTGATTGAAATAGACGTGTTTTTGACCACTAAATAATAATTCTTCTCTAAATAAATACTTTATACAGCACAAGTAATAATTTATGAATAAAATTATCCATTATATATGTTTTTTTTTTAATAATTTGGCTATAATATTGCGTATGACGTTCAAGATAGATGAAAGGAAGCGATGTTGAACAACGGATAAGCTTGCTCAAGGAAGGTTAGTAATACTTTTTATGATACCAAAATTCACGCAAACGAAGTCACGGGCAACAGCTTGTTTATAATATCAGTATAGATAAAAATCAAAAAGAAAATGCACCGCAATGTTTTATCATCAGAAAAAGTGATGAGGCTTAACTTCTGACAAAAACTGCGCCTTTTATGGCCCATTTAGGTATATATCCGTAATATATTACAGGCACAACACGATGAACTGAAATATTTTGCTTCTAACTTGAAATAAAAACAAATTTCGGATTTATGACTATCTCAGAGTTGTTGTTGTGCATTTAAACCGTCGCCAGATCGTAAACGAGAATGACCGAATAGAATGTCTAATTGTAATAAACTTGAAGTTACATACATATTATTACTAGGATAAAGCTTGCATTGCCCATGGTTAGGCTCCAAAAAAAATTAAAAATTAGTAAAAGTGTAGGATTATATAATAAAATTAGAAATATACCTCAAAACAAATTCCATAATTGCGTAAAAGATAAACTTTTTGCTAAGTCTTATTACAGCTTAAAAGATTATATTAATGACGAAACTCCTTAGCTTTAAATACTATTCCTTTAAATACTATTAAGACAACGGTTTGTTAGTGGATAGTTAGTTGTTAAGGGTCGCCTATAATACCTACCATTAGATGTTATTGGAACCCATATCACTAAAAATTTACGGTAAGTTTTTTTATTATCTCCGTTCTTTTTTTTTGGATTTATTCCCTTTTTCTAATTGGTGGTTCAATTAGAACTATGCCTTAAAATAATTTCAAGAATTGCGTAGAAGATAAATTTTTGCTTAGTCTTATTACTGCTTAAAAGATCATATTAATGACGAAACTTCTTGGCTTTGAATTGAATTGCTTTAATATTTATTATTTGAAGACAACGGTTTGTTAGTGCCGACGCCAATGGGTGCCAATAATGCCTGCTATTAGGTGTTATTGGAACCTCGTGTTATGAACCTGCAATTAACTCAGTTATAAGACCCGTCTGGTGACAGCAGGCTAGTATTAAAGCAGGATACTTAATGACCTATTTGTTTAAATTTGTTAAACATTGTAATATGCAACATACATATATGTATAGATTTTTTGTTTTTTTGACGAATTAAAAGTCCTATGATATGTTTATTTAAATAAAGAAATATTTGACTTTGTTATATAGATTTTTCATCTTAGCAGCCGTTGAACCAACAATGTTGGACATGTGCCACCTGGATTTTTTTTCTATAATTGCCACGTTAAGTTTGTCCAAGCTTGCCTTGAAAGAATCGCAAAGCGTTATTTCACGACGCTGCTATCGTTTAATTGTCAGCGTCATTGCAGCCTACAAATACGTATTATCATAATATTAGCATGTTGCCAACCTTGTGACTTAAAGATATTATGTCACATTAGCAATTATAGTAATCACACTGCCACGTGGACACTGCTATTTGATGGTAGATATAGGTGAAAATGAGGTACGAATTCAGGCGACCTTTTGTTTGAGGTCCACTTCATATGCTACGTTGTCGATATGAGACGTACCACGGTATGCGTTACGTTGTTTTAAGAGGGTATGACGCCATCTCTAATTCTCGGTATCTATGTCGCCTCTTACGACACGGGGTGCAGGGGTAGGTACTTTTCTTTTCTGCTGGAAAAATATGCTCCAACGCTAAAATTTTTATTCGAAGATTATATATACGGTACTATTGAAACGTAGTCAGATTGTACCGATTAGGAATAGACATAGAACATGTCGCAATCATATATTGAAAATTAGTTTTAGATGCATACTTAGATATTTCAACTGCTATCTTCTTTCAAAATATTTAAGATCCTGAAATCAGCCACTTAATTGCACATCATTGATTCTAAACCCAACGAATAGATTTTGAAATTGGCTTGAATTGGATTTTTGGAATTTGGTTGATATATGATAGTTATTGAAAATAATGTCCGAATAAAGAAAACTCCGGCGTTATAATTAAATATTTTTCAATTAGAAACCACTAAAATATGCGTATATTAATCATGTAATATTGATATACTAATCCAAAAATAGTCAATGATATACAATATTATGAACGCATAGCCTAATAACGGACCTGCTAGCCTAGACAGACCTGATTATGAGGTAAATCGCTTAAAGCACTTGGGTTACGCACAACAGACAAAAGAGGAGTCATAAATATAATACTTAAACACATATTTCTAATACCCAGACGCAGGACGAACATAAATATAATCATATAATGTATGTCCTAGGTAGGAATAGAATCCACGACCCTTGACGTATAAGATAGGATAAGTACCATTAGCGTCATCAGGCCCGTCGATGTTAAATAAACCGTGTTTTAAAAAAGGTAAGTAACGTAAGCCGTGAGGTACCGGTGGAATAGTACCGCTCTCTGTACTAGGTGTCTTAAGAGGTAACTGAGGCACCGGAACCAACAGGTGGAGGTATATCTATCCAAAACAGTGCAGCTTAAATACTACAGGGTGGGGATGGGTATCAGTATCCTCGACGGGAAGTTGCGCTCTGCGATTGCCATCTCACCTGCACTACGGGGCAATTACGGGCAATAAAATACGTTCTGTCGAGGCTATGAGGTCTATGTACATCAGTAGACTTTGTATGGCTGATGTGATGAAATGTTAAAGAATATTAAAGTTTTGTGTAAAGAAAACTCCATTTGTATTATTATTACCATTAATAAAATCCACAAAATGGGATGGGTATGGATACAATTAAGTTCATTGCATATCGACATTAACAAAATGACAAATTTTATCAATAATGCCGAGCTTAGCATTGTTAATAACGCAAAGATTTCACGATAAAAAAATCTCCGTGCTGGAACGTCAAATGAAAAGTGAGGACAGTTGCTCATAAAGATGCCCGCACGGAATAGTTGGGAGCGCTTTATCTTCAACGCAAGTAATATAAGACTGGGGAAGCGGACGGTTTGCCCGGGAGCATCTGACAACACTATGTTTATGTTTTTGTGGTGAGACTAACACATGAGACGAGCGAAAAGCATCAAGCGCAGTTTAGAATTGTTATTTTCACAGCCGGTGACACCGTTGCAAGTGGAGGTGTCATACACCAACATTTTTGCGTGAATGCCATGCTTTGGTGACTACAACTTTTAGTCTTATACTTTCATTTGGTAGCGTATGTGGTGGTTTTCCAAATGAGGTAAACCCCGTTTAAAAGTATATATATAATTTGTTCTTATTATTGGTATGATCATTTCTTTTTTGATTAACATTTGTGTAGTTTTCTATGACAAATTTTGCAAAGATAAATGCGTACAGAAAAGAAAAGTATTTTTCACAAAGTATTTCGTTTTAAAAAGAAATGTTATAAATGATAACAATACAAGGGTTTCAATTCATCGAAATAATACTTAAAAATGTTCCTATCTAAGAAACGAGCGTTCCTAGAATAAGTACGTTGCTCTTTTGCAATTCGCTCTCACTGGGAAATCTCTGTAAATATGCTTTGCGCCTTAAAGAATGAGAATCTTCTCCCGTCATAAAGGCCGACCTTTTTCGTTTCTCTGCGGTCGCTTAAAACTGAGCAATAAAGATGTTACCCCTGGATTAATAACAATAAAAAAGCCGACATTACGTTTGTTCACATTTAAGAAGATTGAATTAATAAGAAAAAGTGGGTAATTATTATTTTAATTTTCTATAATGTTATGAAGCCTTCTTGTCCCCGCGGAATGGTTGTAAGCAGAGTATTTAATACGCAGAACCGATGGCCGCTGGAGCCGTATGGTTCAAATAGGGACCACGCTCCGATGAGCACAGCTTAGGATGTGTCACAAGGTGGACAGGCGAACTGTATGTAGGCCGCATGCAACCAGTCCTAAATGATATTGGGAGCATATCCATTTTTAACAGATTATCATTATAAAATCCCAAATAAATCGGCAAAGGCGTTTTCGAGAATAACTGAAACAAACAGACATTAAAATTGTTTGTTTTTACGTAACTAACGGTAGTTACGTAAAAAAAGAAACAATTTTTATTTGGTAAAATGATGAAATTATAGTAATTTCATCATTTTACTTGTTAAAAAGCTGTTATTCATTATTAATTAAGAATTACAAACAGACACTTTCATTCTTTTTACTTTTATAGATTGTGTTATTAATAATTTATTAAATATGGTCATAATATATTTACTAATTGTATTATACTATCAGCGCCCCACTGTTTCGACCGCGGTTTTCGTTGTAGATTTCCACACTGACTGTCCCTTTTTACACCTTCAAGAGATCTTAAAAAATATATAATTATGCGTGTTTTATATATTTCAATGAAGAACCTTTATACTAAATTTAATTCAAAACACAGTTAAGTGACATTCTAAATTTGCACCCCGTTTTACCCCTTTGTGTGGTGAATTCTCAAAAATCCTTTCTAAATGCTCCTCTATGTAATTAAAGGTATTTCTGCGTAAAATGTTGAGTTTCTAGCCCTTATAGTTTAGGCCCTGCGTTGATATTTTGTACGTCACGTTTGTTGGTAAAAATATGTTATATTCCTTGCCTTTTTTATTACTGTTAGGAGATTTTCATATGCATATTTTATGACGTCGAACTTCATAAATCCTTAAGAGCTTTTAAAATACATTACTGCATAAAGAAAACTGGGATAACGCACAAAATAGATTCGCTTATTGTGTTGTTTTAATAAAATGCAAGGATATATATATATATGTCATAAACATATAATCTCAAAATTACTATCACCATATATCACACCATTGCGGATTTATGATTTTAAAGGGCTCCATTTGCAGACGGGACCAACGGCTGAACGTGAGGTTGGTTGAATGACGAGTCAATCAATTTTGTGTCACACATCCCAATGCAGTCATTGAAAAAGAAAAAAAGACTAACTACCTCGTGGCGGCCACCACTGCGCTATGAACATTACAAAAACTAACGACGCTTTCTACTTTAAAAAACCTAAAGGCAACTAATTTGTTTTTAGTACTATTTGAGTTGGTTTCTTTAAAGTTTATTTTACGTCTTATGTTTACTTCTAAGGTGTTTATTATGTCTTAAATTACATTTTAACGTTTGCTTTCTCTATAGTTAGTAACAGGTCAAAAAATATTTGTTCAAGTAATTGTAATCAAATTGACAATAGCCTCAAGTAGCTTTTGAAAATATCCCAGCTCATTGATTCAACGTCATTATAGTAATGGTGTCAATTGTAGTGACGCTAATGACAACTCAATCAACAAGTCTATAATAAATTTTAAGATATTTCCCTAATAGACCCAAATTGAAAGACTGGCAAGATTGCTTTTTTATGTTATAAACTCAGCAAACAAGCATACGGTCCGCTTGATGTTAAACGTGACTGCACCCTATAGACACTCGTTTCGTCAAA
>JACJUM010002279.1:6550953-6677551 GCA_020976665.1 Heortia vitessoides | reverse complement strand
CGGAGTCATTTTTCCTGTGTAAGTTTAGATTGTTTTCGCAAAAAAAAGCTTTTAAGCAAGTTATTTACCCAGGCCTGATTTATCTAATCAAATTATGTTACCACCTCTTGAAATGTGAGTGGAAAGTTACTTTTATCACTGCAGGACGTAGGTAGTGCCGGTGTCCAAACTTTAGCCATATGGAAGGTTTAGCGGGCCCGAGGTTAACATGTATAAACTTTTAGCTCCTCTTGTGCTTGTGATTTGCGATGTGAATTGTCGCCAGCTAAAATGGGAGTTAGTACTGTCGTAAAAGTAAACCTTGTTAGTGTTTTGTTTTATTAAGGCCCAGCAGAAACTGTCCGTGCCTGCTTTTATCATTTAGGCATTGCAATAAATTTTAATTTATTTTTGGAAAATTTTAGGAAGGATATGCATATAGTCTACTTGGACTTTGGTGTATTTAGGGCAAAATATTACGGGGATCTGGCCTTTAAAATTTTATGGCCGATGTTACACTCAGTTGACACTCAATGTATAATTTGAAGGGCCCACCCGGCACTCCCCTATATATACGCCTATGTACTTGAACATCGAAAATTTTTTGGTCATAAGATATAATGTCACATAACCCGGTAATTTTATTGCTTCCCTGCCTCTTTCAAATTTAGATAAAAAACAGTTAAGATCAGAATACCACATATCTATCACTAGCTTTTCGTTTGGTCATGTGAACTTTTTATTGAAATCTAACTTCTTCGGGATCATGTAAAGGAATAATAATACATTAATTATCTTACCTAGGATTTAAGCATAATAAGTTGTATCATAATCACTCATTCATCAGTCATGCAGTAAGACATATCTAGCATGTCTACATATTAAAATAATTTTATACGATCACTAACTATAATGCAAATCCCTTCAAGTACCGGTAAGTTAGAACAGTACCTCCTACTTTACCAGGCCGTAAGAGGTGACTAAGGTTCCAAAACGGACAGATGGCGGTCTATACATCCGAAGCAGCATGGCTCAAATGGGTGGGGATGGAGAGCAGCATTCTCGCTGCACAGAGTGATGTTTATAGGCAAACTCTCTTGCTGGGAAGACCTTTGTCCATCAGAATCCGTAATACGAATCCATAACTTTCACGCTTACGACTAACTTCATTCTAGCGAATTGTAATTAAATTCCTTCCATTTATTATCTCGCATTTCTTTTACTTCGTGTTACTTCCGTAGAAATATTCTTTTGGGCTTATTTGTAATTTCGGTACGTCGCAATCACGTGCACGGAGCCTGATCCAATTTGTCAAAAGAGAAGTAATATCCGCGGCTGTTTAAAATTCTGTGTGTGTTATATAAATTATTATTCAAAGGTTTATTATCAAAATCTTTGTACTCCTCTTAAACGTCACAGTGGCGTGTTCTTGCTCTTCAATCTCTGATAATTAAAAACAAATTTTAATAAGTACTTTAAAATTAGTGATATGCTTACATTTCGATTAATGATATAAATTATCGACTGTGGCACTTCTGGAGTAATGTTGTTTGGAAACCTAACCTGGTATATAAGATCAAATTGTTTTATAAATAACATATACGATTCGAACTTACTTAAGTATTATTCACTTGTATTATTTCGATCAAAATTATTAAAATATAAATTAATATTTATAATATAACTTTGTAAACAAATAAAAGACAGTTTATTTTTCCACTTAGCACTTTTATAATTAAATATATTTTGTATTAAAAATCACAATCTATTACATATAAAGACGAACTACAAATGTACTTATCTGTACTGTTACTGTTTATCAATAGCAAAATCTGACTGATCGTTCATAACGTAATTAAGAAAGGCTACAGTAATTAATTTACATATATACAACAAAATTTATATACATACGTACCGTCCACAAAATAGTAAACGCCATGGCAATTATACAAGCTCGTGTTACTGCAAAAAATATCATCACTAGTTCATTATATCACTTAGTTGTGGCAACTTTACTACCTATTTTACCCTTTAAACTGAAAGTCAATGTGAGTACTGACTTATAATAATAAAAGTTCAGAACAAAACAAAAACTAGACTTTTATCAACCATCACCATAATAAAATCCCGTATTACTGGGACATTTTATTGCATAGAGCTGCAAACCTAATGTGTTTCTATCTTGTGCGCCAAAGAGCGTAGGTTCGATTCCCACCCAGAGCAAATATTTACAACATGATGTGTTTTTTCTGTGTCTGGGTGTTAAATATATGTATTTAAGTAGTAAATTTATGATTCTTCTGTTATCTGGCGTCCGTAACACAAGTGCTCTAAGCGACTTACCATAATCAGGTCAATGAATGAGATATTGTCGGTATTTATTATTTATTTCCATAATAATATGGCATAAACGAGGCTGTTTTAATTAAATCTCAACCAATAATAACGCGAGTTAATTACCGGTGGCACCTGAGTGATCCGCCATCATTGTTATGTCACGACACCCAAGGATGCTGGCGCGTAAACGAGAGAGGTATTATGTTGACGTTCGGTATTATCACGATCCAAAAAGTATTAGGAACGAATAGGATTATATAATTTTGATACATAGTATGGCTCGCAATGTAATCGGGGTAATGTCACATGAGGTAGACCTCATGTAAAAGATCCTCTGAATTGGTACCTCGCTCTAACCTATTTCTACCGCCAAATAGTACTATTCGCATTGTTGCGTTCTGGTCTGATGGGTGAGAGAGGCAGTGAATTTATGAATTTACTGGGTATTGTGCCATAATATCCTCAAGTCACAAGGTTGGCAAGACATCACTAATATCTTTATGATATTACGAGCGTCTATAGACTGTAATACGCTTACTATCACGCGGACTGTGTGCTTGTATATCGACTTGGTATAATAAAAAAAGAAGATATACTAATAACTTAATGGCAAAACAAAAGAAAGTTCAACAATACACTTTGGAATAACGCTGGTCTCTTACATCTCGTCTCGAACAAAAAGAGTAATCAAAGGGAACGAAAACGTTGTTTCTAGTGTAAGAATTGATTGTAGATCCGATTTAGAAATGAGATTGTCTCCCTCGCCCCGACATTTCCGGATCCGTTAGTAAAACATGGTATTTCGTCTGTAGTATTATTGAGAGTGACATCTCCATTCGTAATTGATCCCGTGGAGGGAAAACAGTTATACTTCTTAGATTTGGAAAATTTATGTAACCTCATCGACTGCAAGTTCACTTATGGCGTCTGGAGGTCTGGCGTGAAGTGAAAAGATATTCCTTAGATATAGAAACGAATTATCTGCGCGATCTAATATTGCTTACGTGAGAATCGTGCGAACACTTAGAACGACTTTTTTGCATAATTACCTCACTCTCACCTATTTCTATTGCCATATAGCAGTGTTTACATTGCTGTGTTCCGTTTTGGGCGAGAGAGTGGGCGTAATCGTGACAGTGTTAAGTAATTTGATAAGAGTGTACTATGTATTTTAGAGTGTAATGAAAATTCTGCCCGAACGAATTTTGCTATCGTGCCTTGGTATTAGTCGATTTTTATATGTTGAACTGAATTATCGGTAGTCAAGATACATCTCGTCATAAGCAAAATTGGTAGTCACGGTAGTAGGAATCACGTATGATTTGGAGGCAGCAGTGCGAATTGAATATTAAGTGAGTTAGTGCCTTGCAATGTATGACAATATGCTTATGTACACTCTTACACTATTATATGTAATTACCGACATTTTTATAAAAATCTGTAGTGACAGATTTATATTGCATTTAAAAAAAGAGACATACCCAACGCAAAGGTCCCCAAAATGCTCGCAGCATTTCCATGCTGCACAGCAAGCGAGATCCTCTGCATCAGAAAACCCCGGACCGGTGGTCCAATCCCCGGTCCAATAAACGCCTTCTCAAATTATCCATTTTTATTCTATATTCCAGATGTTTCAATAATATATATATACATTAATGTATATATATATATATATATATATATATAAATTAGTTGCGTAAATCAAAAAAATATCATTGATGATTTTCAAAATAAACCACAAATTGTTTTTCTGAAAATAAAATTAAATATATTTTTTAATACGCTTATTACAATATTACAACAAATGTCAATTATTAACGCTAGTTACACATTTACCTTACCGAAAATATAAAGAAACCACATCAAAAGTTCACATATATCGCCTCTTTAATTATAACCTTTATTTAAAGATTTTATGAATACACTAATTAATGTTAACTTCAATTCACCATTGAATTACGTCATGCTTTCCAATGTGTCCCCCAACGTAAACCATTCAAAGCTTTTTAAATATAAAATAATTCAATATTTTTTATTAGATGAATAATTAATTAGATACGACGGTTTCAAATTATTATTAAATTTAATTATCTCCAAATTCAATACTTTACTCTAGAACCATTTCATAGTCAACTCAAACAAACTGAAATTAGGTCGTGATAAGTTTTGGTCGGTATAACTAGTATGCACTATACACGAGATAAAAAAGTAAAAAGTAAGTCAGCTGTAATACGCTAGATGCTTTTGTAGAACCTTTAAGTATACCTAGACATATTTGCCTACCTGAAAAATAAGCTTTATTTTATTCAAAATAAAACCACTCAACTTAAATATTGCAAAATATTAATCTAATAACTCTGTAATATAAATTATAACACGCACTATGAAACCCTTAAAATATTATTACAATTATTACAGTGAATTAATAGATTACCTAACTCTGTCATTGATTACCTTATGTTAAACTGGTTCGAGTGACAGATAAGTCTTACAAAATTGGTGACAAATGCTGCAATAGCTTATATTTTAGAAATTCTATTCAATACAGGTATTTTAGGCTTACGTTAGCTATATTATTTCAACCTCGTGTAATCAACTTCATAGTAAAAATAAAGTTCTGATATATGTAGCCACTTTTTTTAAACCGTTATATTTGCAAATTACTCGTTGCAAGGAGATTACAACGGCCATTAAAATAAATTGGAATTGCGAAAACAAAGGGAATGTATGTCAATAGGCAAACCGGGAATACAAATGCAAACGAACGACATCCCCATAATTGTACAGAAATATTTTTAAGATACTTCTGAGCTGTATGAGAATTAAATGAATGCATGAAATTTGCGAACTATCATTACATGTATGTATGATTCGATCTTTAATAATAATAATTAAAAATTATCTTTAGAAGTACGCAACGCATGTAGATGCGGTTTTTTAAATAGATAAAGTGATTCGAGATGACAGATTCATATGTATAATACATGCATAATATAGCAGAGAATCACTGAGAAATTTTAGAGTTAGATAATGTGACGTCGTAGTTATACACCTACTGTTATGCATACATTGTATACGATGGCTAAACCCGCCGAGATAAATTTTAATTATGTACTACAAAATTGTGTATATGTACATATATCAGACATCTTTAAAAGGTCTACAAAAAAGTTCGCGATGGCAAATGTCTATCTCTTAGTTATATTTTAAAATTTATACTCACTACCCCGTCGAACCCGGGTCGGTACACCGGGTCCGGCCGTGCGAAACCGGGGCGGGTCGCTTGTCGATGCGATGAGTAGAGGGTAGGGAAAGAAGCCTCAAAATCCAACTTTAGCAGTAGATATTCTTGGACTGGAATGGTAATGATGATAATAGTTGATATGTAGCTGCTATAATATTACATTTCCTTTCGCGATCGAATGGAATGAGGAAATTCGTAAAAGTACCACCGTAGTCCAGTGATTAGTCCACCGTTGACAGCATTGACACAACTATTTGGCGGTAGTAATAGGTGTGAGTGAGGTACCAATGCAGACGACCTTTTGTATGAGGTCTACCTCATGTAAAATAAAGTGTAAATGGGTAGGATATATAACCCAGAAAACCGACGATCGACGACGATGGAGTCGTTAGGTTCTGTTATGGCACAAATCAATAAAGCAATCTGATTAGAACTGTAGGTTCGCGATGGATGCATGCCACATAGTATCTCAAATTGAAAATCCCTTGGGGAGCCCAACAGTTGGCGTCCTACAGATGATATAATGATGAGTCTTATATTTCGTATGTAACGGAGAATGACCTTCAAGTACTTTTATCTTTTGAGATGAGTAATTGAATTATATTATCCTTAACGGCCTAGGCCGTTCTTTTATGGAATCCATTTTCGCTAAGTATTAGATTCTTGCAGTCCTTGCCTGTCTTATACAGTTAGCAAAGAAGCTTTACCTCTTATTACGGTTAAATCATTTCTTACCTGCACATAAGGGTCTATTTATTAATGTATATTTCATATATTACAATTTTATATATCTTATGTAATCATTTTAATACCTATTATGTTATATTCGCTCTTTTCTATCCAAAGGTTGCCTGGAATTAATTTGCGATAATGCCGCTTATTATACTTCACAATAATTGTTCTTATTTACATGTATTACTGTGTCTGGTGTACATTAAACAGTTAATAATAATAATAAATGCTTTATTGTACAGTAAAAATAAAAATACCTTAAAAAATAGTAATTATTAAGTGTTATAATGCAGTAAATCTTTAGATGGACAGACTGAATGAGAGAAAGAGGTAGTAAGAGGTGTCAATAAGATCTATAGAAAAAGAAATAAATATACTTAATATAAATTGATTTTATTCAAAGAAATATGATTACATATAACTATAATGATAGAAAGTGATCCTTCACCAACCGTTTAAACAAAGGCAGTTTATAAAACTCAATATTGTTATAAAACGTAAACAGCTTTCTGTTTTAAATAGAGTTTTAATAAATAAATAAAATACAATATTTTTTTTGCTTCAAGTTATTTATTCAAATATTTCCTCATGGATTCGATCGCATAAAAAAATATATCTTAATACTTCTAGCTTAGGCATAAATGGAAAAATGATAAAAGAAAAACAAAGAATGCTACAAAATAAACAATAAACATTTTTTGTTAAATCTTATGAGGAATACGGGACAGATTGTGCACTAGATACGAGAAGACAAGTTAATTTTCCTTTGTGATGTCGTCACATGTACTTTTAGTTCCTAGAAAATCTGAACTCTCTTGAAATCTTTTGAACTAAATATTAAATAAATACCACATACCTTGCGACAACCGTTTTCAGGCGAGAAAAATGTTGTGTCAGCATTTCTAAGTTATATAATAAATTCCGTGTACGACCGCCGTACTAACTTAGAATAAATACAAAATTGTCCATAAATCGCGTTTGAAAAACAATATCTTAGACTAGCAGTGCTCACGACTTTGTCTACTTAGAAGAGTAATTATGGGGATATAGTATCCTTTTCCTTTTTTAATAAGAATAACGGTTCCTGAGATTAGCGCGTTCAAACAAACAAACTCTTCAACTCTATAATTAGTATAGATAAATAAAAATTAATCATCAAAATGTGTGTACGGGTATAATTCAAAAACGACTGCAAAAAAATAGGATACTTCTGTTTTTGGTTTGTTTGTATTTGTCATGACCACGGATCTAGATCAGGTTTCACGGAAAAAGGGATCCGGATGTTTTAACCATGAAAAGGGCTAGAGCTAATTTTTAGTAAAAGACCTGAGCAAGGTAATGGGATCCACGGTGTATAAAAATACTATTACCCGGAAAATGTTGGGTGCACACAAGTATTATATGCTTCTAACATTATGAGGATAAATCACACGTCGCTAACATTAAGTCAGGATCAAATTACAATAAATTTAAGTGATAGGAGATTGCAATCGGCGATAAAAATTTAAGAGACGACGTAAACGATTTTTGTATATACGAGCAGGTTTATATTTAAATAAATAAATAATAAGCCGTGAGGTACCGGCAGAGTAGAATAGTACCTCTTCATGTACCGGGTATCGAAAGAGGCGACTAAGGTCCCAGAACCAACAGATGGCAGCATATCCATCCATAACAGTGTAGGCATCAAATGCGCAGGGTAAGGTTTGGCAGCAGGCTGCTGCCCAACCTTACACTGCGCCCCCCGTCGTGAGACTACGCTCTGCGATTGCTAACACGCGCGGCAATTATGGGCAACATTCCCCCTTTCCTGGGGAGGCCTATGTCTAGCAATGGACTTCCAATGGCTGTGATAATAAATATATATCACAGCCAATAGTAAGTGGGTGTGTTGATGTGATCACATTAAACATTAATAAGATATATGTTTGTGTGAGGCCCGCATCGAAAAATAACACGGGAAATGTTATTTTCGGTTATGACGGTCTCATTTGAATAACAATATGTGCCGATATCACCTTCGCGCCATATTGCCGCAACTAAATCTCAGATCACATTATCAGAAAGGTAAGGAAAGGATTCCGTGAGGAAATATGTGTCAAAACGTTTATTATAAAGCCATCAACATCGCCAAGTATAACGTGGGATATGTAGAAATTTGTCTTACCTTATTTCCTTGTGCTTAATCATTCGAGTAGAATAGTACCACCCGCTGTACCAGGTATCGTACGAGGCAACTGAGGTACCAAAACCGACTAATGGCAGTATATCCATACGTAACAGTGTATCTCAAAAGCACAGGGCAGGCAGAGATGTTCAGCAGCATCACCGACGCGGTACTACGCTTTGCGATTGCCAACACGCTGGACTAGCTCTGCAATTATTGGTAGTCCCCCTTTTTTGTGATGATCATGATGAATAGTTTACTATACTTAAATTTATTATGAACATTTCTTGCATTTTCTCAGGTTTCAATATCATCATAGCATTAGAATGCCCTCTACTGGACATAGACATCTATCTGCAAGACTGAAAGAATTCTGTAAATGCCGCGGCGGGCAAGCGTGGTGGCAGACGTAGAGTGTAGTTTCCGGAAGTTAGTGCCGCTGCAGATCGTCCACCTTCGAGATATATTTTGGGTGATTATACCGCCATCTGTCGCCTCTTACTGCAACTGGTACAGTTGAAGATGTAATTATACTCTACCCTACGGCGATGTGTAAGTATCGCTTAATTTAACTTTAATATACATAAACTACTTTTTAACTATTCTTTGTTATACATGAAAACTCCAAAGAAGGTTCAAACAAATAACTAGGGTAACTTGGGATCTCATTATAAATTGTATTCTCAAGTATGGAGCAGACAACAACAGACAGGGGAACAGAATTTGTAAGAAATTCTATTTAAAAAGTTTGTAAACTTTTATATATTAACCAAATGCATACAGCATATCAATAAAAAAACACAAAAAAGTCCTTGTCCTAATCATCATGAGATCTTTAAAGCTCACGATAATTAGGACAAGGACACATTATTTACGAATAGTAACTGTAAAATCTTACGTATTGAGCAGAAAAATCGGCCGGACTCTTCTTTCTTTATGATTTTTTGTACATCACTAATTATATTTATAATTAATCTTAAATATTTTTTATTCCTAAATCTATCTCCAGAGATTGTTGCCTTATATAATTTTAATAGTTTACGTATATATTATCTGTACTTGTTAAATTTGATGATATGAAGTTGGAAAATCATCATCGTATAATACTTTGACAGAAATTAAATAGAAATAAAAAAGTTGTCCATGACAAATTTTGCCATAATGTTGATAGTTCCCAAGACGTATTGTGTGAATTACGTGGCATTATTATCGTAACCATGGAAAATCCTGCTGAACATAAATATTCCTAAGAGATCTCCCCAATTGGACCGGTCACACAAGGCCTGCAACCCTCGCGACCCTTTGGTCATCTCCTCATGTTAACATCTCAAAATATAGCTTTACTGTTATACTCCAAAAGAGTCACATTAATATTGTCACTTATAATATATCTTTATCTATCTAATTCCATTCAACATAATCTAGGTAGAATATAGGAGTTTATATGTTTTCCCATTTTCGTCATATCATAATGTATTGAATCACCATTAAATATATAATGATATGACGAATAAATGATTAAATTATTAGTCATTAAATCAAAACACTATATATTCTTTCTTCAAGTAGGACAAGTATTTGAGAAATACAAATACTTGCGAATCACCTACAATAATATATACAACAATTTTATTTCAGAAATTACTTAAGTACCGACTACATCGGTACTTAAGTAATGATTAATTATTTTATATTCATTATATTAACGACCCTGATGACCCCACGGGATTATAAGAGTCATCTAACATATAAAATAGACCTACATTATGTTATGTATGCCACTTAGTGAGATCGTCTGTAAGATTCGTAGGTCTAAATTTGTATGGCATACATGTATGTTACATTTATGCCATATATACAAAAGTATTGAAATTTATAATCTATAATGGCTTCATATGAACAATCCCTTTTTAAGATTAATTAAATAGATCATAGTTAGCACGATCAATTATTTCGTTCAGCGTGAAATGCACACTTAACTTGTTTTTCATAGAGATTAAAAATCTAAGATACGGAAGGTGTCAGCCATTGGAAGGCCCATATAAGTTATACGAGTATAAATATACATAATATTTTTCTTGGCAAAGATTCTTGATATACCTACTAGAGTGTCTATTTTTCTCTCTCAATTAGTTCTTTGACAAATTCACTTTGACATCTACGTCTCCGTTCTTCATACGGCTGAAAACTAATTAAATGTCACGCTTTGCCGTCGGCGGCTCAGAACAATGGCATCCCTAGGGTCTCCAAACAAAGCCTCCACTCCGTTTTTGTGGTTTCCTTTTTATTCCGTCACCTCTTTTGTTTGTTGCCGCAACTTTGTCAATATTATTTTTGTAAATCACAACTTTAGTTGACGATTTTTATATGTGTTTTTGGTTTCTTAATCCGGTTCGTATTTTGCTACTTCTTTGTACGTTTTGCACACTTATGTATATTCGGGTACATCCAATTTAGTTCATTTATAGAATAATAGATTGCAGGCTTTCAAGTTTTATTCTTTTTTATTAGATCGACAAACATGCATACGGTCCGCATGATAGTAAGAGCCATCTATAGACGCTCGTTATATCACAAGGATATCACTAACGTTGTGAATTGAGTATATTATGTTACATTACCTAGTAAAGTCTCTGCCTCTCTCACCCTATAGACCCGGAACACAGCAATGCAAACACTTATATTTCGTCGAAAAATAGGTCAGAGTGAGGTACCAATGACATTTTGTATTAAGTCTACATCATACACTACCGGGTAAATAAATAGTAGCCTTTTACAGGTATGTCACGTTTTATTCATTGGCAGTCGATATTAACGAATAACGTTTCAAAGTTACATAAACGAAAGCATCCGTCATATGGAACTAATCATAGTTTGTCATATGTCCTCGAATATTGAGAGCATTTATCTTTCGCCGTGATTGCGACAGACACGGACAGCATACGAATATGGGGCCCACGTTATTGTGTCAATGTGTCTAGAACAAAGGAGGCCCTCCCAAAATGTATATTTGCAATTTTATATAGGACTGAGTTACATACACAGGGCACATTTCTAGATCTCCTTTGTATAAGTAGTAGTTTTTAAAAATAGTACAAGTTAATATTTCATAAGTTGACCTGGCTCCTAGATAAATCGCTTAAAGCAAATATATAACGCTCGTCAGACATTCGATAATTCATAAATACTTAAATACACATACTTAGCCCTGTTGAAGGACATACGCTGAATAGTTGGAAACATTTAGAAAAAAATCCTGTGTGGTCTAAATTCAACCTGTGTTTGTGTTTTAAGAGATGAATGAATTACTTTAGAGGCTTTATGCGTTTAACAATCATCTACATCATAGCGTAAAACCTTACGCGTGTTGGCAATCGCAAAGCGCAGGGCAAGCGCCCAGCACGCCAAATATAGGCAAAATTCCCCCTTTCTTGGGGAGTTTTATGTCCAGCAGTGGACTTCCAATAGCTGCAATGATGATGATGATGATATAACAATTGAAGTATATATTGTATATAGCAGGTTTTCTACCTGTGTGATATTTTATCGGCCCATAAATTCGTTGTGAATTCGTTAAAACGTAATTTTAAGTGTTACTCAAATGTAAGTGTAGATTAAAGTTAACCATAAAAGGTAACTTGTAACCACAAATAAGAATTGCACCAATTTACGCCTCATATTTTCTAGTTTGCGTGAACCGTACCTCAATTGAACCGTAGTCGTATCCGACAGATTTATAGCATTTGAAATTGCTATTTTTTCATGTCATCGTTCCCCGTGAAATATGCTATGAATATTAGAAAACTAGGGACTCTTTATACATTATATATGTATATTTACGAGTATATCCGCCTACACGCCATGGAACAGAAGGGTGGGGGACTTTTTTAAGAACATATTTGATAAGCAAGTATCATATATATATATATATATATATATATATATGTATTAAAATTAATCCCTACTCACACTAGTCATGGTAAATCGGATGAATTGTTGGACTCATTTCGCAAATATTTTGTTCTGTTTTTTTGTCTGTATTAAGAAAGGAATGTTCATATATAATAAAAGTATCAATGAAGTTTAAAAGTTTAAAACAAAATTAGAAAATCAAAGAAAACCACATATATAATTTTTCTAATTTTACCCTGATGGCGTTGGATATAAATGTCAGTTGGTGTTGATTGAAAGCGGATAGTAGATATCGTTTAAAATATATGTATCGGTAGGAATTGTACCTATTTAAGTTTTAGAAACAATACTGATTCGATATTCATAATTTAAATAGGACGATAATCGCAAGATTCACTATTCATAAATGTGTGGTGATTCCAACACTGACGTTATGGTAGTAAATGCGAGTGGAATAAATGCAGTTGTAATCAGAGAACTTTGTAGTTTGTATGGTGAGAGTTTGAGAGATAATGAATAAATAACAGTGTGACATGAATAAAAAGGTATGTTGAAATGGTTTGGACATGTAGAAAGGATGCACGAAAGTAGAATGACAGACTGCACAAATATCTAGAGCTGAAGTAAATGAAAGAGTTCGTATATGGTTACGTGTTTTAACTGAAAAGAAAAGGTACTAAAATAAGGAGCAGCTTAAAAGTACCAAGAAAAAACGAGTATGTATAAAAGGACTAAATCAAGTACAGAAAGCGTGAGAGGAATGCTAAAATCGTAGCAAGTGGAGATCTATAGTCTTCGCCTACTCTAATATGACACAAACGTGATGCATGTATTATGTTAGGAGTTTCTAATAAAAATATATTTTTAAAACGCTGTCGTTACCCTGCAACTGTTTTCAAGATTGAAAAAGGTTTTAAGTTCGTTAAAAATAGTTGTAGTGAACGCGTGAATATCGGAACAGTTGTTTCTTTACTGCTATTGACTGCTCAATATACAGTGAGTGACTCAAAGAGTCTTATAACAACTATACTTGTTGTTTTTTTTAAATAAGACTCCGTAAAGTAAGGCCTTAGGCGCAAAACACGTAGAATAATTTCTATTTGGCACCGTCGTTTACTAAATTTAAAAAAGTTAAGGGGACCAACAGAGTTCCGAAACTAATTACGTTCGAAACCATGTTAGGTCAGCCTTCACAAACACCCACCGGCAAAGTTAAAAAAATAACAGAAAAGAGCGAGTGAGTTATAATTATTGGATGTTCTTTAAAAAAAAGTTAAATAAGCCCAAAGGGTATTAAAATAACAATGTTTGGAGTTATTGAAGATAAGAGTAAAATTTATTTCAGAACATCTGGGTTCAAACTTTTAATACATACATTTTGTACATATACCCGTAGTTAACTCGTTAACTCGTATCATCCCAATCATTGTAAAACAAGTCCAATTTGTATGAATTTTTATTAATACGTGAATAAATGAACAATCACAGAATAGTCTTTACTAACAATAATTTTATTAAATTATATAACATAACTGTCATAGTATAAGACCTTGACACAAACAAAGTTTTTTTGTACAATTCATTTATTTCTTCGTCTAAGTTTTATATATCTGCTATAGTTATCAATTTCATAAAATATTTTTATATTTTCTTACAATATTATGTAAAGGCATCACAGTATTTTTTAAAAACGGCTTGCATTTTACCTTTATATCAATCATCATTATCATCATCACATCAACCATAAGACGTCCGCTGCTAGACATAGGCCTCCCCAAGTAATTTCCACTAGGACTGGTTGTATGCTGCCTGTGTGATCCCGCGGTTTAATCAGATCGTCTGTCCATCATGCGGGTGGACGACCTGCGCTTGCCGGTACGTGGTCTCCATTCCAGAACCTTACGGCTCCATCGGTCATCGGTTCTGCGTACCAAATGTCCTGCTCACTGCCACTTCAACCTAATAATCCGCCGTGCAATTTCGGTAACTTTGATTCTGTTACGAATCGACTCATTCATTTATATCAATATTTGCTAATATACTAATGCCTTCCTTTTTTGCCCAACAGCGGTATGCCATTATAAAGCCAGGTACGTGCACATGCGTGGTAGGCTATATTTGCTGAATTTCCAAGAAAACTGGTGCTTATAAAGGTAAATACCTAGTAGTGTTAATGAAACCCCTATTGGTAATTGCTAGAAACCAAATTATTTTTTAAAAGAATGATTGACTTCTTTTGATAAATGATACCAGTTTTGCCTTCAAACAATCTCTCCACGTATTTCATAAAAAAGATGAAGTACATTAGTAAGGTACCCCAAACTTGGATAACCCTAAAAAACGAATTTAAATTGCAAATTCTTCTGTCACTTTATTCGTGTTGCGGTCAGCAATCAAAGGGCGCCGCGTCAATAGAATTCATCAAAAGCAGTAGTTTAATACAAGCACCTAGTTACCTTGAACTAAATATAATCTAACTATGAGAACAATATAAAAAAGACTAAATTAACTGAAGGTCTATAGAGACAAATAGGTTTCCAATGGCCAACAGTCTTTATTTCAGCTGACTCAAACGACTGATATTATGAAATGCAGTAGTGCCTTTTATCTGCCTTTATGATTTTTAAATAAAATAACTAATATGTAGAATGATTACTGGTGACTGATAACACAATATCTTTTATCGCGATGTTGCCAAACAGCCACATGCCCAACCGTATACTGTGCACCCCCTGTACACGCTTTGCCGTCCCTTTAAAAACCATTAAAACTTAATACTTTTGGAAAAATTTGCGAATCCTTAGGAAAGACCCCAGAAGGAAGCTGAATCCACATTTGATGCGTTGCGAAGAAACTCCTCTGATTTCATCTTAATTCACATTTAATGTTGGAATATACAAACTTTTTGTGAATTACTTAGACATAAAGAAGCGAGTTACCAAATTAAAACAAAATATTCTCAAATGTTCTGTTCGAGTTGGGTTTCAAATAAGAGAGAGTGACCTATGTACTTGACCTATGTAGTTCAGATTTAGGATGACTGAATGACATCAATTAGAGATTCACGCCGGCCTTACACGCTTTCCTGATTTCACAGCATGACGCCATTTCACGTTTTGACTTTGTGATTTGCCCTGGCGTAATTACGTTATACACGGTCAACAGTGTTGCCCGAAATACCTGATTTGGCGTCGCATTATCTATTTGTTTTTCTCTTTATAAATCATGTAAATTTTAAGATAATATCCAAAGTAACTTTATTAAATATTATTTGCCATAAGATAACCAATTTAAAGTCTTTATATATGTAATGTAAGACCAGCAATAAATATATTAATATAAAGATATTTCATTACTTTACTCATTTTAACAACAGCCGAAACAGCAAACGTAAAAATACTAATCATGAATAAAAATGTGAAAAAACATCATATTCTTGTTATTAAAATGGATGACTCAATAAAATCTTTTAACAGAAAGAATTACGCCAACCACTAGTCTTTCTGAATAGCAAAATCCTGATTGGATTGGTTGCCATGAATAAAACAATTAAGCCATCAAATTATCTCTTCGGCACGCATCCGATATATATGACTGTAGCTCTCATATGACATGTTTCAATAAATAACTATGATGACATCACACTCTGAGGGGATACGTCCCATTATCCAGTAATGTATAACCTCTCTCACCCAGAAATAAAGAATGACCCATAGAAAACACTTGGTACGAGGTCATGAATGATTTAATACAAAAATATATTATTCAGAAATATTATTACAAAAGATAAAGCAAAATATAAAAAGCAAGGAATTAAATAAGAACATTGTAGATGTTAAAAGTATATATCTCTTGGTACTTTGAACTTAGGTGACTTTAGAAGTTACCACTTCTAAAGATACCATTGGGACACTATGGGCAATTTGTTCTGTCATTTAAGGTCAATATCAAACATATCAATGATTGTTTGTTCATCATTATCATCATAACATCCATTGAAGTCCACGGCTGGACATAGGCCTCTCTAAAAAAGGGGGAATTACGCCCATAATTGCCATGCCGGGAAGCGTGTTGGCAAAGCGCACCTTTCACGATGGAGATGCTGCTGCCCATCCCCACCCTGTGCATTTGTGCTACACTGTTTAAACTGTGTAATACAAATGCACAGTATACCTAAGTCGCCTCCTATGACACCTGTTACAGAGGGAGGTACTATTCTTCTCCTATGGTACCTCACGGCTTGTTGCTTTTTACTTTAAAAGAAATCTTATGGTTATAATATATTAATCTATACCTACTAATATTATAAAGAGGAAATATATGATTGTATTTTTCTTTTCAACAATCAAGCGTACAACAAGTGAGCGTCGCTGCAGCATACAGACGCTTGTTACACAATACACAACACAAGTATATCGCTAACCCGTTGCCAACCTTGTGTGTTGAAGATGTTATGCAATATTACTCAGTAATTTCACTGCGCCTCTCACCCTTCATACCGGAACACACCAGAGCAAACTGCTATTTGGCGGTAGAAATAGGTAAGAGTGAGGAAATAATTCAGACGACCTTTTGTATGAGACCTACCTCATAAAAAATATTTGTTTGTATGTTATGGTTTAACACAAAGATAATAATGATGGTCATCATAGCAGCCGTGGAACGTTAACTCCTGGATAATTGCCTCCCCAAAAAAGGGTATTTGCCCAGTCGCTTCTCCCAACACCGTGTCAGGTATAATGGGAGATATAATTCTACTCTGCTGGTACAATATACCATTTCTTTATTAGTAAAACATTATTTTGTATGCTTCTTCATAATAACCAAACGCGATAGTTAAGTAACACACACTCAGTATTGTACATATACTAGATTGTAAGATAAAATGGTGTTACATTGTTGAAGTAGCAGCTATTATTTTTGACAAAACGAAATGTCAACAACAGACTTCGTGTGAGTTACGACAATTGTATTCAATTTGTAATAAACTGTCCTACATGTGTGTATAATATGCGATAATGTGAATTCGGCGTTCATTCCACAATGTTAGAGGCAACCATTTTCTGTTGGTATCTAAACAGAAACGTTCCAAACCACATGATGCTTGATACATCTGAAAATTATATAAGAGGTGGTTAAAAGAGGTCGCAACTTTGTTAACTGATTACTGTTTTTCTGATTAAAAAATCTAGGAGCAGATTCTTTTTTAATGCTTGTATTTTATGCCTGTCTTACTGCATTAACATGAAGGTTGACATAGGCGATAAAATTACAGGATAGAAATGACTTACTGACCAATGTAAACCTGATAACGACAAATTATATTATATGTCATAGAAGGAGAAGCCGACTAACTTACTGACATGTTAATTAATGCAGGGCGTATAAGGGCTAGATTCTTAAAATTTTGTTCAGTGGTCCTTTATATTTTCTTCTACGATAGGAGAGCACTAAGAAAGGTACACACCTACAGTACCTACTTGAAGCAAATCGAGGAAAAAAAATCTTGATCGATAGGTACTTCATGAGTTGAGTGAAACGAACTTGCAAACACACGTCGACTTCTGTGTTACTTTGTTTACTCAACTAATACAATAATGAAGAGATTTGAAATCTAATCACTACTAGTAATGAAGAATGAGTACTGTAAAAATAATACGAAAAGCTCACCTGAAGTCTCCTGGAGACCAAGCCAAATCATGTCCTAAACGAAAATTGACTCAGAAATTGAACTTGAAAATTGTGTTTGGTGGACTAGCGCCAGTGTCGTTCACTGCAGCTTTATAAAATCTGGCCATTTGATAACGGCAGATAACTATTCAGCAACAGCAAGCCGTGAACGAAGAACTGAGATTGGTCAATCGCTCTAGGCTACTATTACTTTACGACAACGTAAGACCACACATTGCACAATAAACAATCACTAATGTACAATTGGAATGTTTTTGTCCTACATCCTGGACCTTGATCCATTAGATTACCATTTCTTTCCGAAATTCGGACAATTTCTTCCAGGGAAAAATCTCCGATGCGGCAGTCCAAACCGCCTTTTAAAAGTTTATTGGTTCTCGCCCTTCTTCTTTCAGTTCTTTTAGTAAAGTGATCTATGAACTACCTGTGGTATGGCAGAAGTACATAGATAACAACAGTGCATACTTTAATTAGTTATCTTTTACAAAAAAAAAACTATATCTCTCTCCCGTACAAAACGCCATTTTTATATGTAAAGGCCTCAGATTATGGTGTGTTATTACTATGTATGTTTAAGAGAGTCAGTCATATATTAAAAGTGCTAATGGGTTATCATAGCGCGGGTAATGGAAAAATGATGTAAGTAGCCTCTGGTGTAGGTTCACGATGACCCTTTATAACAAGAAAATTAGAGCAAAGTTAGTAAATTTGGAATAAACTAGATGTTAGTTTCCAGCAGTTAGTCTAATTTGCACAAGATTTTAGGCAAGTCATTTCCCATGTTCTTCTTATCCATACTAATTGACGGGCCCGATAGTGCAGATGGTAGTGATCCGATCTTGTGCGCCAAAGGTCATGGATTCGATTTCCATCCAGAGCAAATATTTATATGAAGATATTTGTGTTTGTTCTGTGCATTAAATATATGTATTTAAGTATGTATATTTGTGATTCCTCTGTCAGGCGTCCGTGACACAAGTGCTTTAAGCGACTTATCACGGAGTCAGGTCAATGTATGAGATGTTGTGAAAAAGAAAATGCTAAATATGAGTTAGACTAGATAGGCACTGGCAGAAGAGAATAATATGTCTTGTACTTAGTATCGCATGAGGCGTAGTAAGTAACAAGACCAGGATGGACAAAATCATTCTCGTTCAGCGATTGCCACTACGAGTGCCCACTGTAGCAGTAGAGGATGTTCTGTGATGATAGTGTGTCAGTTTGTATACTTGATGATATATTGTATCATCTATATCGCTTGAAACATACAGAATTTATTATATTTGATCCAGGAACAGTGACCGCGGGTAGCAATGTAAAGTGAAGGACGAAGTCGCGATAAAAGGCAGGGTATTTTATATTTTATCATATAAGGTTTAACCTTTTATCACCAAAAAAAAAATAAAGAACGGGCGTGTTTTCGGAAGATCATTTATCAGTATTATAGGATTTTCCTTTTGGTGATAGGCAGTATTTATTAATGCGGCCCTGTCACTCAGCATCGCGTCCCTTCGTGACAATGACCCCTCCCCCTCACTTCCCTTCCCGCACGCACACAAACATCACCCACGCAAGCGGGGGCGTGATAAGAGCATGTACGCATCACTCTCGTATAGAAGCGTTATGGAAACCCGTGATTTTGTATCTCTTAGGAGAGAAGTGTCAACAATTTGATAAAAAGAACCTGAGTGAGTATACTGGTGCTGCGCTATAAATAAAAATTCAAGAGATGTGTTTTTAATAGACCAAAACTTCTCTTAACACCTAAATAACCCGGAAAATTAACTAAATCGTCAGATTTATGTCAACCGTAGGACTTCCATTTTGTTTTTGCGATTTTAGACAGATCGTCTGTTGCAGTTGGTACTGCATGCTAAGTTCTCTGCCTAATGCCAATTTAACTTTAACATGAGCTAGTCTTCTTACAAAAGGCGTCTGCATTGGTACCTAAATCTCACCTATTTCTACCGCCTAATAGCAATGTTTGCATTGCTGTTCGGTTTTAAGGGTGAAAGAGGTAGTGAAATTATTGGGTAAATGTGACATAGTATTTTCAGTTCACAGAGTCCACGACACGCTAGTGATATTTTTGTGATGATCTCGTGTCATCTCGTCGGAACCATTGGTTCTTTTATGGATCTCCTAATTCTTAATTCAATCGCGTAGGTAGACCCCGAGCATTGCCTTCTCCGTAGGTCGTTGGGCTATTTTAAGTAGCTTAATAAGGCCAATAAAAAAAGAATATTTATGATTTTGGTACTATTCTACTCTGCCCTGCCACGATTTGCCAACATAACATAATTAACCTTTTAAAAAATATTTTTAAATAGCAAGCTGTTCCGTACCGTCCTTCCGTCCGCCAAAAAATCTATTTATTTCAGAAATATTAAGAACTAAATTCTATTATACTTACTACTACTTACTTACTACTGTTGACCCTGATGACTTTACGAGAAAATAAGAGTCATCTAACATTTAAATTAGGCCAACCTTTAACTAGAGAGCCGGCAATAAATGTGTCTTAAAACTAAGTTTTATGTAGCTTCATTACACGAGGTATCAGAAAGAAACCTGCAAGAAATTCTGGTGGCGATAAACGTTCCATCAACACTTACAACGTGTAGTTTTCATGTCTTCAGTGATAGAGCAAATATTTGTTCTGGTTCTTTTTGTCATTTTAAACTATAACCAAATTATGTGTGGTGCGTGCAACCAGGCATCCAGTCTGTACTAGCTCTAACAGAGTTTAACTTTTTTTAATAAAACGCAGGCGGGTATGTGCCTGACAGCTGAAGTGAAACGAGTGAAGGCGTAATCTGTGGGCTATTTCCCGGTATCTAGTATACAAAATGTATATGAATACAATACATTTGATATGTGTGGCGTAGGTTACAAACAAAATTAAACTACGGTATTTTATTGCCATTTGTAGCATATATAAAAAGCATAATACATTAATTTTAGTAAACCAAAGCAAATAATTTTTGTAGCGTTATTATCCAGTCTACGACATTTTTAAAATATTACCTGTAGGCACAATTTTTAAAAGATGTAATAATAATAAGTCACACTTCATGTCATACATTGACCTGTCTCCGAAATAAGTTATTTTATGCACATCAGACAACGGGAATCACAATCAGACCACTTAAATTTATATTTAACACCCATACATAGAACACAGACAGATATTAATCATACAAATATTTATCATAACAGGTATCGAACCCAGGACCTTTGACATACAGGATAGGAACACGCGCCATCGGGCTCGTTTAATATAGACAGAACTAGTTTTAGCCCAAGCTCCATAAAGCTATCTTGACTTAGAAGTTTTTATAGCTGGGGTAATCAAAGTTTTACAGCTAGTGTAAAAGCGTGAACAGACTCAAGTTTAGTCTATATGTTTGTTTATTGAATAAGATGTACCCATAATTTTACTTTTCTAGTATACTACTTAGTAAAATACGTAAAGTGTCGCTAGTATTTAATTGTGATTAGAATAATATCTGGTCACATTACACCCTTTTCAGCTACTAACAGGGCCAACCTTAACATATATTTAATACGTTTAAAAAATAATAAATTTATAAATATATAATAAATTTATAAAAATATAATATATACGAGTAAATAAGCTTATATTACGTGAATTAGAACCAAAGCATATAAATAATAAACAAATAAAAAAGATATATACACTCAGCTGTAAAAAGAGGCCCTATCCTTGCTCTATTAAAACATTATAAATATAATTATTATCTTAAATATTCTATTAAGCTTTAGCTTTCCATACATTCTTAAGTTACTTGGTTAAAGTTATTTACCAAAGTTGTAGTTTAGCAAAGTTAAAGTTTGATGAAGTTAAGATTTAGAAGCTCCTATATACGCGCTCCTATGGAAGATCCAAAAATACTTGATCTAGTTATGACGGGACAAATTAAGTAATAAAAATCGTGTACATATCCGTTTTCTCGGTTCTACTAAATTAATATATCAAACCACTCCGTAGGGATTGATACCACACGTTATGATGATTACTCTATGCTAGAAATAATTAGGATATAAATCATAGTCATGGCACGATACCGTAATCAACATTAAAGCCACACCAAAAGCACAAATTCATACCAAAATATCCTCATAAATATATTTATAAAGGCTTTTTCAAAAGAATTAAACAAAATATAGGAATGTATTCTTCCTTAAATTAAACAACATTAATTGAGTACAGATTTTTTTTTGAAAACGCTAAGAGAAGTATTTCTCAGAAAAACTTTCCTAGGGATGCGGTTATTTGAATTTTGTACATATTTTTTTTAATAATATCCAAATCAAAGGTTCAAAGCTTTTCTTTGTTACTGTTTTTTTTGTATATTTGTTAGCCCAGTACTCTGTGGGCGGCGTACATTTCTTGGTACTTATCCAATCATCACAAAAATAGCTTCATCATTGAAAGATCGACCTTTATAATACTCGTAGACCTTTGAAATCAAAACGAATCTAGTTTGTTTACTGGTACAATATGGCATGATATAATCACAAACACGAGCAGAGGCTGGGGCATAGCATTCTTCAAACAATTACTTAAATTCAACATTATATTTACTTAAATCCAACAAGCAACATTACTGTAATGATTATCACTTATTATATATGAACCATATATTTTCAATTTTTCGTTAAATAACTCGATGGAGTTTGCTGATGAGCTATCAAAAAGTTTTTTTTTAATTAAAAATATTTTTGCATATTCCTGGAACTTCTTCAATTTCCTGTGTTTAGTCCATGCGCGGGAAATTGCAATTAAATTTTTTTTTACATTATATACAATTAAATTGCCTTCAAAAATTAAATTTACACCCAGCATTTTATGAAAATGGAACACAACACTCCGACTTCGGTTTCATATCGCAAAAAGGCATTCACCGCGCATATCCGACGAAATAAACTGTTGACAAAAGTTTGTTTGGAATTTCAACTGGCCGAGGGCTTTTAACGCGTAATGAATGTACCCGCTATAGTCTCTAGTGATGAATTAAACTTAAGGTCCATTAAGGCTTTACTGTGTCGATCCATATATTCCTACCGAAGACAAGTTTGGTTTGCAATTTGGCGAGTGTGTTGGTAATTACCGCACTGGGCTTGCACAGCCTGCGTGGTGGCAAACGCAGAGCGTAACTTTACGATGGCAATGCTGCCCATTCCCAAACCAGTTGCATTTGAATTATTCCCTTTCGGATAAACCACCATCTATCGGTACTGGTACCTCAGTATCTTATTATATTTAATGCCTATTAGGTACTATTCCACTTTGCCACACGGCATGCATTATTTGTATAAAACAATGCTGTATAAAACACAAATGCAATAAAGGTCTTATTCTAAACATATGAGTATATAATAATTTGTAAGGCAAACAAGTTACAAAACGCTCTTTCCTGTCAAATTAGGTATAAAAGGTTTTGTTGTACCAAATGTGTTTCCACTTAAACTCGGGGGACCTCAATGGCCACGGGCACAAAACTTCTAAACCCATTTATACTAAACTAAAAGGGCGACCACAGTCAACCTTATTTATCACTTCTTTCATTTATTCTTATAAAAGCTGGTTTTATCTTAATAGTCACAAATCTTTTCTAAAGTAAATCGGGTGTTAAAAAAATTTAAAATGAATAAATAATAAGATTTGATGGGCCCGATGGCGCAGTTGGTAGTGATTCTATCTTGTCAACCAGGGGTTGTGGCTTCGATTCCCACCCAGAGCAATTAAGTGTTTGGGTATTAAATATATGTTTTAAGTAGTAAATTCATGTTTTTTCTGTTGTCTGACGTCTGTAACACAAGTGCTTTAAGCGACTCACCCCAGAGTCAGGTACAATGTATGAGATGTTGTAGGAATATATAAAAAATATATCTGTTATATTGTAAACAAGAAAATTACTATTTTATAGTTTTGGTTAAACCACAATGCTGAAAAATAATAATAATAAATAAATTCACACGTCAACTCATACATTGACCTGACACCAAAATTTGTAGCATAAAACATTTGTGTTATGGATCAGATAATAGAGAAATCACAAATATAATACTTAGATAGACATAAGTAACACCCAGACCTAGAACAAATACAAACGTTAATTATATAAATATTTGCTCTGGATGGGATCAAATCCACGATCTTTGGCGCACAAGAAAATATTACTACTATCTGCGCCATCGGGCCCGTAAACATAATGATAAGTGATTTAAACACTGAAGCCTGGACGTCTAAAACATCAAGAGTATCGAGTTGTCGACCTCTTTAAACGCGATTTATACTATTTTTAAATAATACAATGCTAAAATTCTATGCCAATTTGACCATTCTATTCTATCTAAATACTGGGAAATTCTCCATCATCTCGAACTTTCCAAACACTATCCGTTGTACAAGTGTCCTAACTTGTATAGAGAGACAAAAGCTCTCCGAACTCTGAAATTTTATATCCGCTTGAATCAATATTCATTGGAACATATTTCTATTCGCCATATTTTAGAAAATAGAACAAAAGAAAACATTTTTAAAACATGGTATCAAAGAGGAATGAAACTAAGTTTCAAAACAGGCGAAACTATAGAAGCAAATACTCTCTTTAGAACCTGAAATTTTTCGACGGAACATGGTTGGTATAAAATAAATTCCCATGTAATATTTTCTAATATTTTCGTTTAATACTCATAGTAGAACAACTTTTTTAACGGATTTAAAACACGGTTTATTTTATTGTTACATATTGAGTTTCATCTCAAATCGAACAAAAGATGTCGTAGAGAAACGTCGGGTTTAGTTTTATTGTAAATTCCCATCTCATTTCCTTAAATACACATGAATCATAGAATTGAGTTACTAAAGAATCATAGACTAACTAATTTTATTTCATTGGTAAACTAATTTCAAAGCTACACGATTTACGAGTACATAAGTAATGTTTTCCTACACATTGCGGATTGAGAGGCACTAGTGGTCTCCGGAAGCTCTTACACGAGCAAAGCCGCGAGCGTAATGGCTAATTAAGAATAACATACACGTACTAATAATTGGTACGGTTTGGTTATTGTTATAGTTAGGTCGTAGAACTCGCTTTAAGTAAGCAATAAACTCAATCTGTTGGGATAAACGTCTCAAGTCTAATGGCAACTGAAACTAAGTTATTTGGCGCATCCAAGCTCATAACTCAGTGACAAGAGTTATAGCGACGGTGTTGATTCAATTTGTGTGGTAAGCTTTGTTTATTGCATTGTAGAAAATCTTCTCTTATCTGTTGTCGTCAGTTGGATTAAATCTTTACTAATGCTGGCTCGCCGGACAAAAGTTGTTCAGTCTTACCTACGTATGCAATGAAAAAAATATTGTGACTACAAATTGTGATATAAACTATGCTATCTCTCAAGTTTTATTAAACTGTACACAGCAAGCAAAAATATATTGAAATCGGTTTAGCAGTTTAAATATTCAACTCAGAATAAACACCGTGGCACGTAATTTTTATGTATAAAGTAGATGATTGGAGAGCCTGTTTGTTTGTTTTCTGTTGCAAAATATGTCAATTGTTTTAATTAGACGTTTTGATGAACAATGTCGGTCATCAGAAAATGTAACGCTCAAAATGCACATTCCATGACTTTTTGATAATCAACCTTTTACAGTACAAGCTATTCGGTTATGGAACGCTCTACAAATTAAGCAGGCTCGGTCTATTACTCTCTTTAAGCGAATGATTAAAAGAAATTTATTCACATTACCAACTGCAGTATAATTTTAGCGTGTTTGTATAAATTTTTATAATAATTATACCGTACATATATAAATCTTAACAATGTTATACTGTGTATATCAAACTGTGCATATATTTTTCTATGCAATGGTTGCTTGGAAGAGATCGCTCAGAATGATAACGTTTTTTCCGTAACCATTTACGTTACGTTACGTAACCGTTTAAAACGTAACCATTTTTTCAATAAATGTTACATTTCAAATATTGTATCTGTTTGTAAATATATGATCTGAATATGAACTCTACAAATCTATAACAAAAATAGGATTTTCATTGCCTTGATTGTCCATTACTAAAATAGATAGATCATAGATGACATAAATAAAACCACTTTTTTACAGTGACAGGAGTATATTGCAATCTTTATATTATCCTATAAAAAAATAAACAGTAGTATTACGGTTTGCGGTTCGCAACTCAAATTATTTAATTTAAAAATGCGCTGTTTTATGAACACTTTGTGATCGCCGGACACGGGCAGATACAAATAAGTATTTTCGATCAGATTTTATTACATTCGATTCGATGGTTCACCTTAGAGACCCGATTGGGTTTTAATGGTGATTCGATTTTAAAATCTATTTTTGGTATATTTCAGTGTACAGGTGACACTACTGAAACTGGTTCTATGCTGGAGTACCGCGTAACATTTTTATTACTTTAAGAATCATTTAAGAATATTACCTTATTATATTACTTTCGAATGTACTTCGGACGCTATTTGTCAAGTTTATGAAGAATATACGAGGAAATTATCTGCTACCAGAAGTTCCCCGTCGCACAGTCGAGTGACTATAAAAGTGGTATAAAAATGAGTTATTAGACGAGAATACTAAGGCGACTCCATTGAATTTTATCTGTCGATATTTTGACATTGATAATATATTAACCTACTCGCGTAGTCGTCAGGCGGGAACTCTGATGTGCCTTGAAGATCTTTTTATGTACACTACTCTTTATGAATTACATGCAAAATATTGTCAGGGATAGTGCAATACCGCTTAAGTAATAGTTCGTAATTAAGTTCAAATTTCAATAATATAAGAAGGGGAAGTGTGAACCTTATTTATTATGCTACATACACGGTTATGAAGTATACTTCATAACCGTGTAGCATTATACTTGTAATCGACGACAGCATGTAACCCTATTCACTTTTCAATTCACAGTTATTAATAATATAATCTATCTGCGTGTAAAAATTATGATCGATGTTGTTCTGTCATAAGTATATATATATATATATATATAGTTATGACTATATTTTATATCTATATATATATATATGTCTTTTTCTTTACATGCACGCACTGATTGTTAACTTTCGATCATGTTCAATATATATCTATATATTGAAAATGATGGACGGCGCAGGCAGTTGCAACACAGTTTAATACTAGCACAGCTGCCGACGCTCTCTCTTACATGATAGTACTTTAACTTTTTATAACTTTCATTCCCGATTCTGTCTCCGTGGAACTCACTGTATGCGTCCAGCGGCCACTGACCAATTATCAATTTATTTGATCAAACTCATCTATTTCTACCGCCTAATCGGCTGCCGTTTCGCAAACGAACACTGGCTTGCTTTAATGTGTTCCGGTTGGAAATGTGACAGAGGCAGTAAAACTACTAAGTAATGACTTAATAACTTGAAGTTATAATGCACGTTAAAGATATGTATCGTTTACTATCCCGCGTACTTTACCGTTTACGCTCGTTTATCGACTATATATATGAGCACAGAAAAAATGTATGTATGTATATATACATACCATATTAAACAGTTTTTTCTTCTCGTCTCATCTCTTTTAGAGGGGCAATGGCGTTTGTTAAAGGTTACGAACTAAATGCAGTTGAAAATGAAGAAGCTCGAGATGACAAATTTCTGATTCCCTATTTGAAAACAATTCGTAGTGAAAGTGTTTTCCAAGGTACTAACTCCTTTTTGAGCATCTATCTCTATAAGGTTAGTCCTCATATAATATGGTATTATTGGTATACGCACCAAATTCAAGCTAACTTTGTCTTCGAATACAATACGAATCGATACTCAGTTCAGGCTTAACTTAGTACAATTAATTACACTAAGTGAAGCTTGAACATAATTCATTATACTAAGTTACGCCTGGATATTATAATACATAAGCTGGCAAATTCATGAAACGATAAAAGCCTAGAAAGTTGAATATTTAAAATAAACTTTTCTTAACAGTTTATTTCGCTGGATATGTCGCGGTGAATGCCTTTTTAGCGATATAAAGCCGTGGCCTAATTTCATAGAATGCAGAAGGTATCATTAAAATATGTTGGTCTGTTATTAAGATAACTTAATCGGCACACAACCTGGATCTACCTTAAAACAATTGTAACAGACAGATTGTACACAAGGTACCCAATTATTGTAAACAAGGTTTCGGCCTATGTTAAGTTTAAACTGAAAAGCAAAATTTTACAGTATTTTAAATCAGGGTAATAAGACATTAGTATGTCAAATCACATTGTCATACATTTAATTGAACGTTTTACATCTTATATCCTCAAATAAAGTATAACTCCATGACAAAATAAACCTGATGTAAACTTATAATAATAAGATTTTAAATTATAAAAAAATGAAATCAACATGTGTTGCTCTGTAAAACAATCATTTTTATTGTTAGTGTCAAATAATGATAAACGAATATATATTAGAGACCTAAATTATTTAGGTCTCTAATAATCGATATAAATAAAGAAACGACTTACCAACTAAATAATGTTTCCTTTTTTCATTTATTTCGGCCTATGATAATGATGATGGGTTTAATGTGATTATCTGCGTTTTATAGCGCTTAGATTATGTAGGTTTATTGTTTTTAATTACTATTCAAAATAGACTGTAGTGACGCCTGTCTAAATAAAAATATATTTAATTGATTTACTGGGATATTTTTTTAAATATTTTTATTATATTTACTGTTATCACAGTAGGTTTTTAAATCAGAAAGAAAGAATCCGATCCCGCCGAGGTCTTAATACCGCATAAAAAAGGGAATTCCCCATAAAAAAAGTTGCGTAAAACTTATTCAGCTGATAGGAATCTTTTCACAAAGAAGAGATACTATCGGTCATGCGTTAGATTTCAGGGATCAAGTTAGTTAGAGGTAATTTATTAAGAAAGCTTCTTTAAAGAAAGGCACCTAATTTCATGTTGTAGATATTTGTTTACAAGTGAATAAAACAAATCTTTTTTTTACGATCCTTCAGGGCAATTTACTCAATCATAGATTAGATCCACTTGCAGGCTAATGTAAGCACTCTTGAAGTCTTTTTCTAATTTACCATTAACCTTTGGCAGTTTCTTATACTTATTTTATATAATGTCTTAATATACGCATTATGTTCACAGGCAGAGTATAATAGCACCTTTCCTTGCATCAGGTATCGTAAAAGGTTACAAAATCAATCAAATACCGTTTTTTAATTTATTTCGTTAACACCAATATTTTTTCTATACAATTTAAATTACTCAGATTGCAGAATTCTGGTGTGGAGTACCGGCAAAGTAGAATGGTACCTCCTTTGGTATCAGGTGTTTTAAGTGTAGACTGAGGTACCGGAACCGAAAGATAGTGGTATATTCATTCAATACTGGGTAGGTACATGTTTGTTTAGTGCAACAATGCCACAAAAGGAAATATTTTTCTATTTCTTGGGCAGGCGATGAGTTGATTAAAATGCTAACCTGAACCTTGTATTTCAATTTCACCTAACTCATTGCTATCTCAAAATTAATTGCAAGTCGACCTTATCTGATTAAGGAATATTAAATTAAATATCTTAAGCGTCTCATTTCGTAACCGCTAAGCAGCTTCCGTGCTTCCCTGAAATCTTTGTAGCGACAAAGGCTGAATAATTATTGTGTTTGGTGCAAAATTAACAATTAAAACTTATCTCAGCTGCGGACCAGTGTTGCTTCATAACAGGATCTTGAGGGATAACAGCAGTTTAATATTATTTTTACAATCACTACAGATATTTTCATTTTTAAAATGACGGGTTAAAGATGATCAAAATAAATACATTTATAGTAATAATAATTATTAAGACAAAGCTGAAGAGATTGTTTGGTTGAACTCCTGGTACAAGTTGTAAAACTCTTATATCGGGTGTGAAGAAAAAGATCGAGGAAGCATCGGATAAAAGTGCCCCTTTCTTAAGCTCTTGGCTATAACACATCACAATAAGGAAAATTAGAGCGGAGGATAAATATCGTGTAAGTTAAATAATAAAAAAGAAAATAACCATACCAACCGTAATTTCGCTGGACAAGCGTGATAGAAACATGATATAGACACAGCTGAATTTATTTAGAATTTAGAAGTAGTACTCAATGAACAATAAAAATGTCCAAACGTGAAAACGCGTGTCAAAATAGTAGAGTAGCGACCTACTCCGACACTGAGGCACCAAGGGATATTTGCTTCAAAGGATCCGAGTAAAAGAGGATCGTTTGAACTTTCGAAGTTCCCCACCTCAATTTGGTCGAACATCTTCGTGTGTGTATTATTTTTGTTTTTGCCCTTCGTCAAAATATTGTCACCAAAGTCAATCAGAATTATTAATTCATTCACGCAGCGTATTTATGTTATTTTATTAATTTTTTAGCATTGTTCTTTTAGGGATTCTTTTTTTACTAAACTTTGAACATTATTCGTAATCAACATTAACATTGCTCTATCATGTGCTTCTATTAACATTATAAGTTTATTTGGATAAAACCAAACCAATAACAAATCGTAATAATAATTCACGGAGTAACACTGCAAGACATAATTTAAGATATTTAACTATTAAAATTAAAATCAAAGGCAACTGATACAGCTCAATAATTTGTTGCTTTTAGGTATGACGTTGGCTGTGGTGGCTCAATGCACCACTGTCTGTCGATATGGCTACTCAAACGATTGATTAAAGGAATACCGAGATTTGGAAATCGATTCGAGGTAGACACTTGATCTGCAATACACCAAACGCAACATGACGTAACATATTATATTAGTAGCTAGCATCGTCCCGCGGTTTCACACGCGTTATGCGTTCTCGTGAGAGTAATATATAATACAAGAAGTCGCAATGACTCTTTATAATATCAGCCATCAGAGAAATTTATTTAAGCCGTTTTAGGTGATAGCCAGAACAAATAAATAGATAGACAATATAATATCATATGGGTTTAATAAAAAGCTGTTAATTTAGAATTAGAAAGAGACACTTCTTTTTATTAAAACATAGGTAATATGTAAAATAAAGGGTCTTACAACAAGGAAAGTCGATGCTGAAATCAAATAAAACAAGCTGTGTATGAGATATTAGTGAAATATTTTGTTTTATTTAAAAAGCTCATTCATGCCATTAGGTATGAAATATGACATCGTTCAAATTTCAACAATGGTACAAATTCGGGAGATCTTATTTTCAATAACTATGCGGTATAGATCCAGCTGAATCTGAGCGAAGGCCTACGTTATGTTAGAGAAAGCCTACGTTGGAATATTAGACATGCGACTTTAGAAAACCCTAAAGAAAAATTCTAGCAGAGTCTTATCGCTTGATCTTGGTGGTCAATTCAGGTCACTTTTGCGAGAAATAACCCCTGTTCTCAAGCTATATAAGCAGAAAGCCCAATGTGTCGTTTGCTATGTAGTACGTAATGCCGTCTTGCTGGAACCACATGTCGTTCACGTCAATATCGTTAAATTCAAAGCAAAATAAATTTCATAATTGATATGAAACGCCTGTCGTTGACAGTGGTGACCTCACTAACATAGACTAAAATCAGCAACAAACAGTATCTTTTTGTGGGCGCATTTGTTACCTGGTAAATCTGGCTCATATGGATCGTAGTCGATCCATAGATGACAATTTTGCTTATTAACAAACTATTCATCCCAAAATGCGCTTTTTCGCTAAAAAATATTATTCGGTCAAATTCGGGGTCCTCTTACATTCCGAAGCCCATATAGCGAACAAATGGCATTGTGCATTTTTATTAACTTTAAGCCCCTGGGTTAGTCCGACCCGTCTCGTCCCGACAAACCAAATTATCCAAGTTGAAATCTGCGAAAAGTCGGGGTCTTGTGCACGGCGCGAAATTGACTGCCTCGGAGTTGCTTGCACACTTTTATGAACAGCGGTGATATCCTCGTTTGATCTAGCGTTCCTTAGACACAAAGTTGTTGGTTGATTATTAACAGAATCAGTCGACTGGAATTTGGCGCCCAAACGTTGGTGGATGATTTTGAAGGGCTACCGGGACGACTGTTAAGTAAACGCAATGCGCGTTACGTTTGCATTAACATACGCTGGTTTTGGTAATAAAATTTAGGCATTCTGCTCAATCGTGTAACTTGCCATGGTGATTTGGCATTATTGACTAAATAAGAAACAAAAGAATTTACAGATGCTGCTAAAACTACATGGCCGCCGCAAATTGTCAGTGTATATTTTGAAAAATTGTTTAACAGTATTTGTTTATTATGTGACTTATATATTTTTATTTATTAATTTATTTATTTTTATTTATTTAACTTTATTGCACAAAATGTTACAAATTGTACAAATAGCGGACTTAATGCCAAATGGCATTATCTCCCAGTTAACCATTACACAAAACAGAAAATATATATATATGTATATATAATGGTGCAGGCAATATAAATACAAAATAGATAAACGTGGCATACATATTTGTATAAATAAACGCAATAAAATATAAAAAAACTCATTCAAAATACCTCCTAACTCATATTTTCAATATGAGTTATTTTTAATTATACAGTTATGCCTGTATTATAAAAAATCACACGACTAAGAAGATACTTTTTCCTGTGAAAAAATCATCAATTATTTCTAAACCTATAATTTGTTACATTATTTTTTTCGCTTCCCTTTGTTATTTGCAAGGCCACTGAAATCATAAGTAAAGCATATCGTATATATAAATACTGTTTAGTAAAATGTTACAATCTATAATAGATACCTAGATACCTACACATTTCTCCTTTGTATAACTTTTCTTTTGTATGGTTGCATTTTAATAATTTTATACCAATTTGACCATTGACCTGACCTCATGTCAGGTCAATGATTGACTCCAGAATAAGTCGTTTAAGGTGAGAGTGATACGAACATTGAACAATAGAGATATTTTAACCACAAATAGAATATTTTAATACATATCAATCACCCAGACCCAAAACAAATACAAATGAATATCTGTGTTTGTTCCGAATGTCATGCTACCGGAAAAAACGGATTACCATTATACACCAGGTTCAGTTAGACTTCTTAGAACTTTAATTTAACATACCTAACTCTTGTTAAAACCCCAATACTTGTTTTAAAGACTTATTCAAATAACAAATATCACATAGATAAACGTTGTCTAAACATTAAGTTGAGAAAAAGTGGCCTCGTTTTAAATTAAATGCTTTGATGGATTTTAAAATTGGTTAAATTGAATGGGTTAAGTTTCACCCTAAAAGCAATACAATGTTTAAATTAATTTAAATTGCTTAAAGCAAATAACCTAAATTATGTTATTATTATGTTATTTTTATCTTTATCCTGATATTTCGCACTGTTTACCATAAAACTTTAATTTAGTTATTAAATAGTTATAAAAAACTTTAGATTATAGTAAAGATTGTAAAAAAAAATGAAAAAAAAATTTATCAAATGGAAATATGACCTTATTTGCCACGCTGGGCAAGCATGTTGGCAATCGCAGAGCGCAGCTTTGGCGACGGGGAATCTGCTGCCCATTCCCATCCTGTGCTTTTGAGCTACTCTGTTTCGGATGGATATACCACCATCTGTCGGTTCGGGTACCTTAATTGCTTCTTACGACACCTGGTACATTCCGCCAATACCTCACGGCATGATTTCAATGGCTGCATGGAAACATCGAATTTTAGAACATAGGCCATTTTAAAATCCGGTTTTAAAAACGTGGAGTTTCGGACAAATTTGAGGCCGTTTATATATAAAACTCTATAAATCAAACAATATTCATGTCAACTTTATATTTATGTTACATAAATGTATCGAGTATGGAGGTATATTGAGATATACAGATGAATAAAATAGAATATAGAGCCTTTTTAAAAATAGAACTTTTTAAAAGCCTTTTTTATTTTGTTTCGCCCTATTACACCCGGTGTCTGCAGTCCTATCTTGCCAGTAAAAATTGACCCAATTCCCAGTATCCGGTAAAGCTAGCAAAAATTACAGCGAGGTTTATTCTTGCCTATTATATTCTGAAGGTTCATAGTTACGTAATAAAAGCGCTAAAAATAAATAAGTTAACAACTTTTGATTAAAGAATACACTTTTATTGGGACATCACAACTCCATAAAAAATTATCAACCCCATTTGGCATACCTATGAATATTCGGCTAAAACACCTGACCTGAAAAGACCAGGGTAGCTAATTGCAACGTCACGTCGTAGTGGAAGACGGCAAAAACCCCGTCGGTAATGGTACTGTACACGGTACACGGTAGACCCCAATGCCAAAATTACCATAAAAATTTATTGCTATAAGTTGAATGATGAAGAAAATAGTCGTTTTATAAAAGGCACTAAAAACTGTATACGAAATCGACCCGAGTCAGATTGGAGTAGATCCAATAATACACTTATCACCAGAGTTATTGGTCATCAGATTGATAAAAATTGGGGCTACCTGGTGGTGAGAAAATGAAAGAGTGAAAAAAGGTTATGCAAGTAATATTGATAAAATTATTAGGCGTTTAAGGTGTGGTGCGGCGGTTCTAGTTGGGTTCTTAGTGTCGCAGCAAGACCAAGACCGAAAGACTGTACAATCTAGCTATACCCAAGTTGCCTCAAATAGGATTCTACGTCCTGAAAATATTCGTATAGATACATCTCTTTATCCTTTGTTTCCCAGAGCCCTTGTTGTTGGTTCCAATTATGACTCTGAGCTAAGTTAGGTTTAACTTGCATCAAGTGAGGTAGCACACGTTATATAAAGGTCGGTATGGATTTAGCACATATACCTACTATTGTAGTGCGAAGACCCTCGAATGGGGCCCGGTCTATTATCGGCCCCAAGAATCAGCATCAGTACTTCATCATAAGCATCGTAGTGTATTTATGTGCATACGAGTATATTGTAAAGCGGACCTCATACATTGACCTGACTCCAAGATCTAGCTCAAGCACTTGTATTGCTGACATCAGACATCAGCGCAAAAACATATAATAGTTAAATACAAGTATATAACACCCAGAATAGAATAAACACAAATATTCGTAACATAAATGTTTGTCGGCGTATAAGAGAGAAACACTACTTAAGGCGCCATTAGGTCCGTGAAATTAAATAATCGCTTAAGCACCGGAAGAATTTCGGCTTGTTTTTGAATTCAAATATTACAAATAATATTGCTTAATTTTCTTACAGCCTCAAATACTATCCCAAAGTTATCTAAGAAATATTATTCTACATTTAAAGCCCATTTAAAGCCCCTGTCTATGAATGCCCTTGCAGATGACCTTACATTTGTTTATTTTCAGAAGGCTCTATCCAACTCCAATTTAGTAATTCGATCATCTAAAACTAAAGCTGGAGCTGGCTCCATATAATGTCGGCTTATTCCCAAAACAGTTAGCTTTGAAGTGGGCCTTTACGTTTGATCACTATTGCATTGAGACATGAAGATCCTAATGAAATTACAGTATAAAGTTCTGATTCAGAGCAAGTCCGATAGTTCGCTCAGCAGTTCAGCCTTTATGACCTGGAAAATTGTATAACTTTAGGAGACTCATATGAATGTAGTGAATAATTAGGACGTCCAAGTATTCTTTCAAAAAATTTTACTCCATATACCTACAAAGAGACAAATAGTACGACTAGTTTTAGTTTACCTGACTCCTCAACATTCTCAACATTATGTTGTTTCCGTTTTCAATACTTTTCTTTATTTGTGGTCATATTTAATAAAAGTTCATTAATTATACAGTTAATGAATCCGTCTGTACTTTGGTGAAAATTGCAAGAAATCCTCCGTATTATAGTTTGATAATAAATCCACTTTTCAACGATTTTTAAATGTTGTCCGTGTAATTCGTTTTTCATCTTTGTTTGTAAAAAATGAAACAACGTGAAATGTGGTATAAAATACTGGTTTTATTATGAATCCCGGGGATCCCCGTCGCGAAGCTACTGTCTGTGATTGCCACCACTTTTGCCCTTTCTTGGGGTAACCTATATCCAACACTAATAATTCTACTGATATGACATTTAAAGAAATGAACCAATTTGATCTTAAAATTTAGATAACGCTAAAGCTAAACAAAAAACTTTGTTACTTTATCAGTAAGGCTTAATAGGACCCTATTCATAAGTTAACTGTGTTCGAAGCAGGCTGCGCGCTTCGGCCATGTCGGCTTTAATTAAACCAACTTCCTCCAATCCTAGTACACAACGTGCACTCTAGATAAACTTCGCCAGATTGTAATTACAAGAGTTTAATTGTTTATAGCAAATGAGTAATAACAGTTTTTCTTAGATCATACATACAGGACATAGGTCTTCCTAACGAACAATTTTGCCCGCAATTTCCGCGATGTGTAAGCGAGGTGGTAATGCGTAGAGAACTGTTTGGCAGCTGGCTAACTGACAGTTATGTTAATCGCCATAGTTTATATTGTTGGAGAGGATAAGTTTGTATGCCCGTAATATACGACAAGTATTTATTAAAAAGAAATATTTATGTTTTTCTGCGTTTAAATGTGAAATGTGTTTTTAAGTATTATATTTGTGATTCCTCCGTTGTGTGATATCCGGAACACAAGTGATTTATACGACTACGGAGATACTGAGATACGGAGTGTTATATATGTATGTTATGACTAAATATGTTTTTAATAAATAAACAAATTTTCTGCGCAAAATTTTTTGTTTCACTTTTATGAAATTAAGTTATTACTTTCTCTTATTAATAACAAACTTAACAAAAAATAAAAATAGTGTTGTCGAACCTTGCTAACCTGAGAGACATTATGCTTTCCTAACTATACTGATATGTTTATATTCAAAATAATGTAACTATTAATAAATACATAAAAATGGTCCTATCTCTTAATTTGGATGGAACTAGACATCATTATCATACTAACTATTGGAAATCCACCATATTGCCATAATTGCCGAGCGTGTTAGCAAAAGCAGAGCACAGCTTTCACTTTGGGGTTGCTGCTACCTATTCCAGCCCTGTGAATTTGAGCTACACTATTTCGTATGGGTATACCGCTATCTGTCGGTTCTGGTCTGCCGTAGTCACCTATTACGACAGCTGGTATAGGATGATGTACTATTAACCTCTGCCAGTCCCTCACGGCTCGAACTGTGCATAGTAAGCAAAAATGTATTAAAATTGCTTAGGTTGTTTGAAGTTCTTGTCAGACAAGACCCGGAATTTTGTCATGTATATCTAAGATTTAAACATAAATATGCGTTGTTTATTACGCAACACTATAGAGTTGCATTGCATGAAAATACTCTTGCGACGGGCACTGAGGGTTCGATCCGGATTTTGCCTTCCCGCCAATTACATGATTAAGATCGGGTCTAACCCACGGCTCCCGGAGTTATCGCTTTGTTCACAGTTTTGCTCACCCACAAAAGCGATATTCCCTGTGAGGATAATTACATCCTCATCCTCAGCCCGGTCTCTATTTTCTTATGTGACTAGTAGTCCATATGGGGTGTATGTTTCTGCTTACTATGCCCTTATAAATTACTAGATGTAACCTGGGAGGCTTTGCTGTGGTATATAACACGTTTCAAAAATATGTACTTGTTTTGTTTTTATTATATTTATATTTTCTTTAAAGTGAGATTGTATGTTATCCTGAATCCGATGAGTCATCGACCTTCGTCTTTTTTGCTAAAAACAGATCGTTATGGTAAACAATGCAATGTATTAGTTTCATGTTGAAAATCTGTTTTAATGCAGTCGCGTACGTATGTTACTGATGCAAGAAATATATAAATATATTAGGTAAAGCGGGTTGTATATCGTGTGAGCTAAAAAGATGCACAGAACATTTTGATTTTTCGCACGCAAACCACCAAAATATAACTTTTATATATATATATATATATATACATTAATCAAAAAAAACCACAATATACATTAATAATAATAGGATATGTTAGACAAAGATTATTACCAGGAGTATTTATAGAAGCAATAGAAATTAGACTTAATTTTTCTCTGTCTGTCTGTGATTAAAAATAATGTCAAATAAAGTTTTCTTCTATGTATTACTAGATGTCTGACTATGTCACAGATAAAACAAGAACCTTGTTAAGCAGAAAAATTTAATGTTTCTAATGTTAAAGTTCATTAGTTTGTTAAACTTTCATGGCTTATCCAGTGAAAAATTTTAGATAAATGTTGGCTCGTAATTCGTAATTTGCTTAACCCCTTAGGAAAGCCAACTAAGGACGTCAATACGATATTGTATAAAGCAAAGTCGAAATCACTGTTTATCTGTTCCTATGTATGCTTAGATCTTTAAAACTATGCAATGGATATTAATGCGGCTTTTTAATATAGCAATTCCAGAGAAAGGTAAATATACATAATATAGTAGAAACCCACAGATAATTATAACCCAACGAGGCATATTTAAATAATGTACTACAGTATTGTGCACCATAAAAAAGTATACATACAAGTTCTAAGTGGTTTATGTCCATCTCTTACCTACAATAACCATTTTTTATTCTTATTGCGATCGAGGCGGGTTGCCAGTATTAATTGAAGTTCAAGCGAGAGGAATTTTAGAGAGGTAGACATCATACAAAAAGTCGTCTGCATTGGTACCTTACTTTCTACTATTCTATTTCTACCGCCAAAAGCAGTATTCGCATTGCTGTGTTCCGGTCAGTGATGAAGGGTCAGAAAGGCAGTAAAATTACTGGGTAATGTGGCATAATATCTTCAATTCATAAGGTTGGCAACGCGTGTGATATCCTTATGATATTACGAGCGTCTATACGCTACGCTTACGTTTACGTGGACTGTATACTTATTTATCAACATAGTCTAATAAAAATAAACAAACATCCAGCGTAAATTAAGATTCAATAATACTGTTTTTGTGAATATTTTTTTCTAGTTAGAGTTACTTTGCACGAAATTTCGACAACAATGTACTATAGTTATATGGCGAACAGAATATGCAGAAAGTGTTAACAAGCGACGTCAAGAGCATGGTCTGCAAAGTAACAAGCGACGTAATGAAGCCATACCGTTGGGGGGTCAGGTTTTAATTAAGCTTCAGTTTAGCAACTGTACTCCAAGTTGGTGGAGACTAAGGGATTACATGTACTTCCGCATAAAAGATACCGTTTGATACACATTGAAAAACACACAACATGGTATAGTAAATGGTTAGTACAAAAAAAGATAGTTTTGTTTCCTTTGCATTTAAATGATATACTTGTTGGCGCAGGTATTAGTGGTCCAATTTTTTGCGGTAAAGGTTCGATCCCCACTCAGGACATATATTTATATGATCATGTTTATGTTTGTTCTTTGTCTGGTTGTCTGATGTCCGTAATACAAGTGTACAACTTAAAGCGACCTATCACGAAATCAGATCTGTGTAGATGTGTGGAATTTATATTAGCCATTGGAAATCTACTATTGGAAATAGGCCTCCCACGGAACTACACTTTTGCGGATGGATATATGGCCATCTGTCGGTTCTGATACCTTAGTCAACTTTTACAATACCTGGAGGAGGTACTATTCTTCTCTACCGGTACCTGACGGCACACGGTACATCAATTCCTTGTAGAAAATTAATTGACGCTCGTAAAAAGCTATTGCCATAATTACTTTGTACTTTATAACTATCCATACAAATCATTGCATTAACTGTTTCATAATGGCACCAACCATTTATTTCGGTCATAAGCCTGAAACGGCGCGTTTATTAAAGGCCCTTTGCATAAATTGTGTCCGGCACTAGCAGAATGTTGGAGCTGTTCACTTTAATGAAATAACGATAATCTTGTGTACGAACAGGATTGTTAAACGAACTTCATATTTGGCGGTGATATAAAGATTATTTTGCGTTCATAGTAGTTTGGTCTAATAAACATTGGATAGTTCAAGTCCCATTTTCGAAGTTTGAAAAATATTACATGGAATTTATTAGTACCGGCGGAATATATATAGTACTTCTCCCTAAAACCGGTGTCTTGATAGTTAATTAGGATATCAGATCCGACAGATAGCGGTATATCTACCAAAAATAGCGTTGCTTAAGTGCAACAAGGCGGGGGCGGTCAGCACCATTTTAATAGTCGCAAATTTATGTTCTGCGAAGCCTACTTTCTTCGAAAGGCCTATGTTCAGTAACGGATGTTCTATATATACCTGTTGTGGTGATAATAAGTTAGTATATATGTAAGATAGTATATAGTGAATGAGACATTCAGAAAAAAAATCATGCAAGCGCAATTACTAATATGTTTTGAACCTCACATGCATATGTCGTCTCAAAAAACGATGTAATTAAATAGCAAGAAGCGATTATTTTTTTTTAATATAGTATTATGAAGGTTGATACGACGTCTTTAAAACAGTCTAAATCATGGGTATTTGATATTTGCGTATTTTTTCTTCCTCCAAGGAAGAAGAAAAAATACATAAATATCAATGCAGCAGTGCTTTATATTAATATGATTAGTTACTAGCAACGTAATTAATGCTTATAATTGTTTTTACTGATTGAAAAAAAAACAATTATTTGTCGTTTTACATTGACGGCGATTATCGCAATTGGATAACGTATTGAAATTGGCATCCAGACGCAGTACCGTGTTTTGCCAATGCCTGTCGCACGTCCAGCTTCAATCCAATCCGTCATCCGATTTAGTCATTTGATTTATAATTGGATCTGAAATCTGACGACGAATCATGAAACGACTATGACTAAAACCTTATTACTTCGTAACAAGCATTCATTCAAGAATATTAGTAAGCGCTAATATTTAAAAACAACATTCAAAGTATTTTTTGGTTTTCTAAAAATAAATAGAATATTTTTAATATCAGCATTTTCATTAAACACGATTTATGAATTACCGAAACGCGGTCTATACTTATTCTGAAAGTACTATGGATCTTTACTTTGGTGGCTGCTTTTTAAGTGCCAAAACGGTGGGCGCCATTTCTTTAAAATTTCAATAGTTTTTGATCTTGTTGTTTTATGATTGATGTTTTCTTGGAGTTAGAGTACTAAAAATATTTTTAATTGGATAAGAATAGTGAGTAGTTTGTGGAAATAAGCATAAAATCTGTTTGTATTATATACAATGGAACTTAGATCTATGACAAAAGAACTTACAAATGATTGCAAGTTATGTCTAGATAATGAATGAATTTGCCGTGAGGTAACGGTAAAGTAGAATTTACATGAGGTCGACCTCATCCAAAGGTTGTCTGCATTAGTACTGACATATAGCAGAGTTCACATTGCTGTATTTTTGTTTGAAGGGTGAGAAAGGCAGTGAAATTATTAGGAAATGTAACATAATATTTATATAAGTTTCAACGTTGGCAACGCAGACTGTGTGCTTGATTGTTGGCCTGGTGTAATTAAAAAAAAAAGATATAATAACAGGTGTCGTTAGAGGCGACTGAGATTCACTGAGACAACGTATCAAACGTGCGGGCGGGAATTGGCAGCGGCATTCCACGCCACGCCAGCATAACGCGAGAATTTCGAGAGAAATTCCCTCTTTCTTGAGGAATCCCAAGTCCAGCAGTGGACGGTCTATAGCTGCTATGATATAGATTAATAATACATTTGGTGATAATATTTAAAAAACAATTTTACTGATAGTCTTAAATACCTCAATTACGGGAATTTCAAAAACATTCAGAGTATTACCGTTGCGAGCGAAATTTCTTGAAACTTCCCCCTGTAACTTTTTCGATAAACGACGAGGAAATAATAAGAATGGCTACTTAGGAGTTTTTTCGGTACGTGATCTGGGGCGGTTTCCTTGAATTCGTTATCTTGGATATGTGCCCATTCATCACTACGTCAGTCAAAGACATACACTAACAGAAAGTAACTACGCACGAGTATGATAAAGCGAGTTTAGTTAAATAATATCTATACTAATATATTATAATATATTATAAAGAGAATAAATAATATTATTTTTTTGTAACGAATATACCGATATACAACACAAAACTTCTTTTTTAATAAAACGTAAAGGAGATTTGTATTTTGCTCGTGCCGTGTCGTGAGGTACCGGCAGAGTAGCATAGTAACACCCCTTTCTGTACCAGGTGTCGTAAGAGGTGACTGAAAGTACCAGAACCAACAGATGGCGGTATATCCACCCGATACAGTGTAGCTCATGTACACAGGGCGGGGATGGGCAGCAGCACCTTTGTCGCTAGCCCATCTGTCGGTTCTAGTACCTTAGTTGACTTTTACGACACCTGGTACAAGGGGAGGTATTAATTTACTCCGGCACCTCACGGTTGCTAGCAGACATAGCTTCTTATTTAGAATACATATAATAAATTAGCGTATATACCAAGGAAAATCTTTTATTTGTAGAATTTCAGTCTAGATTTCTAGACACACTAACTGCATTAATAACTTTGTAATTCAGTTTGAATTATATGGAGTTACAAAGCTCGCCATGTAGTTTCATGTAAAATATTTGTTCTTTATTAAGTAGATGTTTGCAAGGTGCAACTCACTCTCATCTATTTCTGACGCCAAACGACATTGCTTGCTTTTTTGTGTTCCTAAGGTTTTAGATATGTCTGGGTCCACCCAGTATGAAGGTTGACAGAGGTAGGGATTTCTGGGTACTGTAACGAAACAACGTTCAACTCAGTTCTTCTCTAGTGTATTTCACAAGTAATACAACAACTAGATTAATTAGTGCGATTGTCAAGTCAATCTATTAACTGAGATGCATATTTTGCTTTTCATGGGATACATTTTATTTATACCAACTTTCCAAACTTGTTAATTTTCTTACTATTAAATAATGATGTATTTAATAGTAAGAAATACATAAATATTATTATTTTAAAAACTCTAAAGAAAATCGGTCGCGGGTTCAATCACTTCCAAGGGAAAATATTTACATGAGGATACTTGTGTTTGTTCTGTTCTAGGTGTTAAATATATACATTTAAGTATATTTTTATTTGTAGTCTGATATTGGTATGATAAGTACTATAAGCGTCTTATCTCTGAGGCAGAACAATTTATGAGATGTTGTGTGAATTTATTATTCTTATTTCAGTTCGTAGAACATTTACCGTTTTCTTTTAGACAACTGTATTTAGATAAGGCTCTGATGCAATGAGCCTCTTAATAACTATACATTTTAGTGGACGTTTGAGTAATATTATAAAGTAATAATTCATACATTTTTTTATTGTTTAGAACATGAAGTTGTGTACACATGTACAATGATACAAACAGCTAATTTAGAAATATTTATAGCGTTTAATGTCACGTCATTGTTTTGCCGAGATAATTGGCAAGACAACACGGGCTCGATGGCACAGATGGCAGTGATCCTATTTTGTGTGCCAAATTTCGTGGGTACAATATTTATTAATTATATGATAAATAATTTAATTTATATTTTGACTGGGTGTTCTTGTATGTCTTTGAGTATACTATTTATAACTTCACTGATGTCAGATATTCGTAACGAAAAATCAGATCAGATCAAAATATGAGATGTTGATCTTGTAAATATAATAATAATAATATTTGAATTCGTGGAATAACAAATAAAAATTATCATTGAAAACATGTATTTAACACCCAGACACAGAACCAACACAAATATCATCATATTAATGTTTGCTCTGGATAAGAATCGAACCCATGACCTTCGGGTATAAGATAAGAAAATCAAATAATAAAATAATTAACAATGAATAAACGCTTTTAACAACTAATTGAAAGAAGTCTGAATATTTCAGAACATGGTACGTCCGAAATAGTAAAAACTTTAAGTGATTATAATACTTGGCACGTCCACAGGTTCTATTATTAGAGACAAAGGTTTTATCAATCGCTGCATTTGCCTCAGCTATGTGCGCGCGCTTAGTTTATTTTTGGCAGTGGATTCGTAGCTTTTGGCATTGTTCCAAACGCTATCACAGCGCGATATGAACGAATCACTTAATTTAAAGTTATTTTATTTCTTTATGTACTTAGAAATGAATTCATCACGTCTATGGTTGTGTTAATATTTTGGAAGTACGTTATCAAGAATGTATGTAAATAGGTTACAGAAATAAAACATTCGTTTCAATATTCATTTATTAAGTAGATTGAGTTATGGAGTCTGATCCTTATACGTTAGAGTACATCAAGATTTTATTTTAATTATAAATAATATAAAGATAATTTTTTCTAAATTAAACAAAACCACATAAACTTAGTATTTATAAAAAAATAACATCGTAGGCCAAGTTCGCTTCATATTGTATTGTTAAAACTAAAAGAACACTGTTACACAAAATTAAGAAACTTAATAAATTTGTATGAGATTAACACTTTTGTTTCGATCAAAAATAATTCGGCGAAGTTAAATTACTAATGTTGCTTGAATCTTTGCGCAGGGAGAGGGGTGCAACTCGTGAAGGATTATAAAGAATGATTGATGGCTTGGAAAAAAGTTACACGAAACTTTTGTGATGGCCCCGCTTGCTAATGGAGTGTTTGATGTATTGCTTATCGTTTTAACAAGATTTCTCATCATGTGGCCGGGTTAACTTTTATAAAAGTCCTAGTAATTAATTATATATTTAGAACTAATCGTTAGTTCTAAATATATAATTAATTACTTTTGGCTTGATTGGATTTGGCTTGAATTTAAAATTTATTCTCATGACATGCGCCTCAGCCTAGCCGAATAAAATATCTTGTAACGCGAAAAGGCTTACAAAAGTATTTCGAAAAAACTTACTTCATTTTTGTGAAACAATAACTTACAAAAAGGAATATACCACAACTGCTACGCTTAAGAATAGTAGCACATATTATACTAATGTGTATCGGAATTTTGCATCTATTCATTCTTAGTGAGAAGAAGTCAAAGGAACTAGAAAATAAAACAATTATTAGTCCATAAACATTTATTAATATATATTTTATTCCATTATAAGTATAATTACCATTATCATATTCCATATTCAGAAACATACAATAAGAAGCTACGTACAGAAGAATCTACTTGGCTGCAATACCATATACCCCCTGTCCGAGAGTCAGAGTACATTAAAGATTCATTTTAATTATTAGGTATTATGAATTATGCATTATGATGTTAATAGATATTTTAAAAATCTAAGTTGCCAATCGCAAATACAGATGGCGTCGTTAATATAAAGGCTTATTACAGCGTCTTTCACCAAGTTTTCTTTACCGTTAGTCACTTAAACGTCTAAAACATTTATTTTAAAAGTTACATTTATATTTTTTTTCTATTTTGTAATTCTCTACTTCCTATTGACATAAGTTTACCATCAATTTAGCAGCTACTGCTCGACACTACTTTAGCTTACTTAACTCTACATACATACATTGCGATAAATAGAACTGCCTCCATGGCGAGTGGTCTCTTGGTGAAAATAAAGGGCTGAAATTAAATAAAGATTTCCAAGAACTGATCGCCAGGGGCAGTTGCCAGGATCCGATCGGCCGAGTATGGCGTCGAGGCGTACGGATTGGGCAATAAGGCTGGGTGATTGACCAACCACGTAAGCGGACACTCGGCTCGATCAGATAAAGAAAATGCAACGCGCGGAACTAAAAATACGGCGCCTAATCCCAGAAAGTAATGCCATTCCTAAATTTTGTATAAAGGTCCAAAAATATTTCCAAACTAAAATCTAGGTCCCTGTTTCAAATTCTCTAAGCGATAGCTCAAATTTTGAAGATTAAGAGGTGGAAGGGGAAATGAAATAGGAAATAAATGGGTCCGTGTTAAACGCAATGGTTGTCGCGACCAATGGAGCGGCGGTCAAGTCGGCTGGCGGGAGTTGGTCGCCGCTTCAGAGGGGCCGGTGGGGTGTGGGGTTTTACCCCCACTTCTGGAAGAGGCCCACACGCTGGCAGCGGCAGTTAGACCCCCAGAAGTTGCAGCGGCAGGATGAGGAGTGGCAGCAGTCACCAGGCCGGTGATCGCAGTTGCCACCCCTAGGGATGCAGGCGCGCCTGAAAACGTAGATCAGCGACGATCGTCTGAAACCACATCAGTGAAAACTAGCCTAAGTTTGTGTCCGTGCTCTAACAAGTGCAAGGGCATGCAAGTAAGAAACATCAATTTACTATGTTTCAGATTTTTTTGCCCGTACTTATTTTACACGCAGTGCATTATCTCTCTTAGTCTTAAGAACATCAAAAATAATATGTGATAATTTTTAAGTGCATTTGTTTATATTAGAGCACTTACATAATATGAAAATATTTTTCATGCATTAATCTCAAAATTTTAGATTATTAAATGTAAATTAACATTTGAAGATCACAACTTCTAAAACAAATCATATCATGCCGATATCGAGTTCATTTCTACTTATCATAATGCTATAATTTATGGAAATTATTTTCAAATAACTACGAAACTCATAACATATTAAAAACGTTATTTAAAAATGTAGGGGCACATAAAGATACAAATACTCACAAATTATCTCTGAACTCCAGAAATATGAGCAAATCTATATAGTATTTTATGTTCTTAACAATATGAAGATTTGTACCACATATTTCTGACTGTTTAAAGAATTATCGATTGATATTAATACGCACTTCCCAACATCCTGCAGCATTTGGAGGTCAGCTGGGTCTTCCCCGTAATCTGCCACGTTTATTTCCACATCTTCGTCGCCTGTACGCAAAGATAAGTTAGAAAATATAGCAAAATGATACACAGAAACACGATGTGGAAGAGAAAATCTTATGTTTTAATATTAACTAGTGAGCCTCCCCTTCACACAGGTACCTACAATGCAGATCCTAATATAGGGCAGTGTAAAGAAACATAAGGCCTGCCAGCCGCTGTGCTGAGGCTTTTTATATCTCTTATAATTCAACTAAAGGGCAATTTGAATAAATATTAAATGTAGAATTAAATGTAATGTATTTTATTCGGTATTCTCGGTGTAATTCGGTATTCCGTAACAAAACTCAGTAAAGAATCCATTTTGTTTGGATATATGGAAAGATAAGAATCATTGCTGTGGATTATGTTTAGGAGATAATACATACCGTTACGGACTTATTTATTGATCTTTTATTTCCTAAAATAAATAAAAACATTCCTCTTAAATTTACCAAATTATTACAAAAGTTTGATTGAAAAACAAATCAGCTAATTTTAAAAGATCTAAGGTTAAGAACTCAAGTAAACAGAAAGGTGTGTGATGTTAAATATAATTTATCGTAGCGTCAGTCAGTATACACATTTCTATTGATAGTACATGAGCTCCTTATTTCGTTTGATTAATTTACATTTGCAAAAGCATCGTTAAGCTTCATAGCATTTCTTCGAAGATTCTTTTATATGAGGCGCCTATTTTGTGTTTCGCGGGCATTTATCAAACATAAATAGCAAGAAATACCGCCGAATTCTGTTTTCAATCTTTAATAATTTTAAATTAAAAGTTTTGCTATCGCGAGGTAACGTCATTTGGAATATTAAAAAATGTTTTGATTAATTTTTAATAAAATTAAAAAAACATAGTAATGTTTGTCGGACATGTTATTTTTAGAGATATTTTTATGGTAGAATTGCGTCTTTTATTTATTGATTTGTCTTTTGCATAATTATTTTATAAATCTAGTACGTCATATTTTTTTAAAATTATTTTTTAAGATTCGAATGTGCTTAAAATGGGTCTACTGGTATAAATAGTATTTTGTTTTAGAGTTTGAGTTTGAAAATAACTCTTATAGACAAATCAATCATAGTTATTAATTGTAAATAAATTAATATAATTGTGATAATTACTATTAATATAATATAATATACTTTCAAGGTTGGTAACGCGCTAGTGATATACATTTTTGAAATATTAGAAGCGTCCGTAAACTGCGACCATATTCTTGTTTGTCGACCAGGTTTGATTAAAAAATATACACTAAATTTGCTTTAAAAAATATGTAAAAAGACCTATTGAATGTAGATTTAATGCAATATAACGGTTTTTAATATTAACCTATTGTCTTATCAATCCTCAAATTACTCAGTTAAATTAGTATATTTAAATTTCTAAACCACACATGGTAAATATAAATTCCCACACCACGCCACTATGTGGCTGATATTTTGGGGATAATCTTACCAACTTAACACTAACATTTAACGACAAATGAGGGTCGAGCTCGGTGTAATTTCGGTGAAAATAGGACTTTCAGGTAAACTATTTTGTTTAAGACAATATAGTTGCTTTGGGCAGGACTCTTGTGTCATTATTTATGTATAATTACCTAGTAACTATGGTCTTGTGAGTTCGGTAGGTGCCATTAAATTTTCAGTTCGTTTTGGCATGAAAAACAATTGTTTTTCATGCCAAAACGAACTGAAAATTTATTATATATCGAAAGACTAGGCTCTCACAATCCTAAATAATGTATTTTGCATAAACTACACTGAAATTTTTATGGTTAATAAAAAGTAATAATGGTACGTTATACATTTTACATATGTACAAAATGAGACGTCTATCAAAAAATTTAAATAGTATAATGAACCGCGTTTTAAATATGTTAAAATATCGTTTCTATAAGTTAAATTTTATTAATCAATAAACGTTCTCGAAATCACTAATTGCCCATACATCAACTTCTATGTAGGTTGACACCCTATAACGAAGCTACAAATAATAACGTTTTGTAGCTCCAATAAAATAAGACTTGCCGTGATAGGTACTAAGCCAACAGCAACGGTATTAATCGGAAAGTTAATAAAAGGATAAGCAGGGTTATTTTCAAGTTCTTTCCTTTTTAAAATAGAGTTAACAAATAAAATAATAAATTTAAACAACATAACCTATATTGACTTAACTCCAATGTAAGTCACTTATAGCACTTGTATTACGGACATCAGACAATAGATGAATCACAAATATAACACTAAAATTGACGTGATATACGGGGAAAGTAGAAAGTACCTACCTCTATCTGTACCAAGTGTCGTAAATGCGACTAAGGTAGCAAAACCGACTAAATATTTGTCCTGGGTGATGATCCAATACGACTTTTGGAATACAAGATACAATCACCGCCATCTGCGGTATCCGCCCGTCTATTATGCAAGGCAAAGACTACTAAGATAGATTTTCATTAAGGTAAGTCTAAAGCAATTCACCACAGACTTTATAATAAAACATAACATCGAAACACCGAAGCACCTTTTTAATATTCTATAGATTTCCAATGTTATTCTCTATAGAAGCAATTGAACGCATAAAACTTAATAGTCACCGGGATAATGGTAGCCGCTTCCTGTTTTTAGGGTAGTGAATGTATTCAAATATTATTTTTGGATCAATACATCTAGTCAATGAGTTTCACCCCCTACAAAATAAAAACAATAAACCTATACATAGTTTTTCTCTAAGCAACAAAAAATATATACAAAACAGACTCTTTTCCCATTAAAAAAATATTAATATCTTTGAACATTTGTCTTGAAGCTCATTTCATCTTTGAACATTCACACAATGTTTGGAATAAACATCACTATTATAGAAATTTATTTAAAAATTTATCTCCTGTTTAAAAGTAATATTTGTTTTCCAATTTAAATAAAATAAAATTTTTAAACTATTTAATACAGACAGACACATATTCGTCACACACTTTATACATTTGGTAATAAAAACTCTTGACGTATTAAAAAAACTAGTATACAAACTTTCAACAAAATCGGTTTGCTGGCTAAGACCTTAAAGCGTAACTGACAAACAGATATGTAGATATCAAGAGCAGACTAATATATTACTTAAATTTACAAGTCTAAGTATATACGCTCAAGCAATGCGTTCATTATATTATTATAATCATATGAGCCGTATGATGTCCACTGCTGGATATAGCCCATTTGGGCTATATCCAGCAGTTGACATCAGTTGTAATTATCTGTGGAATAAATTCTGCGTAGATTTGTACGTCACCAGCGGAATGAATAATTAGGGAGTTCAATTAGAAGCTGCATAAGTAAATTGTTAGAAAAAGCCGGTATAAATCGGTTTGCATAGCGCATAAAAAAGTGAGCGAATCATTTGTAGAGAGTTTTTTAAAGTGCATCTTCTACTCATACAGAAAAACCCAACATAGCTATGCCTATCTTCAATTAAACTAGACAGGACACGATAACCCGTTTGAGAATTGTATTACTTTGTACAGTACGTTAATTTATTATACATGCTATATATTTATGCTATGTTGTTTTGTAAATAAACTGGTGGTTTTGTAAACTGCTGCATTTAATTTACCGGGATCAATGATGGAGGCATGCGCCCACTCCGCAACGAGCAGGACAGCCACGAGCGCCAGCAAGAAGGTACCGGCGCGCGGCATGCTGTCACAGCAAACGCTGTTTGCCTGCAAATAAAAACTACTTTTTACATATTTTAACTGGCACTGGCATCTTTCGACAAGAATATTAAAATCGACAGTTCTGGTACTGATGACATTAAATACCTTTTTTGGCCGTTTGAATTTAAATAACTCCACGTCTTCCTTGCGTAAGTATTTCCTACTGCATATGTGTGTATAAACACGATAACTCATGTACATTTGAGTATATAAGTATGTAAACCATAAAATATAATACATGTTGCCTGTCGTCATTGTTTTTTTCTTACTCATATGTGAGGGTTTGCTATTGGCTGTAAGTCACTACTTGTTTAATTGATTGTTCATTATAAAATCTGTAAATCTTCCGAAATAAATAAATAAATAATACTGACTAAGTTAAAAAAAATTGTATTAAAACACTACATCAGCGTTTAATCGTTCTACATCTCGTATTTATACGTCATATAAAAAAAAATGGTGTTGTCGAAAATTCACTTTGTAAGAGAGTGAAATTTTAGTAAGAGAGTAAAGTTTTAAATACCTAAATTTGATAAATAAAATCAATGTATTCCTAAAGTAAATCGTAAAATAATATTTTCAAATCAATTGAGTCTAACAGTTCTTAGTTTACCGTCTATTAAGTTAAGAAAATTAAGACAGTGATCCAATCTTAATTTGAGCCTTGTAACTGAGCTCAAAACTAGATAATCCAATCAATATAACTAAAGCAGATTATCCAATTATAGTTTATGTCAACTGAATTTAAGCCTAAATACGTATAGGAATAGTTTGTATTCGTCCAAATAAACTTAGTTGTGAGACCCAAAGGGATACATTATGGTCCCATCTATCTTATAGCAACAGTTTGAAGTTATATAATTATATAATGAATGTTAGTTGACAAATACTCCGCTGAATATATCGATAAAAATATTCATCATGATCATCATAACAGCAATATTGACAGTAGTGCTGAAAATATCCTATCCTATCCAACCCAAAAAAAAATAGGGGGAATTTTGTCTGCGAATGTCAACACGCTTGTGTTGACATTCGCAGAGTGCAGCTTTTGCGACGGAGATGCTGCTGCCCATTCCCGTTCTTTGCATTTGAGCTACACTTTTTCAAAAATAATTTAATGTATTTGTGTTTGATTATCTGAAGATACTACATAAAACTATGCATTTACATATCCCGAACTATTTCTTAATCGCTTGCCTTAGGCAGTTTGGCCTACATAATTATTTCTAGTGGGAATATAACCATAAACTTATCATATATAGTATATATTCATGTATAGTATAGTTACAATACGTAATAAAAATTAATAACTGCAAACAGTTAACCACGAATTTTAATTAATTACATAAATGGACTTTTCCTTGAGACAGAAAATAGTCGTTCCATTTTACGCGTCTCACAATAAACTCACAAATGGGTAATTCCCAAACAATTCACGGACACACCCTCAAACTTTTATGAGCCATTTAAGAGTCTTTTTCCCCATTATGAGCCTAGAGCTCGTATTCAGTTAACATCGTAAACGCTTCTTGCAGTCATTAGGGCGGCTTTCAACTAAAAACGTGCGAGGAGGCTGTACACTGATCAAATTGGATCACCTTATTTACAGCTCATCTAAGCAAAAATGATTTTGACAAGACTTCGTTGATTTCTTTAAGCATTCTTATGTGGCTGTGTCGAATGTCCCTTATATTAAATATTTAAAAAAGGCACGATGGCCGCTATTATCGAAGCATGACCGCATCCCACTTCAAATATATGGGATAAGTACATGCCTTTGACCCTCCCATTGAGCTCCCGCAACAAACCGCACAATGGGGACAAAAGAGAAAATTTATCGTCTTGAAAATTGCGATAACAACTTAGATATTACTGCTGAGAAAATCAAACGTGGAATCAGACACGTGACAAGTGAAATCGATAAATACTGAGAAGCTCATACAAATCGTGGTGATATCGACTTTCCTAAAGGAAAGACAATATCGTAAACTTGGGGTGGAGGCGTGAACAAGATTCCTGATAACAATAAAAGGGTCGTTTGATGTTTTTCGTCAGGAATACACAAATATAGGTAAGGTTGTTACAGGAAATATTTGGAGCGTAGAAACATATAACTATAAAGCATTTGATATACATTGCAGAAACTAAAACAAAGTACTTTTTGCGAAATCGTATATATGTTTGTAAAAGAGAAAGGTACGCATGTTTCTGTTTATATATATAAATATTGAATCTTTAGCAGTCGTATACAACTTGACATCCTTTAAAACTGAAGCACCAAAACTAATAACTTCCTTTCGAATTACTGTTAAATCTGTATATATTTTAACGAGAAACTGACTGACTGACTGATATATCAACGCAGGGCCTTGATTATAAGGATCAGAGACTTGAAATCAAGGGTTCATTAAAAAGGACTCATATAAATTCTTCCCCTAAGGGGTTAAAACAGGGGTCCAAATTTTGTAAGAAACTTTCTGGTTTTTAAGTTTATTTGAATGATAATTATAAAAAAAGTTTTTTTATATTAAAAGTCATGAAACACGTGCAATATTATTTTTTAATCATCCCTTAAGGGGTTTAATTGGTATGGAAATTCTACAATTTAACGCGGGTGTAATCGCGGGGCGCTGCTAGTTATATGTGGTATACGAGTGCAATGTGTCATGTAATAAATTAAAACTATTGTAGTCTAGAGGGATTTACTCGATACAAAGTATTGGATAAGAGCTAATTCTTGGAAAGTATGCCTTTAAATAGAATTTTTAGAAATAAAGATTAAAAATACAAATAAAATAACAATGCTTACTGATAGCATTCACAAACTTAACTATAATCATCGCTTTTCACTCCTTAATTTTTTTTGGCCGCACGACTAGAAACGTTAAGTAACAAACGTAACAAGAGATATCTATGTGTATACAGTTCTTTGACTGTAATATAAATAATAACATTTATATCGGAATAAATTTACTGTCAAATAACCATGTTCTTAACGACAAATTATTATTTAACGCCATATCCAACTGACGAGAGGGATACCGGTTCAGTAAAACAGTTCCTCCCTCTGCACCAGGTGTTGTAAGAGGCGATTAAGATACCAAAACCTACATAAGGCGGTATATCCATGTAAAGAAATAATATTTCTTTAATTTTTGAACGACATTGAATGACATTGACAACTGACAAGCGCTAGAGTCTGAGGTCAATGGTCAGTTGAGAGGTTATGGAAAAATAGCATTGTATTAGATTAGATTATTGTGAATTGTTAATTAAGATAGATAAATAAGAATAATTGGTGGAAGAATAGACTTTATTTGTCGTTTCTTCGTTTTCAGGTAAAGTTATAATAATAGGGTAGTTAAATAAGTTATTTGTAAGATTATATAATAATATTTGTAAGAAATTAACGAAATAAATCTTCGTTTTCAGAAGCAACGCATAAGTATATTTTTAACCTAAAATTAAAGGATATACCGATATATCCATACGAACAGTGCAGCTCAAATACTCAGGGCGGGGATGGGCAGCAGCATCCTCATCACGAAGTCGGTCCCTGCGATTGCTACCACGCCTTGCCAGCGCGGTAATTATGCGTAAAAATTATTATATCTTGAGGAGGCCTATGTCCAGCAGTGGATTTTGTGGTTAATTCGATGATGATGATGATGATATTCAACTTAGATACAAAATAAATTATTAAAATTATTTTTTGGACAAACCTATTGCTGGACTACTCAGGCGTCAATTCCAGCGCTACCGAAAAAAGAGGGCGGGGCCTCTTGTAAATGAGAGGTCCAATGCCCGTAATTATCCTGCGTACCCCGCGGCTGCGACCGCGCGTTTAGCTACGGTTACGCCCGCAAGGCTCGCGTGATCTGAGCGGGGTCGACGGCAATCGCCTGAGGGCGCCTCTAAAGGATCGACCTAGGCTCGGGCGGCCATCGTTGGGGGTGAATTTAATTATGAAATTCAGCAAAAGAGTATGGACGGAGTGAGCCCGGCAGCTCTAGGGCTGCCGTTTATCGCTCGTAGGGGTAAGGACTGCACGCGTTTGTCGGCGAACGCGGTATACTGCTCTATTATATGAATGCATGTGCAGTGTTGGTGATCGAGTTGTGCCAGTGAGAGGGCGGGGGAGGGCTACGATTTTCGCGGTAATTTTGTCGAGCTGGTCGTCTAAGACGCGATGCGTTTTACGATGTCGGACATTATTACTTAGATGTCACTCTTAAAAGGATTTTTCTAATAATCATATCTCAATTATTACGATAATTAATCCTGATACAACAAGTCAAGGCTGTACAATCGAAAGGAACCAGTGTACATACATACATCACGCCTGTGTATCATTGGGGCAGTCAGATACTATGAATCTCCACTTGCTACGATCTGCTACGACTTGCTACGATTTGTGTTAACTTACAGAACATGTTTATGCATCTATTAATACAGCTGTTAAGTTTGATAAATAAATAAAAAAAAGAAAAGCTCAGCATACTTCTCTCGCTTTCTTAATTTGTATTAGTACTTTCATACGCGCTTGTTTGTTATGCTTGCTACTTCTGACTTGGTTTTTCTTTAATACTTCTACCTGAATCAGTTAAGTTTACCTATATAGTCCTATACAATTCCATTTACTTTCACTCACTTCGGCTCTAGATATTTATGCAGTTATTCTTCTTTCATCTATCATTTTTAAATGCCCAATCAATCTCAAGAACTCTTTCTCTATTATTGTCACAACATCGTGCAAACTTTATTGTAGTGGAAGTTAGATCTTATGAGCTATTTTGAAACTATATTTTGTTAACGTAAAACCAATTCAGTATGGTAATTATTTTAAAACGAACAGAACACGACGGATATTTTATTAATAAAAATATAACTAGAAATCTTAGTCCTTCTATTTTTCGTATTCAATAATTTCCTGGAAAAAATTAATGCATATATTATAATACATTTTTACCCCATGGCAAAGTTACGTTATCACTATTAACATGATCAGATTTCAACCAAACAGTTCTCACGAATTTTTTAACCCATAAAACCCCATTGCCTTAATCTAATTATAGACGGCATCAAACATCTCAGCTGTGTCAAGGGGTATGAAGTAATTAAAGTTGCACTAACTACTCTTCGAAGTTGGGCTGTCGAGCACACGGCTTGCGACGCTCGTCGACACCGCGTGAGGACCCTGACGCAACTTCACTTCTTGTTGTTCGAAGAAGACGGACAAAGCAATATATATTAAATATATAGATTTAAATTATATTTAATAATTTTTAGTAACGTAAAAATTACATTTCTTAATTTAAAATTGTACCAAAGTTTTTTTTTATGTATGTATGTATCTGACCGAATCATTGAAATATCAACATAGAGCCTAAACTATAAGACTTTAAAATTTTGCACAGGGGTTTATAACGTATAAGAGCGCTAATAAAGGAAAAAAGACAGTGGCGTAAAGTTAGTATAAAATTTTGCAGGCGTTTTTCAAAATTATTGAATGAAAATCAGTTTACAAGATCTTCATTGAAAGTTATGGAACATGTGTAAAATATAGTTTCTATAATAATACCTTAAGGGTCAAAAGGTGTGTGCAAATTTACTGTGAAAGTTAAAAAAAACTTAAGGTGGGTAAAACCGCGCTAGTCCTGTTTAATTATGTTTTCACAGGCAATTTTGAATCATTATTAAAGCTTCCGTCCTTAGAACGGCTACTGCTGAACATAAGGCTCTCCGAGAAGGAAATTTAGTCATAATGACCGCGTTAAATGAGCTTGGTGGCTATCGCAGGGTGAAGTTTAGGTACTGGAATGTTACTACTTTCTCTGCTATAACCCTGTTTCGGGTAGATATACCGCCATCTGTTGGTTCTGGTACAGAAGTCAATGCTTACGACACCTATTATATTACATTATAAGTATTTTAAGAAGTTTCTTTTACTGCATAATTATTCATACCCATTATATAACCTATAACTAACACTTTATTTATTCGTCAATTCTTATTTTTTAAAACTGATCAATAGATGAAAAAAGTAAATGGAAGTTATTTTAACCTAATCTAACTCAGATGTTAACTCAATGACGGGTGAACAACTTACACCTAGTCGAAGTGACAGATGTGGGCAAATTTACTTCTACAACGTCTCATACATTGGCTAGACTCAGAAATTCGGGGAATCGCAGAAAAGCACTAATGTTATAGTTATCAGACCACATATTTACAAATAAAGTACTTAAATACATATTCAACACCCAGTTACAGAACTAACACAAATATTCATCATATAAATGTGAATCCTAGGTGAGGATCGATTCCTCAACCTTTGGCACACAAGATAGGGAAGTTGATAATGATAAGTTATTTAACACAATAACATAAAAGAAATCCACTATAGTATAGTAGAGCTTTTATTAAATAAAAATCTTACGTAATAAAATAAAAGTGTTTTCTCTAAAAATATAGACTTTCTTACCAGACAGTCTAGACCTTGTAACTCTATCTCAAGAGTATCATAACCATTGTTACGTCTTTATTACTATACGATCCCCAAAGATTTGAGATAGCAAACGTATAAACTAGATTTCACAAGTTGTTCTAGCCTAGATAATAAAAGATATATATATATCACCCTAAACCAAAGTCCTTATGACTTAATTCATTGAGGGTACGCCAAAGGTGGCGGATTCTATCCCCACCCAGAGCAAATATTTGTGCGTTAAATATTTTGAATTTTTCTGTGTCTGGATTTCATTCATATATAATCTAAAGGTGGAGTTATTGCTTAATTTGAATAATTCTGTATATATACAAAAAAAATATTCTCTATAAAAAAGCAAATACTGTAAATGTAAAAATTTACCTAAATATGGCAAAACATTTTCCTTTTCAATTGAAAAAAACTAAACACATCCTAAAACTTACCTGGAAAACAAATTACGCGGGACGATAAACGTCCCATTCGGATTCATAATGACATTTACAAGCGAATGCCTAAAATAGAAAAGCGAACTTCCAAACAAATACACAGCAAAGCCGGTCTTGTAATTGGCTAATTCAGTTAACACCCGACCGTGGCAAGAGGTGAGGGGGGCAGGCTGAGTAATGTTTTATTAACGTTATTAATGTACCACTGAATGGTCCATGTACCGTAAAGAGAAAATGCTGTGCGAGAAACTGGAGCAGATTGGTAGATCAAATTATCTGACCCTAGTTTTATGGGTGAAGCAATAGAAAGTTTTCTAATGATAGATATATAAAATTATTTTTACGTGAACTTGTATGATGTATTTAGAATGTCTGTAATGATATAAGGAATAGGAAAAGAAATCCATGTTTCTTTTAGATATTCTGTAGATCAGAAGCTGAAGAAAAAAAGAAAAAGCCGTTGCCTTGTGGCATACATGTGGTTTGGCTTAGTTGTCTTATTTGTACCTAATGGTTATAATAAAAATAATAATACTCTTTATTGTACACAGATAATTACGTAAAGAATAAAAAACTTATTAATTATAATATAATTGGCGGCCTTTGGTATATATTGGTTATGGCATGAAATAAACTATTTTTCAAAATGTATTTATCTTAATTTAAGCTAGTCTAACTGTTAAAAAGGTCATCGATTAGATGAAAAATCTATGTCAAACCAATAATGTCTATGTCAAAAAAAAATATTCGAATTGATACTAATACATCTGACGATATTAAAGTGACAACACTGAAATAGAGAAATGTTAAGGGCGTGTTATAAATCATATATTTTTGAATGTAAAAAGTGCTTTACGCCAGCCACGCCCGTTCGTTGTTAACTACCTCTGAGATAACCTAACGTGCTTTTGTTAAAATATCAGACAAAAGAGTAATTACAAATATTATAAATTAATACGTATATTTAAGATAAGAACACAAAGCAAACACAAATGTTAATGCTGAACGGGGATCAAACCTGAGACCCCATGAGGTAGTGACAATACCGATTGCGGCCACCGGTCCCTTTATATTGCCATTTAGTTTTAATACTAATTATCTTATATCATAGTGATAAACGCGTTTTCTGCTAACATTTACGTTAAGAAAATTTGTAACATTTGGTAATAAATGATAAAATGTAAGTGTCTCGAGCTCCTCCGGGCTTAAGAAACACGTAAAACCTTCTGCCCAGGCTGCATTTTTAGTCTTTCAAATTCGCCAATATACATTTGTTGTGTGGTCGGTTGCGATAATTTTTATTATATTGTATTTTTACTGCCAAGAAAATGTACATTTGAAAGACAAAAAAATGATAAATTCGCAAGAGAAAACAATACAAAATAACAAAATAGTACACAATATTTTTGGTCAATATCAAAGTTCTTTTACGAATGTAGGGAAGAGTAGGTAAAATATATTACGAAAATAGTCCTTTCTAGTGATGCCTAAATAGACCACGTGGGACGATGTAAAGATATTTTATCCGATTTTCTCACAATGGCCAATGTGTAAATGTGCCCTTTACAATACCAGAAAGAAAAATATTACCGGGGAAACTTGGTGGAAATATGTCGAATAGCAAAGATTATTTAGAAAAAAATATCGAAACTCGAGAATAAAAACAATGAGTTTCGATAAAACCCAAAATACAAGCGATTGATTTATTTACTTATGCTTTACATGTGTATTAGACAAACATTTCCTTAGGGTAAGGTCATCCAAGGTTATGAACGCACATACTAATATCATTTCTCAAATAACCAAACATTAAGACAGAACGGACCATCTTGCCCAGTCGACCATTAACGCCCTGTGATGGCACAATATCAACTTACAGATTATGCTAGCCTTGCAGTATTAATATAATCAAGTATTGGAAAAGAAGTAATAAGCTTTCCCGTCCCAAAAGCTGCATTTAGCGATTGCCAACACGCCTGCCCAGCTCGGCAATTACGGCCAAAATTTCCACTTTCCTCCGGAAGCCTTTATTCAGTAAATGGCTTCCAATGATTGTAAAAGAATAGTTTTAATGTAATATTCAATTAACACGATCTGACTTTGAGATAAGGCGCTTAAAACACTTGTTACTGGCTTTATATAATATTGAATTACACATTTAACACCTAAATACAAAACAAACATAAATATTAAATTATATAAATGGTTGTCCAGGATGAGGATTAAGCCTACGATCCTCGGTGTGTAAGATAGGATCGGGCCATATGGCCTGTCAATGAAAAAACAAAAATCAATGTTACGCTTAACTTAGTGCTATAAGACTGAAAATAAGACGCCATTAAAGAAACGTTCTGTTAATAAAAATTCTATCACTCATAGTTAGAAGGAAAAATGTTAGCTGAGGGGGTCTGCGGCATCCGTAATATGGGGGGAACGTGACTATCATAAGTTTAGCCATTCCGTCGTATCGCCGGATAATCCGAGTTCGCCCGTTCTTCTGCTTCATTTAGTCAGCATTAGGGTCAAGTGGGATTCCATTTCAGTTCTTGTTCATCATGTTAAGAGATAATATCTAATCTTAACTAAAATTGTACGCTTCTGATTTAGTTGCCTGTGATGACATTCCTCTAAGACTCAGCGCTGCGTGAAAACTCACAGTAGGTACTGCGTGAAAACTAAAGGTGATCATCATATGATCCGTAACGTATAGTAGACAAAGTATTGGTCCTAAACTTTTTCTTTTTGCATAAATAGGTAGGTCTCTGTGATAGTACACGTCACTGCAGCCTGTAGACCTTGTTTCTTGATAATACCCAGTCATTACACTGCACTCTCTTCCTTCCAATCGTATTGCTACATTGTAGAGATGGTTGCAATTACTGAAAGTATTTACCACTATATAATTGTAATAAGAGCTACACTGTTTCGGATAAATGTACCGCCATCTGTCAATCCCATCAGTTGCATTTTTACGATCACTGGTACCAATGGAGGTAACGTTCCTTTCACTCCCTCTTTACTAGGTATCGTTAGAGGCGATTAAGGTACCATATCCATCTGAGACAGTGTAGCACAAATGCATAGGGTGGGGATGGGCAGCAGCGTCCCCACCGCGAAAGTTGCGCTCTGCGATTACCAACACGCTGGCCCAACGCGGCAATTATGGGCAAATTCCCTCTTTCTTGGGGAAGCCTATGCCCAGCGGTGGACTTCCGAGGGCTGTAACTTTGATCATGATAATGTGGTCTCAATTCCGTAACTAGTGCTCTAAGCGACTTACATCCAGAGTTATTTAGGCCCTTAAACAAAGGGAAAGTCGTACTAAATTACTAGAAAATTCTTACACACGATTGCCTCTCTCGAAAGCCACGGCTAGAAAATCTTTAATCACTTAAGATGAGGAAAATTCTACTCCACTTTGCAGTAATTAGAGTTCCACTTTCATTTCATGTAATTTAAGTTTGGTTCTTATTGAGATTGAGATAAAAACGGTTATCTGGCGGACTTGAGAAACACAAATTCATTGACGAATAAATACTTTTTCTGGAAGAAGATACAATCTTATCCGCTGTATCTAAAACACAGGCTTGACAAAAAATTTGGGTTCAGTTAATAAATACGGGCTCTTCTATATACGACGAATTTGAAGCAAACAGCTCATTAGACGTTAAACGCTGGATTGGAGAAAAAATTATACAAACACAAGTTCTATTCCGTCCCAGAAAAAGAATTTTTCAAAACCTAGCAACAAAGTTCCGGAACAAAAAAATATATTTCAAGGTTTAACCTTTATGCATAAGGTGCCTATCCTTAAGTGCTTTAAATAATTTTGGGAATTCGAGGATTAAACCTGTACAACTCCATCACAGCTAAACAACTAGTCTTTTAATAAGTAAGTTGATCATCATCGAATTGGTTTGATTATAGATAGTCAGCCTGTTTGCGCGTGAAATGAGACGATTACGCGAAACTATTTGCTTTCAATTATTTCAAATCTAATGTATACATTGATCAAATAATTCCATTGGCGCTACACGCATCGAACTCCACTTGCTACGATATTAGCATAACTCTCTCGCTTTCCTTACTCACGTTAGTACTTCAATACTTGCTCGTTTATACTTAGTTAAGATATGTTCGCCCGGGTCGTAATACTAACTCTTCCATTCACTTCTGACCTATTTATTTGTGTAGTCATTCTACATTATCCATTGTTTCTACATTTCCAAACTATGTCAACATTTCTGTTTCTTGTTGTTACCACATCATCTACTACACCACATATCTTATCACACTATTCTTAATTCTATTTGTTAAACTCACACCATACATGCTTTGAAGTGCTCTCATTTAGACAACAGTTCTTAGACAGCAACTTACGTGCTTTTCTGTACCTACTACTACTGTAATTAATTGAAATTGAACTGGATTAAATCTAGAATTAGGTATTTCAGTAACCTAAGTAAAAGTTGGATTATAGGATTATTTTAATTTAAAAACATCATGAAAATACCCAAAACCAGCTTTTAAAACATTGCGTTTTCATATTGGACTTGTAATTAAAATTCATCTACGAATTTAATTCGACAAAAATTTGAAAGAATTAAAACCGTAAAAAGTTTTTCGAGTAAACTATATTAGTTAATCGAATTCAAAGCAAATGAGATATTGTTTGGATTTGGTTCGACCCAGCTTTACAAAAGTAGGATACATGAAGATTATCAAACAAACAAAACTACAACTATTTATTAAATACACAAAATTGATTAATGGATCCTAAAGAATGATTGTGTAGAATTAATTGGAACGAGCACTCGAAAGGAAATGATAAAATACGTCTATTTAAGTTATAACTTGCCATTCCAAATTCACGTAACAACTTTGGAAAAGGAAAATTAGATCACGAAGTGCTCCGGCGAGTGGCGTTTCTTCTGAACCAAAGGCAGGGTGCACTGGAATAAATATGAAAAATGTTTTTAAAAGAGTCTATTTATAACAGTCTATTAGTGCCATCTCGAAGTTCACTTACTCTATTACAAAAGCAAATATACTTTTAAATTCTTATAAGCGGGATAGCTTGTGAAATTTAGCACAAAGAAAATTGACGGCTGAAGTAACAAATAGGATACTTCTATAGGCTTTTTTTTGGCCTCCAAGGAATCGGTAAAATTTTTTGCACGGTTTAACTGTCAGGGAGAAACACAGAATTCATCTCAGAATAATAAGAGTTTCTCAAGGATGCTATAAATACTTCGCGGACAATAAGGATAACACATAAATTATTTTGGTAGGTTTCACGAATATTTACTTAAATATATATGTGAAATTATTTGTTGCAGAGAGAACATTACTTTTCGAAAATACCCGAAAAACTTACGTGTAACGTACTTGATTTCTTGTCTTGAAGGAAGCATTACGTCGTGCCAAATTCCATGTAAATTGGTTTACCTTAAACCGTGTCTAGCGGACATTGTTCAAAAAATTCAGTCATTTTAAGCATGAGTTATTCACACGCCAAAATGCCTGAATGTAACAAACATACAAATTAAAAGTCATTATTATATTAGCAACCCGACAGACGTTGTCTTAAGTTGTAATAATAACCTCTCTTTCAAGTTAGATCAAACTGTATACCGTGACACGTAATTTCATATTTAGTATTTTTATATTTAACATCTACAGTCCTAAGAATTGGTTATACCACAATGCCGAAATTCTTAGAAGACAGATTCAAAACCAATTCAAATTAAACGATCGCATTTGTAATTGAGCCAAAAGAATTAGACCTCATTACGTTCCACCTTCGAATACGCAATAAAAGGTAAACTGGGGTCTTAAGTAAGACAAACAATTTAACGGTCGACAGAATGAGATCCCCACCCCTATTCGCAGTTTGATTGGGGTCCGAGAAGGCTATGTTTGATTGGGGCCATAGAAGAGCGCAGTAGAACCTCATTAGACGTTACTCGATCCTGAAAATTTTCTATTATAACTGTATTTTAATAAAAGGTATAATTGAAATTCCATCGTGGTTTGCAAACAATTAAATGAAGTGTTTTAAATCTATCCTAAAATGATAAGATAATCAAAAATAAAAAATATTGCTAAAACTTTATTAACCCTTATTTTTGCGTTTATCAAACTACAATATTAAATTCTTACTCATAAAAATAATTTAGTAAAAATGTTATAATGTTCCAAAAATTTTAACGTCTAAGGAATTTAATTAAAATGTTCCTAAAATTATTAAGATTGTAATTTTAAAATACATAAAAGCGTTCAGATTAATGTCTTAGTAGCTATTAAGGAATTGCTAAATTAAAATATTATTGTAATCCAAACTAACTTGTTGGTGTCGTGTAAAGGAATTTATTTTCATATTGATGCTTTATACCTAGTTTTGGTCTTTTGCGTTAGTTTGCTAGTGCAATTTAAATATTTTTTCTTAAAAATAACAATAAGGGATGCGGAACTATAAACCTAATACTATTTCTCAATTTTTAGTATTTATTATTTTTTAATAGACCATGTCGTCAAACAAGCAAACAGTCGCGTGATAGTAAACGTCACTGCAGCCTTTAGACGTAATATTAGAATCCTCGCAATATTAAAGAGATACTATTAATGCTTTGCCAACCTTGTGTCTTAAACATGTTTATGTCTCATTACCCAGTAATTTTTCTGCTCACCCTCACCCTTTAAACTTGAACATAGCAATGCCGATACTGCAAATCGGCGGTAGCAATAGGTGAGAGCAACGTACCAAGGTAAAAAAAACCAACGGTGACATTAACATGTCGTTAAATAGTCGTTACATCCTCGAAAATAAACGAGTGAATAGACATTTTTCTATATCAGCCTTCTAAACCACTGATAGACAAAGCATTTAACCATCAATGAAGTGATGTTATTTTTCTTCCCAGAAAGATATCATTTACCAATCCGTCCTCTCAAGTTCACTCCACACTTATACGCCAGCGAGTTCCAGCAATTTCCTTTTACATGCGGTTGAATGCAATCTTTTTTTCAGCCTAACAGCTAATCAAGAAGGTCTACCTTAGAAGTGCACTTAAGCGATCGTATTTAGACTCCTTGTAATCTGGTGACCCCTTGAGAGGCCTCCACACTTCAGATGCAAGCCAGGCAGTGCGACCAAAAATTTTCAGGTATAGGGGTCAGTCAATAAATAAGATGTTTGTTCTGTATCCTACCATGAAGCTGGAGTGGATATTCTATGACAGACCAGCAGTAAAAGGAACGTTAAATTAAAAAAAACCTTCTAAGTAGGTAATCTATATATTTAAAAACTAATCCCTTGGAAAATTCCTTGGTCGTGGCATCACCCGTGAAAGGTTGGAGCGATTTCGCTAGTGTTTTTTTTTTTTTTGTATCTGTTATTGTCTGCAGAAGGTTCTTGAGAACGAAAACAATATGAAAGTATCTTGAAACACAAAAGAATATCCAAAAATGTAACGAACATATTCTCCTCTGTGAAATACAAATAACATTTTGGCGTTTGACATGCAGAACTGTCAGTCGTTTGACAGTAGGCGATTAATAAAATGTGCGTTGTAAGTATCTCTATGTATCTATATTGAAATTTATTGTTCTGCGTTTTTCACGCTCTATTATATTTAGCAAATTTATATTTAAGTGAGACATTTTAGTTTTAAAAAGACCAAAGTATTAAAATATTTTGTAGCTACAGACAGTTTGTGCCGGAAAATTGTCGTTTTAAGTCTTTTCCTTTAATAATTAATTATTGGTATATCTTAGCATATTTTTAAGACTTTGGTCTTTTTAAAACTAAAATGTGTCACTAGTTTGCCATAAATTTATAGATACGTTCAGAAATTCATTTGTTTCATAACTCTAGTACTAAAGTTTAACCACATTTTCCGCAAATATATGTAAGTGATAGAAAATTTACCGGAACACTACGTTCAAAACAGATGCATTGGCCGGTATTGTGTGTTTTTAATTAATTGTACTGATTCGAATACAGTATTTATAGTTGGGACAGAACAACGTTTGTTGGATCAGCTTGTATAAAATAAATATATTCAAGCGAACGAGCCGAATTATTTACTTGTGTCAAATAAACAAAAGAACAGACCTTTTGGCCGTATATTATTTTATTTTCCCTTTTCCTGCTAACCCCGGACGTGCCAGCAGTGCCTATTGACAATGTTTCTGGGAGGCAAAACTATTTCTAGGGGCAAACTTGTGTACAAGTTGTAACATACGAGAGTTCTCACATGGGTTGCCAAGTTAGCTGTACAGTTAGTACGATTAAACTTGGCCTTTCTTAGTTAGACACTTGGAAACGTTCGTGCGTTGACTTTTACAATAACTCACCAATTCATATAGCGTGCCGTGAGTGCTGGCAGAATAGAATAGTACCTCTCACTAGACTGGGTGTCGTAAAAGGTGACTAAGGTACCAAAACCGACAGATGGCGGTATATCCATCCAAAACAGTGCAGCTCCAATGTACAGGGCGGGGATGAAAAGCAGCACCCCGTCGCGATAGTTGCGCTCTGCGATTGCCAATATGCTTACCCAACGAGGCAATTGTAGGCAAAAACCTCTTCTTGGAGAGCCTTATGTCCAGAAGTCGACTTCTAATGGCGTTACCTGCCTGCGGTTATAGTATTTGATGATAAGCAAATATAAATAAAACGAATGAATTTTTAATTAATGTACCATTGGCCATTTACAATGCTGTAAAAATAAAATCGAGTTTCCGCGAACACGTGCCAACTCCCGCCACGACCTTGTCATCTGGAGCATGATTCCATATCTTTTCAAACCTCTACATTTCTTGGCAGAATGGCGAATTTGATCAAAATCTGACAACCCAGTTGGGATCCTGATTATGTAATTACTAGTTTTTTACATACATCGCATATTTATATAATATCAGTAATTTAGGTTAATATATAGCTTGATTTACAATTAACTAGCAATTGAACTAAGTAGATTGAAATAAAATTATGCTAGCATCAATGGATCTAAGACAATCAATTTCTCAAATTAGATGGTAACACATAACTATGTTAAGTAAATTACTGAGTTGATTACATTAATTTCCAATTGAGCTGTATTTGCATGTAGTATACATTTATTACTACGGATAAGTATTGATGAATTCATAAAAAGGTTTATATCTGCACTGCACCGTTTTATTATTCTTAATTTAGTCATTTCAGTCTTTCTTTCAATTGACACATATCCGTATTTGTTGCAGTTAACTTCATTATTTCTATTTACGCAAACTCAGCTTGAATTAAGGTACGTTTGGAGATCAAGAGGGAATGCTGTCTATAATATTCACGCTGGATTGTCAAATTGGTAATATTTTGGTTGGTATCTTTATTTACACTCCAAACACGCAGAAAATTCTTCATAGATTTAATACAGCTTCAAAGATTATTTTTTGTTTCGTGTGGCAGTAAAATACCTGCGACAAATAAAAGAACTCTTCAATAGTCTTGTGTCAATTTATTGTTGCTATACCATCACAAACACCGTGACTTGAGATTGTATATAAAAAATGACTAGGCTAGCTAACAAACATGTAATCCTTATTAGATGGCAAACAGTCTCAGTGGCCTATAAACGCAGTAATTTCACTGCCCCTCACACCCTTAAACCCGGAACAAAGCAACGCGAGACTACTACTTACTGGCAGAAATGGGGCACATTGAGATACACGTACTACCTTTTAAATTAGTTCTTTCTCTACGTACCGTTGGGTAAAAGTAGAGAAGAATAGCACCTCCTTTGTACTAGGTAAGAGGTGACTGAAGTAACGGAACCGACAGATGGTATCTAGTAACCCAAAAAAAAAACGTAGCCCAAACGCATCAGGGTGGGAATGGGCAGCGGCATTAGCGTTATAAGCTACGTTCTGCGATTGGCCCCATATATGCGCAGCGAAACAATTATGGCTAAAATTCCTCTCGTCTTGGAAAGGCATGTATGTGTCCATCGATGGACGTTCTTTGGGTTTTGTTATGACGGATCTTCGTTTTCAGTAGGATACCCAGGTAAAATACAAGGTAATATCTCATTTTCTTTAATAATAGTCTTTATAATAAACAAATCCATATCAACAGTAAAACGTATTGGAAGTTCTCTTAAAAACCAGAATAGTTAATGGAAATAACCAAAGGTATATTTATGTTTGAATACGCGAATGCTCGCTAGTCGTGTTCATTTATTTTTCGATACAACTTGTGTGTTTTATTTGAGCATAGCCTTGATTGAACTCCCTATTCGGTACTGGATAGTATGAATGCTGCAATCAACTGTTATAAATGAAACACGGATCTTCCACGTATCCTACTCGGAGAGGGAATGAGTTTATATTTCATATGTTTTAAATTCATCACTACACCAGCAATTAAAGGTCCACTGCTGGACAAAGACCTCCCTAAGAAAGATTTTTTGCCCATAATTGCCGCGCTGGGCAAGCGCATTGGCAATCGCAGAGCGCTGCTTGCTTTCGCGACGGGGATGCTGCTGCACATCTTCACTCTGTGCATTTTATTTTAGTTGAAACCAATACAATTTTATTTTAACGCATTGTATTGATTATTTCCTTATTCTTAATGTGTTACCAAATACTTTAGTGTCATTGATTTGTTTTGTCAGTAAATAATATTTTTACGGCATTTAAATTTACACATAACATCTCATACATTGATCTGACTCAGCGATAAGTAACTAGAGAACCTGAGTTACGAAAATAAGTAAAAGAGAAATCACAAATATTAAACTTCAATATATATATTTATCACCTAGACCTAGAATAAACACAAACGTTTATCACATAAATTCTGTCATGGTTGGGAATTGAATCCACGCCTGTTTTGGGGATCTGGTGGGGGTCGAACCTACGAGCACTACTTAATTCGTATTAGTTAGAGTTAAGTTTAGAATAACCATTCCATAATGTTTGCCGTTTTGGTTGTCGTTTGTTAGCTAAACACATCTAACATATAGGTTTTATTACTAGACCGTCAGCCAATCAAATTTCCTAAAGAAAATATAGATCTATCGTGTTTTAAAATCCTTTGTAGATATATCATTTGTAGCAAACGCAATTCTTATCATAAATGAAAGCGATAAAAGAAGTCGCAAATCTCACTAACCGCTTTGAAGGTTTATTATTTATTATTTATATATAAGGTTTATGAACAGTCTCGTTTCTTTATTCTGCCAGTAAGCATAATACACTTAACAGAGTAAACATTACAAGGTTTTACATATATAAATCTTGTTTAGTGTGTAAACTGAAACCAGTTAATGTTTTTCTTTTAAATTAAGTATTTAATTTATAAATGTTATGTCATAAATTTTCATGCCTTAAAGCCTAAAACTGATACTGGCCATCTTTGCATTTCTGATCTTTTGAACCTTAACACTAGACCGAAATTTTGAACTAATGTGAAAAGGATGTACATTAATCTCATCGAGGAATAGTTCCCGTGGGATGTAATATAAACTAAAAAAAGCTGTTTCGTATATAAAATAAATATTTTTTGTAAATTGATTTGATTAATTGATTTTGTGCATTCAGCCAATTAATTGCCTTTGATTTAGATTTTTTTAATGTGAAATTAGACCCAGACACATTTCATTTTTATCAGAAATGGACCACGTGACCCCTGAGTCTCCATTTGCGCCTTATACTACTGCGCTACATGGGCGCTTCATATAAAATTAGATGAACGTTTTAATATCATCAATATATCACAAAGTCGACTCAGTATCTTGGTATAGCAATTTACAGTTTAATTTTGGTAATTGTTTTCGTATAGAATAAGATTTACTTGAGTAACCTCAATAACAGTTGAACGAGCAACGAGAAAAATAAACGGAAACGAGGCTAAATGCTCTCGAAACTGGCAGTTTATTTAACTGGATTATCCAGCCTCGCCGGCGGACCGGAGCTAAGAGGCTATTTTAAACTAAATATTTGGACTCTTGAGGATATGCTATAAAATATAGAATCTCACAAGATAGCCCAACATTCTCTTTGACTGTATTTGGTTTACAATATTAAATTGTAAACCAAATACAGTCAAAGTGTATGTTGTATACAAAAAACTTTAAAATGCGTAACTATAATAATCCTTTTTAATATCAAAAAACTATATAAGTCCACGGAATGTCTATTGATATCATCATCATCTTCATACCAGCCATTGAAGTCCACTGCTGGACAATAGGCCTCTCTAAGAGAGGAGGTTTTTAGCCCATAATTGCTGCGCTGGGCAAGCGTGTTGGCTATCGCAAAGCGCAGTTTTCGCGACGGAGATGCTGCCGCCCATTAGTGCTGCACTGTTTCGCACGGATATACCGCTATCTGTCAGTTCTGGTACCTTAGTAGTTCTTGCGGCACCTGGTAAAGAGGGAGGTACTATTCTATTCTGCCAGTACATCACGGCTCAACGAATAAGTGTACCCCAGATATTACAGTCATTATCATCATATTAGAAGAAACATGACTACTACTAATCATAGGTCAATCCAAAAGGCTTATCATTAGGGCCTGTTGTCATGTTGTCATGATATTGTGAGGGATATGGTCCATCCATATCACTCACAAAAACTTTGTTCAGTGTTCGGACGTCATGAATAATAATTCCAAACAAACTCGTTGTTCTGAACAATTTATACTCCAGTTTCACCCCCTCAAGCAACCTTGACCGCCACTCCGAAACAATCAAGTCTATTTGAATTAAGTACGTACTAAAACTAAGCACTTAAAAGAAATCCCTAAAAGCTTTTTATTAGCGTCGAATTTCCACTGAATCAATTTACTCGTAAAATGAATATGCCAAGTTTAAATTTATTTTTATGTTATAAAAATGTTTTGGATAGTTGAAATAATAATTGTAATGGGTTCATATATTTATTAAGCTTCAAAACGATTATATATTTTTAATTCACTGTTGTATAGCTTTCTGTTCGTGACTTTGTCTGCGTTTATATTTCATCTCCAAGCCGCTCATATTATTCCAGGAAAAATTCTATATCGCCTCTGACAGCGACACTGTTCAAGAAGTCGTACCGATTCCAAAGAAAAAAACAAAAAGCCAGTTCTATCCAACGCAAAAATATTTTTGGGAAAGAGACAAATGTGTTACTCCAGACTATCAATAATCTCTGTCCGAATTTCATCCAGATATTCAACCGTTCCGCCATAAAAGAGTTAAAAACATTTATCCATACATCCACACGTCCGTCACTCACTTTCATACACTCACAAAATTTAGCGTTTTGTAATATTAGTAAGAATGTACTGATATTAATAATTTTCGAAACCCACAAACGACGATGAATGATTGTTGGTATAAAACAGTTTATGTATTAATAAAAGGAGAAAAAATAAATATATGCAGACAGCTTACAAAACTAAAATATTATTTGTTACCGTGAAACTAGCGTTGCATGCCAATTCGTTTCATAAGGAATGCGTAAAAGTATGTTAGAATCAGATAGCATGTTACTGCTACAGTCAGTGTGCTAGTTTAGTAGTATTATTTTTTTTAAATATATAATAAGGCTAAATACGTATATTTGAATAGGTTGATCTGTTGCCCACCGTACATTATATTTTTATAGGCTTAAAAAATATATGTTCGCTACAACACAAACTTGAGATAGAGCACAATATACCTTGGTATTAATATTCTTTTCTATTCCTTCCGCCAAACAGAAATTTTCCGTTTAAAATGGAACGGTGGTAAGTAAAATTACTTATAAGGTAACTGAGAACGTGTTAATGACAGCTTTGCAATTGTGCTATTTACGCTTCTATACTCTGTGGTGACTCTTGGCGTTGACTGCCTGTTTATCTCATCCTAGTTGGTAGTAAAAAAAGTATTTAAAAAACGCTTTCTAATTTATTCCAGTTTTAAAGACAATAGTTATTGTTTAAGAAACACTCGTTTTTAAAAAGACATTAAAAACATGATATGACATACATATACGTGTTAAAGTATATGTATTATATCTCTGATGCTATTCGATTGAACCAATTCAAGCATCGTTATTTCACTTTTGATAAATAAAATATCTTGCCATGGGCAGAGTTGAACAATATCCCTTCTTGTACCAGGTGTAGTAAGAAATGACTGAAACACCGGTACTGACAGGTGGTGGTATACTCGACCGGAACATCAGAGCTTTGCAACTGAGTGGGGATATGTAGTTTTTGCAGTTGCCACCACACATTTAGCAATAATCCCTTTTTTATGGAGGACTATGTATCATTTTTAATTGGATCACCTACGTACAGAACGCTAGAATTTAATATCATAGATTTGTGTCTTATTATGCACTGTTAGTTTATTTGTACATCAAAGTGCATCAAAACAATATTGTTTACCTAAGCAATGTATTTTCCAAACTGTCTGAAGTGCGTCGCTAACGACACAAACATCACATGTTGACCGTGACATGACGCTGGGAACTGGAGCGCGCTGGCCGGCAACATGACGGCTACAAAAGACGCGCGACAGCTCCCGATTGGACCGTGCCAAGGGAAACGCCGGGAAATCATTCGGGCCGCCATGTTGACAATAAGCAAGATTTATGACGTCATTGCAAGATGGCGCTCACCGTTTCGTGTTACGGAAGTTAGTACAGAATGGTAAACGTTATTAAATTCATCAAATATCAGTTGATTCAGAATCTGCACTGGCATCTCTTGTTTCTCAACGAACGCTCTTGACTATGTAACATCCCTAAAATCAATAAATAATATTCATTATCACCATCATACCAGCTGCTAAACATCTACTGCTCGGTAAAAGCCTCTCGATTTATAATCATTTCGTAGTTTTCCTCAAATTGAGACGTTGGGCAAGCGCTGGCAGGTAAGATGCTGCTGCCTATTCCCGCCTCATAACATTTAATCTTAGCTATTAGAGATGGATGTTCCACCAACTGTCGTTACTTCAGTCACGTTTTACGAAACCTGATTGAGGCAGATGATGTTTCATCTGCCTCAATCTGGCGGTACTGCATAGAACTGAAGAATAAAACTAGTGAAAGTCGTCGCGATATATTCAAACACAAAACTCAAGTGGCACCCCAAAGCTTGGCACAGTAATATTTCATAGTATAAAGATAAAATGTTCACATTCATAATCGTGCTTTTCAACAACGAGTGTATTTTTACTACGAAATCCAGTATGCAGAAAATTCATGATATCATATTCTCAAGGAACAGATGCACATTTTTTCGTTTTTCATTATTAAGGTTCTTTCATTAGTAAGGTGTTACTGAAAATCATTTATAACATTTGTATGATGTACATATAATATAGGATGTATAATCTTAACTTAGATGAAGTGACTGAAAAAATAATACCCATGTACATTAATATTCTTTTTATAAGTATAATATACATAATCATCGTAGTAGTCGTCAATCGCTGGACGTCACCTCTCCAAGAAAAGAAAATTTTGCCCATAATTGTCGCGCTGTGCAAGCGTAATAGCAATCCCAGATCGTAACTTTGTAGCAGGAAAGCCACTTCTCAACATTCCGCCTTTTTGCATTTGAGATAGGCTGTAGATTAAAATGCCTCCATAGGTACGCAGTTGTCATTGGCACTAGGGAAGGTACTATTCTACTTTATTTTTTTATAACCGGTCTACAAATAAGCCTACAGCCCACGTGATATAACTATCAGCAACACCAGCGCGTTACCAACCTGATGACTTGTAGGTATTATATCACAATACCTAAAAATCACTGCCTTTTTCACCTTTTAAACTAGAACACAGCAATGCAAACACTGCTATTTGGCGGTTAAAATAGGTGAGATTAAGGTACAGTACCAATGCAGACGACCTTTGTATAAGGTCTACCTAATGTATAAATTCAAATATAATCATTTAAAAATTATAATTATAATGGCGAAATTCTATTTCTGGTGTTTCCACACACAATAACATATTATTTATTTAATTATCATTTTATTTGAAACCAAATAATCTTTTCTGAACATAATATTCTCGAAAAATATTTGTTTTACAATTAATTTACTTTAGCGAAGAATTTCTTGCATAGTTCCAGCTGCCCACGACTTCTTCCATGACAATTCCAGAAAAGTTATCCATACTTCTTCCCTTCTCATTTTTTCTATTCTTATTATTAAAATATCTATATTAACATTATACCACTAAAATTTCCGTCGAAATCATGTCAGACATATTCAAAATTTCAATTATCAGAAGTTAAATACTGTATAAACTTTGCTTTAATTAAACATCGACACAGGGAAAATAGTTAGATGTTGTAAAATATTACGCAACCACATTTATCCATATCAAAAACAAATGTTTCTGCTTACACCATCCATTATCTGCGGTTATTGGAGTAAAATGCTTCATGATTTACAATCTCATGCTGGTAGTTATTTGCTATCGAAATTGAACAATACCTTTAATACAGGTTTTTATATTTTATGTTATAAAATAACCACATATTAGTTCTATTTTATATATAATTTTAGACACCTGCTTTACCCCCTGAGGGAGGAATTTTTAAACTTTCTTAGTGCTTTTTTATGTTCTTAAAGGACCCCTGTACAACATTTCATTTCCTTACAGTTTAAGCCCTACGTTGGTATATCAGTCATTCAGTTAGCTGCTCTTGTTACATACGAGTATAAAGGTATTGCTAATCTACTCTGTATATAACCGTGGGTTATATGCAGATTAGATTGGCACTTTAAACTGGACCAGGTATTCTCATCAGCGTAAACAGCGTATTTCAAACAACATGATAAAGACGGGTGGCGAAATCCCCATCTCAAAGCTACGCTCTGCCAATGCTACAGTATTTCTAGGCAAAATCACATTGGAGTCTGGCCCCAACTTATCCAATTGCAAAACACAAGGTGATTTACTTTACCTTTAAACAGCCCAAATATTATTTCCCATCGAAAAGCCCTTTGTCGAATCGCAAATATACCATACCATACCATAACATACGTTATGACAATTCCAATAATTGCAACAAATGTTTTCAACTAGACCAGTAATTGCGGTAATGATGTAGGAATAAAAATCATTGTAGAAAATTTTGCATTATTCAAAAACAACAAACATTTTGTTATATGCTTGTATTTACTAACAGTTATAAGGAAAACACATCTAACACATAATTCTGGACTCAATAAACAGTTCATAAAGTTATCTATCAATTAAGAAGTTTGGATGAATAATGAGCAGGGCTTAATTTCGTATAAATGTGAATAGAAACTCGATTTAACTAACTTATTATGCAATTTATTTTGAAATGACATTTTTATAGCATCAATCACAGAGCGCACCCCTTGCGGCGGGAATGCTACCGCTCATATCCGCCCTAAACATTTAAGCTATATTGTTTCGAGTGGATATACCTCCAAGTGACGGTTCTGACTACCGGCAGGTACACCTGCAATTTTTTATATACTGGCATTGTTTTACATTATGGGAGAAAGTATCAGAAGGCCCAAGTAGAAATACTAAACATAGAATATATTTTGAGTTTTTCGTTCGACGACAAAACGAAAACTATACGCTGGTTGTCAATTTTATTGTATATTAATATCCCGGAAAACGTTATTCTGCCTATTAAATTATATGAAATTAATTTTAAATATCACTATTAGAAAGTAGGTGTTTCTGAAAGAATGGTGAAAATTTAGGGTTGTATGTATTATTCAATGCCACGTAATAAAAAAATATAAAAAAGAGTTAAAAAAATTGATTTGCACACGCTTTAATTCTTAGAAGTTTGAAAAATAGATTCTCTGACTTAATAAATATGCATCAATCAGTTAAGCCCTTGGAGTATGGGAACGATTATTGTGACACAAGAATTTAATATATTAGATTTACATTCTAGTTGCTAAATATATTGAACAACGAATTCCAAATGGGACTAAAATCTTTCGATTTGTTGATTGTTTTGTAAATGGTTAAAATTATTTTAAACCTTGACAACTTATTGTAATTATTACATCGAATTGCTCCTTTTTGTTTTCTATATTCTAAATCTACAATTTACTGGACCTCTGATTCATATATATGCAAATAGCATTCGTCCATTTTTTTGAATTCCATAAAAAGAGCACTTAAAATATAATTTCCATATTTGTATGTTAAACTTATTACAGCCAACGAGAATTATATATTTCTAGTAAAATATGTTTTGCCATTTCACTTTATCTGCACCATTTGGAAAAATCGAGATACCAATTACCTGAGCATATTTCTAAATTAAAAGAAAAATAAACTGTAAGTAAATGTAAAAGTTCTGCTTGTGTGTTGCACCTTCATGGCTTATAAAGGAATAAGAATACTTTCACACAATATTTAAGATACTGATCTGACTCCGAGATAAGTCGCTTAAAGCACTTGTGTTACGGTTATCAAACAAAAGTGGAGTGACAAAGATCTTCAATACATACTTCAATACATTTTTAATGCCTAGGCGCAGAAGTTTTTAATTTGTGCTAAGTTTCATTCAAAGGTTGCCTGTACGAGACTGCATTTAGCGATAAGGCTGGCTCTTATACCAACTATTCCATGTTTTTGTGATGTTCTTATGTTATTTTCGTTTGTGTACAATAAATGATATATAATAATTGTTATTAATATATGATACCAAGCTTTCAAAAGTTTCAAATCTAGGTCGGTTCCCCGACTAAGACGCGATATAATTATATCATAAACAGATATATTTTTTGTTATTGGTGTCTGTTCGCTGTTCGCTGTTCCTAATGCTCGTGATACAGTAATAATCTTTACTAAAAATAAGAACAATGTCTACCATATTATTTGATATTTATAAGAAAAATAACTCAGTGAAAGTGAAGTTATGATAGCTATTTAGACTTTTTATTTTCCATTAAATCAACTTATGTTCTTTTCATACAATATGAGGCCACTAAATGTCCCCCTCGCGTCGCTATATTGTGAAATAGCGGGGTCTCGTGGAAGCAATTTTCCCGAATTATTCTAATTAACATTACCCACCTAATGCTTCACTCTTAGAGATATCTGCTTAATTTGAGTTTGGGAAGAATTTATTTTTAGCTGGCTAATTAATCCTGCGCGATGTTTTGAGAGTAATTATAATCTTTTGAAATTATTATTTAGCCCCGAGTATTAAATTATTTGGAGTATTAAACGAGTTTTTGTATTGTTCTTTTAAGTGGTTATTTCTGTTGTTTACGAATACATAGTAGCGAATATTAAATATTTTGTTTGTAAAGAATACCTTATACAAAACAATATCTATCCAACTAACTTTGGACTTTATTTCACTAATAGAAAGCTTCTTTCTTATAGTAGGTAATATTATTTTTACAAAATAATTAGAGATCCATTCCTAAAAGGGAGTTGTTTAAACGGGATCGGATTTTTGTACGTTTGTATACACAAAAAAAACACTAAATAGAAATGGATTCACAATTTAAAAGCTTCACTATCAACTAGTAATATAAACTATATTTTTATCTGAACGGGCGAAATCGAAGAGCCCTGCCAATGAAATATAAGTCTGAAAGCATATTTGTTTGCATGCCTATATGTTACGCTTTTATTTTTATTCTAAGAAAACCAGACTTTCTTTTAGACACGGTATGTAACCAATTCCACGCATGAGAAGTTATGGGCGACCTGCTAGTAATTAATAGCATAATATACCAACAAATGGGTCGTTTGATCTCGGAACCCTTATGCCTTACATAGCTGTACAAAAAAACCTACAAATACCCGAGTCTTTTCATTGCTACCCTGAAGTATTTTTTCTTGAACTAGACGTTTCTTTAGATCATTTACGTTGTTCCTAAAATTACATATTCGGGCCTAAAATACTGAGCCGGAGCCGACAGTGCAAATGGTAATGATCCTATGATTCCAAACTGTTATTGAAATATTTTGAAAACAAGCATTGATAATATGATCTAGCAAACATATTTATCGAGATCATGTGAGTATCAAAACACGACGCCAGGTTTATTTCACAAGTAAAATTAAAGAGAGGAAGTAGGTTATGATAATATTTATTTCTTTTATTACCATTGGGAGAGAATGGTACGGAATTTCCTTGTTTTTTCCGCTTTCCCAATCTACCTTGAATGATGAATTATGATGGTCTCAAGTTGATGGAAGATGTAAACGTGTCATGTCTCACTGCACAAATAAAATAAGGTTTTGTTGTAATTTAATTACCTAATAGAATAAGTAATTGAGTACGCCACTATTTTATCATATTTTAAATTAACACGCTAATGTTGGTGGTCACAGAAATTTGTGATGGTGCTACTCATTCCTGCGCCGTTGGGTTGTGCTTGTTCTGCCAGGTATGTTATTATTGCTGGATATATCAGCCGTTCCTAAGCCGTTTCTCATGACACATGGTATAGACAATTCTATTCTCTATAGGTATTTGACAGGCCCAATAGCAACTTCAGTATTCTATCGTATGTAGTAGGGCTTAACAACGCCCAGTATAAAAATTATGTGGGATGAATATATAAATATATTTAATTATTACATTCGTAATTCCTAAATATATGAGAAATTGGTTATGTCATTCTCTGATAGCAAAACTGTGCAAAAAACGTGTGGATCCAGATTAGCAATTCAAGGTTTTCATTTCTGAGTCAGGTGAACGAATAAGATGTTACGGGAATATATTTATATTTATTCGAAACCGAAAAGATACAAAATTATTTTGAACTGAATCTTGAATGATCTGAAGATTTATACGATGTAACATAGATAGATAGAAAAAAAAACTCAACTACTTCAAGCGTACAGAGGAAACACAATTTTCCTCTAAATATGCCTATATTTAATTTCTGAAGCTGTTACATTAGCCTTGAAAATAATTTGAAAACAACATCCGGCAGTAATTTGCAAATCGATTAAAATCTTTGAGAGAACAGATCAAAGTTTTACTTCAAAAAATTATTATTATAATTTTTTGCTCGTTAGTATAGGAAAATATAATATTACCTTAGAAATATTAAATCTCACACATAAACTCGTCAGTTTCTTTAATTACGTTAGCACGTGTGAGATTACAGCAATTATTAAATTTAGCTTAAATGTGATTATAATACTTGTATTTTTTTAAATATACTTATTTTAGTTTTTGACGCGCATCATTATCCGCGAGATCTTTAATTTATATCCCTGAAGAAATTTTGATATTCCGGAAAATTTTATATGTCATCCACTTTCAATTTCAATTCAATTTTTTTTATGTCATTTACTGCAATCTGTCACGTTTCGACATTCAGCAATACTGTATTAATTTACAGTAGCTGTTTGTGGCCAAATCCAGTGACTTGGCCACGCAATAGATAGGTCAAAACCAACACTTTTTTGAGTCTCGGACATAAGTCCAGAGGCGTTATTCTTTTAAGTCTTGAAAGCCTAGTTCTCGTTTTCATCAGGTCCGCAACAACTTCATTGACGTGGTTTAGAAGTCGATCTTTGTATCTGGGCATCAGTTTCATGATTTTTTGTTTGATAGTGGGAATTTGTAAATCATGGTGCAACCTCTCATTGGTCATATACCAAAGCGAGTTGATTATTATTATTCCTAAGATTTTAAACTGAAATCTCTGTAGTGTTTTCAGGTTGGAGTTAGCTGCAGTGCCCCAAAGTTAAATGCCATACGTCCAAGTTGGCTTCATGATGCACTTATATATAAGTAATTTATTGTCTAAAGACAGCATCATCCACTTATCTATAAAAGTTTTTTCTTATAATATAACAATTATAAGAAAAAACTTTAAGTATTCATAAACGTCATAAATAATAATAAACAAATTATTTATACTTTTTACAAATCTACGCACTTATTATGCATATATTCCCTATTATATATTTGCTTGCTATTTTTAATTACAAATTGTTGAAAACCTTGCTTACCTTCCCTTGCTTTAAAAAAGTTCTTGACTTCTTGTAAATTAACATCCCAGAGTTTAAAATAATTTTGTGCTTAAAATAGACTCGTTTTTATTTAGACCAAGTTTTGATGACCCTCTAGTCAAATCTTAAAAGATTTTCTGGCATAATTCCTAACATTTTTTCAGTCATAACAGTTCCAAAGAAAGGCTAATGTTTGAAGTTATTTTAAAAGGTTTCTTTCTAACGTTAGCTATGTACTATATTTGTTTGTGGGTGGACTTTCTACTCTGCGCTTGCGGGAACTTAAAGGCTTACAGAAATTAAAGGCTCCAGTAGACATACAAAAAAATGGAACTAACGCGTACATGTTCTTGCAGGTAACAAATATTGTCAAACGTTTCCATTAAGTTGGACTTCCGTGACAACACCAATGAGCTTAACTGTGGAAAGGGACCAATACGATTAAAAGGGCTCTTACTAGTTATTGGCCAATTGTTTCGCTGTTACGCCACAGTGGACCGCAATTAAGTGCAGCTATTTAGGTCGCGTGCGCCTAATATGTTCCAAGGTACAGCCTTATAGAGAGGAAAAGAAGATTAAATAATCGTAATCCGCTTAATTTCTCATTAACCAAACGGGTATTTAAATAAAACCGTTCATATCATCATACCAACCATTAGTGGCCTACTGCTGGACATAGGCCTTTCTAAAAAAGGAAGTTATTTACCCATAATTGCTGCACTAGGCAAGCGTGTTGGCAATCGCGGAGCGCGGCTATCGTGAAGGGAATGCTGCCCATCTCCGCCCCGTGCATTTGAGCTGCACTGTTTTAGATGGATATACCGCCACCTGTCGGTTCTGGTACGTTAGTCGTTTCTTACGACATCTGGTCCTCGCAGAGGTACTATTCTACTCTGTCGGTACTTCACGGCACGGCGAAACTGTTCTAAGATACACTTTCTGTCAACAGCGCAGTATTAAATTTACATATAATCAAATATACTATAGATTCTTTATAGATAGTCATAGCCCACTGTAAAAAACAGCATCTTTTGCCTTGAATTACAATTTTGGCTTCATGATACAAAGCGCCTGCACCCTGATGCATCTGAACTTCGCATTTTTTAATGGATAAAGTGGGTCGGATCCCGTACCTCGTTGTCGTGATACTTTACCGATTCCGGTTCAATAACTTTCTATTCATCGTAGCAATTATTGACATACAATTAAAGAGATTAAAAAATTGTATATCAATTTTCATAATTACTAACAGTATTCTTCATTTGTATTCTCATAATCAATGTGTACTTGGCACAGAACGCACGTGTCTGGATTTGTAAACTAAAAATGTTATCTTACATGATAAAAATCTTCGCTTATGTGAATTTCCTCTTCAAATCTCACGATTACGCCGCTATTAAGGTCGAGTGCACCCAATAGCTGGAGTCTGGGACGCCTGATATATTGGAGCCGTCGGGCGCCTGTGACGGATGACGACACCACGCCGTAATGTTTTAGTTATAAACGAGGTGTCATATCGTGAATTTGCTTTTAACGATGCCGGCGCTTTCTTGAGAGGAACATTATTCTACATAAAATATAAAGTGTACATTTCCTTAGAAGCGTTATCTGTTGGCGTCTTCCGCTGAGGAGACTTCGATGGTTTTATATCAAGTCAATAGCTCTTTCCCTGAAAATTTGTAGCAATTTTTCTGGCAAGGACATTTTTTTATCTGGGGAAGTTTATTGACTATATCGCAGCTACATACCAATAAGTGCGTGGCAGTCACCCCTTCTTCTAGAATTATCCAAGCGGTACACCACCCTAAACTAAATAATAGGCTACCCTCTGCTTATTGCGAGTTTGGTGAGGACTATTCCAATCTCGCCACTGTGACCGGCTATCCGTCAGGAATCTGGTCTTATCAATAAATATTAAAAATATAACTTCATTAAGTGGCCTATCTTATTTTACGTAGTGTACGGCTTAGTATAATACCTTAACGTGTAAAGCTTTTGAAGACTTAAACCACCTTACTCCATTAAGGCACTAGCATTTGTGTTAAATGACAAATACAAAGTCATATGAAATTTTACTCACTTGACATGTTGCAACTCCAAGCAAAGCCAGAAGGCATACCCATATATTTGACATTTGCGGATTATTCAGAAAGATTAGATGGTTAAACTTAGCTCTGGAACACAGCCAATCGATATTATATGAACTGATTAGAAACCTAAGACTATTAAGCGAGAAGATTTATCCAATTATACATGACGTAATAGGCAATCAGTCTATTTGAGACAAAGTGTGATTGGTTATTACATTTATTAGAAAAATATAAAACCTGTCACGTCCCCCCTTACGTTCAGACAGATATTTCTCAAGAAAATCTTGTAAAATTCTTCACAAAAATGATCATCATGCTACCAAAGTTTAAAGTAACTCTGCAAGTTCCCGATAACGTAAAGTCTTACGTAAATTGCTATTATTACTATAGTTGTTCGGTGTGTTATACGAATGACTTTTATGTTTATTACCTTCCGATACCTTATAAGAGCGCCATTCAGGTTAAAAGCACGTAATATTGTTTGTTATCTAACCGATTTGATAAATACGATCACTGCTACTTATTTATGTAATATCAAAATAGACGAAACGTCGTTTTAGGATGCCTAGTGTACGCGTTTATACTATCATTGATGTTATAGTATTCTTGTATAAGATAAGAATATTTTATTTTACTATAAGTATATTCATAAATATATAGCTGCCCATTGGAAATTCAGTGTACATTTTAAAATAAAAGTTTCTAGGAATCGTAACAAAATCTTTCGATTTTGGTCTCGCTTGTGTCATCTTTATTCGGTTTAATTATATTTTCTACTATCTAATGCCTACAAGAAATTGGGATTACTAAAACTCTGTTTTGCAAATCAAATTTTCTCAACTGTGCTTTAAGTACGCGTACATACATTCATTGACTTATCTATATGTTTATACAACTATTCATTTTGCATTTAATATTATAAATCTAGTTAATTATACTGTCACCTACAAAATGGGTAGCACTTTTATAATAGGGAAGCAAATTAAAGTATATTTTTAAAGTTCTATATTTATAATTGGCAGAAGTACGGCTAATAACATGTTTCCGAATATATATGTTTAAATTGCATTTTATAAAGTTAAGTCATGGTTATTTAAATATCTAATTCAAAATATAACAATCCTTGATAAATAATCTTTGATAAAATTATGCAATTTACACACTCAGACATAATATACATTATAACAATAACAAATAAATCTGCAATTGTCAAAAATATTCACTATGTTATATGTAATGTACAATAGGCATTGGAAATTGAGTTTGCTCATTGCAAATAAATCATTTCCCTTGAAGCGAGAATCATATGTACGAAAAGAGTTGAATCAATACCTTAGTTTGTAAGTTCGTTTAGCATTATGAAATTTAGGAGTATTTCAGTGTTCTTTACAAGTTTTTAGATAAGAGCATTGGATTTTTGGTTTGTGTGATTTTAGTAACTTCTGCAATGGTCATTTTTCGCATTTTGTAGATAACATACTTGATACCCACATTTTTAAATATTTTACAGTCCTTTTATTAAATTATCAATCAATTTTTATCTCAAGCATTGACCTGATTCTGAGATACGTAGCTTGTTGCATCGATATTAGATAATAGAGGAATTACAAGTATAATACTTGAATGCAAAAGGTATTTAAATAAATGACATCCTGGCATAGAACAAATACAAATGTTCACTACATAAATTAATAAACCAATAAATTCAAATAACATTTCATACATTGACATGACTCCGTGATAAGTCCCTTAAAGCGCTCGTGTTATTGGCATCATATAACAGAGGAATTACAAATCTTATATCTAAATACACACAAATACATATGTTTATCACATAAATAATTGTCCTAGACGGTGATCCACAATGAACCCACAATTATTGCCGCCATTGACCGTGCACAAGATAGCAACACTACCGAATGCGTCATCAGGCCAGGAAATAGATTAATTAATTGGTATGGTCTAGATATGTATGCACTTGTATTTATTTCTTTCGAAGTTCTAATATACAAACCTATACTCAACGAAGTTGCTGAATTTGGCAAGAATAGTATTTTGTTTTGTTATTTAATTAAAATTGTCTTCAATTTTGCCGATTCCTTGCGAATTAATAATTGAGAAAAAATAACACGACACATAAAATATACTTTTGGATGGGGTCGACTAAGTTATAAACTATTTATTAATTATTAATTATTATACTCTGCCGTGAAGTTTCAGCAGAGTCGAGTAGTACCTCCCCCTATACCAGGTGTCGTAATAGGCGACTAAGATACCATTAGCCCCTAGGCCATTTGGCTAGGTTTTACTTGCATATTATAGTAAAATGTTTGCAGAGATTTTTAGTTAAAATGGAAATTCCTAAACTCTTAAACAGACACACAAACACGTCTTTCCTCTTCAAAACTTTAGTATATATAGTCAGCGCTATAATTTATTGTAATTAAATCAATAGCATAATGATTTTCAAGTTCTGAGACGAGGAGTATAAATATTGAAGTTGCCAAACTAATACAATTATGAAGTGCTAACGAACTTTCATCCTTGCTTGCTTAAAACATTAAACCAAAGATAAAGCAATTTACCGAAGTTAATAAATAAATTCAACGAACTGAATGATCTGTTAGAGTTTCAACTTTATTATACACGCCCCTGTACTTAATTAACCTGTGGATATTTTATAAATTCCTTTGAAATAATATCACACAGAGAAAATGATTACATTAAAAATATATATACAAAAGGCTGTTGAATTATCTGTAATAGCAAACTTTCTAATATTATAAACGCGATAGATTGTGAGTGGATGTAAAGTAATATGGATTTAAGGTTGTTACTCTTTCACACCAGAACGATTGAACAGATCTTTATTGAATATGGTGCAGACATTATTCATAGTCTGAAGTAAAACACAAACTATTTTTTATCTCCAATACATGTTCCTGTGCGATAGATCAGGCTTTTTATTATTCTTCATGATGTCACCACGACATTTTACACAGTTTTACTATTTGCAAGTGAAAAAGACTTCTCGGAAATAGAAGAAATCTCTAGAAATAGAAATGCCGGAATAACAAGATATCCTACAGGATGAGATTTAAAGAAAAGATTACAAAAGTTAGTCTACTATTATTAAAAACGATCCAAAGATCGCCAGACAGAAAACGAAGTATAAGTATATTTCAAAGCTATCTAGTTAATTCAATATAATTCAGATAAATATTGACCTCACAGTCTAGACTTCGCGCAAAAAAGTACAAACACAAAAAGGACGCTCCATTTCGAAGATTTTGTCGAGATATGACGTATTTGATTTATATCGTCGACCTGCCTAACCTTCTTAAAAGATAATTTTGTGAAATCCGCAATAACGTAATAACGACGGAGCTTGTCTGTTGATGATTCGGTTTTGATAAAGGACATTTGGCTAGACAGAACCGTAGAAATAAACATAGGTAAATTTAGATCTCAAAATAAATCTGCGAGGAAATATACAGCGATTTCCGGACGGTAACATTTGCATGGGGTAGATCTCATATGAAGATAATATTAATAAGTACCTCACTCTCACCTATTTCTATAGTTGCTGTATTTCAGTTCAAAGGGTGAGAGAGGCAGTGAAATTACCGGGTAATGTGACATAATATCTACTAGCACTGCGCAAGTGATTATTTACAACCGCGTTATTTTATTTATCCCGCCTTCAAATGCTCCTACTGAATATATTTTTATTGTTTTGTGCTTTTAATTATTCTTTTTAATTATTCTTGCCCTTAATTTTCATTGAATAATTATCTTATCTTTCAGTTTTATGTACTCGTGTTATCTTATTCACTTGAGCGTAAATAATACGTTTTTATGGGCGTATTTCTATCCAGAAATAGATCAATGTAATTCTTATACACGAGACTAAATGGATTACGAAGGTGAAGATAATGTTTGCGCAATAGAATTCAAATAAGCTATTTAGCATTGTATATCATTTTATCTATAGAATACGAATGAGCAAAGTACCAAGAACTGCATGAAGAAATTGAATAGGTATTTTGTTTTTCGACATCACATCCATGCCGTTTATTTCAAATAACCTTATTTTCAGAATTAATTTGCGCTGTTGAAAATTTACAGATATTTTTTGTAGAAGACAATTTACTTTACAGTTCCTTAGACTGGCGCGTTTAGACATAACATAATTTATAACAAAATATTTTTTTGAGGAGTACACTAAATATTAAATAACAAATTAATTCGACACACAAACAGACATTTCGCGTTATAGAAATCGTCATCGCAACCCATAAACGCTCGTTATATCATAAGGATATCACTAGCGCTTTGCCGACCTTGTAACAAGAATATATTATATCACATAAATTATTTCACCAGTATTTTCACTGGGGCACATTCTCACCCTTAAAACCGTAATACAGCAACGTGAACACTGTTTTTTGACAGAGAGAGTTACCAATGCTGACGACCTATTGTATAAGGTTTAGCTCGTGTAAACGTAACGGTATACGGTCATAATTGAAAATAATTACCAATGAAGTGAAGAAATATATTTAACCTAAATTTAAACATTTGCTTACATCATTATCATACCACATTTACACATCATCATCATACCAGCCTTTGAAAGTCCACTGCTGGACATAGGCCTCTCAAAAAAAAGTGGAATCGCAATCAAATCGCAGAGCGCAGCTATAACGACCGGGATGCTGCTGCCCATCCTCGCCGTGCATTTGTTCTATACTATTAAAGATGGATATACCGCATATATATAATATTGAGTGTATAACATAAATTATATACAACGAACAAGCTCATTGTATGTGAAGTGAAACTCAGGTCGGCATTAGCACGAGTGATCATTAGTTAACGTACTATTGGATTAGTACATAGCTCTACAAATTCTAATTACAGGCATCCTTGTAAGAACAAAAGTCATATAGATGCACTGCAGGGCTTGTGTTGTGGTATTCAATGTGCGACGGTAAATATGATCTTATTAGGTAAAGTGATAATCATACTTACGAGTTCACAAGTTTCGTGATTCACGATATCCTTGTAATATTTAGTGTATCTATGGACTATAATAGTCCAAACTTAATATCAGCCATGGGACGTCCACTGTTAAATATAGGCCTCGCTAAAAAAGGGGTTGAAGTTACTAATAATTGCCGTGCTAGGCAAGTGTGTTAGCAATCGCAGAACATAGTTTCGCGACGGGAATACTGCTGTCCATTACATAGCGATAAAGCGACATCTATCGGCTGAGTGGCCTGTTACTATAAAATCCGAAAAATCAGTATAGTGCTTCTACTATAAAAGTTTTTGATACCTACAGCAATTTATTAAAATAATACATAATAATTCTCGCCAAATTAGAAATTATCAAGTACATTGGGCCGAACACTTCAAATGAATTATTTTAATGTAAATATAAGACACTTTTTATTAAAGGATCTTTTTTAAAATTCCTTTAACGCTTCATTAATTTAATATAACATACTAATTTTAATATTTATAAATATATATATTCCCATCATTCGTACTTGACCTGACTCTAAGATAAGAAGCTTTAAGCACTTGTGTTCCGGATATCTGATATTAAAGGAATTACATAACTAATAATTAAATATATATTTAACACTTCAATTTAGAACAAACACCAATAATAATCACATAGATGTTTGGCACATACGATAGGAACACTACCTAATCCACCATCGGGTTCATCAAAGATTAAGTTAAGAGAGAAGATGAATGGCAAACACTACCATCCCAAGTCATACATTTAATCAAGAATAAGGATCAACATTTAAGTATTCACAAAACAAATTCTGTACCATCTGTGTGGTTGGGAACGTGTATATTTAAAATAAAAATCAAACTATTTACTAAAATAAGAGATAATAATAAGTATAAAACTTTAAAAATGTATAATATTGTAGTCACTCTACAAAAAGGTTGCCACAAATTAACAAAAACGTCAAACATTACATGTTAAGTTTAATTAAGTCACTTTAATCAAATTAAGGATTAAAATCACTTACAGAGCAAAATTTTATAAGCTCGATAACGACTGTGTGAATAGTTGGATATGAGTTCTATATTCAAACTTTACACAATATAAATTTATTTTTATTCAGAATTGATACATGATTTTGTACTCGAAAGACAAAACTTTAAACAGCAATAAACTTTTTTTATTGAAAATCGATTATAAATTTAACAATAACAATAATTTAAACATTCAAAATATGACTTTATTATTTTTTATCTACTACAAACCAAATAAAACGTCTAAACAACCTGTAAGTAAGCATGAACATTTATTAGCAAGTAAATTATTTAAATCTTCTTTACTCGCTTTGTTTCTTCATGTTGGACGAAAACAATCCACAGCTAAGAAATTTTAATCAAATCGCTAAATTAGAATTCTATCTCAACTGTTTCCTTGCTACAAATACCTTCGCTGCAATATCCGCTCGACTGAATTTGCCCGACCTTTGTATTAGAGTACTTTTTGTGGTGTCCTTTGAGACATACATTTTGGGCAAAATAAGTTTAGGTTGTCACTTATCCAATCGTGGGGAATTTCTAAAAGAATTTTCTGTTTTTTTTTCCTCTTGAGGACGAGTGACCTTTTTTGTACATGATATTTTTAACACGGACTTGTGATTTTTTTATAGACAAAAGTTTAATCGCTAATTGGTGTGAGCACAAACTTCTCTCTTCACGGGTTATTTTTCTTCACGGCCCTAGTTTACTACCAACTAGCTATAAGGCTTTTTAAAATTGATATGATACTGGAGTGGCATATGATTTTAAAAATGCTGACATAATATTGTACTCTTAGATATACTTGAAATGGTTAACGATATGGTAATCTTAATATGCTATTTGCATATTTATGAAACCGAATTACTTTAAACCCTTTTTTAACATCAGGGAAAATGATGCATATTGGACATGCAAATACTGCGTTACGGAACCTGTAAATACCTTCGAATTATGAAAATAGCTTAGCTTTCATTAATTAGATAAAGGCCTATTTTATTTTCCACATTTACCATAATTCGTAGCGTCACAACATTGAAGCTCGCAACAGGTGAATAACAAATATAATATTACTTATTCGGGGTGTGACGTCGTCGGAATCCAATTTGTACCGGAATGGGGACTTTTCTCGTAAATTACGAAGGTTCACGACTTGAGTGTAATCTCAATAGTTTCAGAGGGATTATTTGACTAGCAACTGACTACAAATTTTGTCAAATCCATTTTATATTGCCTACGTTTATGGCAAGCTTGTGGAATTTCTCGGTTCTAATTCTCGGTTTCAATTATACCATCCAACACATTTTAATTAAATTTATCGTTAAACATATGCCTGAGTAAAATACAAAACTCTGGGAATAAGTGGTAGTAAAAAGTTAAAATAAGAAACCACTTTGCCGTAGCAGATTCTCAAAATGGCGTTTGGCTGTAACTGATTGAGTCGATTATTTTTTTTCTTGAGTTGTAATAGATAAAAAATATTTACCATTTAAAAAGAATAATAAAAAAGAAACACAAATAAAATAAATAAAAATAATGAACGACAGCCTATAAAAACTGATTTGAATAGAAAATTTAGAAAATTGATTCATTTCAAAATCAGTGAATCACGTAACTAATAATGTTTAAAACCCGAAAAAAAAAATTACTAGATTTGAGATAAATATTTTGTATTCGAAGGAATGAAGAAAACAAAATAATATATACACTTCAAGAAACACTAGCAAGATAATCCCAAGAAACGCTTCACAATAAATAAGCACATATTATTACACTAACAGCAAACATCTGTCTAGATTTTTCTCTAGGGAACTTGCGAACCTTTCTAAACACGCGTCAAGGTAACCTTTTTAATGTTAAAAATAATATTAAATGTACATTTATTGAAATAAATTGTTTTATTACTAAGCTTTAGGTAGACACGTTTATTATAATCAATCTATACTGATATACTTTATGATACCTATTTCTAAATAACGCTTAAGCACATTACTGAACTGCTTTGATAATATTTAGCTTGAATTCTCAGGAAAGCAAATGCCTACTTTTGATCCTAAGAAACAATTTAAGTAGAGGTCGGCAGAGTAGAAATAGTTCCTATCTATATAACAGATGTCGTAAGAGGCGACAGATGGCGGTATCGTACTGATATCGGTAACACAAATGCTTTAAGTGACTAATCTAGAAGGTAGTTCAATGTATAAGAAATTGTGTGAATATATTACTGTTGGTAGTTTTAGTCAAAACACTTCAATTACTTTAATTGCTTCAAAAGAATTAAGTTTATTGCAACGACTTTTTAATTCCTTTAATTACCTGATAGCTAGATAGATACCTTAAGCTACACCTACTTTGTTTGCATTCCAGTTAAAGCCTATCGAGCTACCAATGGCTTGATTGCTTCGTTAAGACCTGAATCAACCTCGTGATATTAATACTAATAAGATCACAAACAAGCATTCGGTCCGCTTCACAATATCCAAGATGCTTGTGTTATTATCGGAGTGATACCGCTAGACAACCTGGTAATATTAATGATCACCCTTAGCCATGAGGTACTGGTAGAGCAGAATAGTACTATTTCTTAAGTACCAGGTGTCGTAAGAGGCGATATAGGTACCGGAATCGAGAGATCACGGTAAATCTATCCGAAATAGCACAGTTTAAATACAACAGGGTGGGGATAGACAGCGGCATCCTAGTTGCAAAACTGTGTTCTGCGATTGCCAACATGTCTGCCTAGCATGGCAATTTTGGGCTAAAATCCCCCTATCTTGGGAAGGCCTATGTTCAATACTGACATGATGATGATGATGCATTCATAATCATCATTATCATGTCCAACCAACCGACCTCCAGTACATATATTTATCATTATAAAAATATGTACCGGAGTTCGATTGGTTGGCACAATGTCTCGTGTCTTGACAATGTTAACCAGTAAATTTACTGCCCCCCTCACCTGTCCTATAAACCACTAAAGAGCAATGCAAGCAGGAATGTTTGGCCATTATTGTACCTCGTTGGGATCTATTTATTTATTGATAAATATTCATTTACATTTAATATTTTCGTGAAGTACAGCCAGGGAAGTCTAGTACCTCGCTCACTATCATGCTTGCATCTTAAGAAGTGACTGACGTACTGGATTCGACAAAAGACGGTATCCAAAACAAAGTGCCATGCCAATTGGCACATGCCCAGAGCGACGATTCAGGGCAAATTTCTACTACATGGTACTTGTCTTCTATCACGAGGTGGGAAACTGCTTTTGTAATCTAGCAGGCAATGTTTTGTAGCATTCGCAGGGGTCCGCACTGGTTAAGCTGTAGGTAGGTGAAGTTACAAAATCTTAAGCGATTGTAATCTTTGTTACAACGTGACAGTGTTAGCAGCTTCACTAAAAGTCATACTTCCTTGCATTGCAAGTTTCTAAATACAATATGCCTAGGAAAAATCAATATTCCTAAGAATGGAATGCCTGCCCCGTTACAATTGAGCTATGCTATTCGGATGAATATACCGCCATCTGTCGTTTTCGGTAGCTTAGTCACCTAAAGTTATTCTAATCTGCCGCTACTGCCGGCGGTACAAAAACCCAATATGTAACTTTGTCTCGTATTATAACGCGCACGTTCCCAAATGTAGGTTAAGGTCATTTGGGGGAAACAACCCTCGTTCCTGTTTAGATGACTTGCCTCTAAAACTGTTTCACTGTCTTACTATTGGTCCTTGCGTTATCAAAACAATACAATGAAAGTAAATAGCTGTTACGAACGTTGGGGTTTGTTAAGTTAACAAACTGATAATACTGATTGATGAAAGATTGGTTTTATTTATACGTTGAAATTTTACATTAAAACGTAAATAACAACTATACGCAAAGTTAGCCCTTTAATCTGGCTAATGTATAGTACATATTTAATATATTTGACATGGATGTTATTGATGAACCTAATATTTTCATGCCTACAACGCTGTTTATTTAACTTTTTTCTTTTTTTTTTCGGCATAATTTGTCAATCTTAAAAACTGTTGCCGCAAGATAACCTAAACATCAATCAAAAAATTAAATTAGTTTTTAATATTCATATAAATGAATAGTTTTATTATAAATAGTGCTAGTTACAAAATATTATAAACATGTTTACAAAATAACCTAGGTAGCAACACTGCAGCACCCTATTTCTAAACCTCCCAAAAAAAGAACATAACTATTAGTTTAATACGATAAATAATAGTTAGTAATAATATAAAATTTTAGACCAAGAGCATCACAAAAGCACAAGTAAGAAATTTGATGCTTATTTTCATTTTGGGCAATTCCAATACCTGAATGTATGTAGTCCTTGATATAAGTAAAAAACATTACTTTGAACAAAAATATCGCTTTAATAGAAGTATAAGTAGGTTCTCAAACTTTGCTCTTAAGCACGTAAAAAATATTTAACGAAGTTACTCGGAAAAATGTTTAACAACCGAAATTAAAATATCTCACGGCTTCAAAAGGACACTCCGCACTAAAATACGACTCCATTCACGGGTCTCTGAAAGTTGAAGTTAACGCGAGTGTGCCGGGAAATTTTTTACAGACGACTTTCATTTGCCGAGCAATTAGTTAAACAGGTTTTGGAAGAGTGCCTAAACTAGAATGCTTTGAAATCATTTATGAAGGTGCTAAATGAACATGTCACCAAAAATGTATTTAGTAATAGTATGAATTTTATCAATTTAATCAAAAAATTGTTTGTGGTCAGTACGAGCAATGTTTCATTGGCAACCAAAATAACTAAAATATAAAAAATATATATTAATATATAACTTAAAAGTTAACGACAGATGAATTTAAGTAACAAGTCAAACTTTCGTGGGGCACCAGCAAAGTAGAATAGTATCTCCCCCTGTACCAGGTGACGATAGATGGCGGAATATCCACCCGGAACAATATAGGTCAAATGCTACAGGGCAAAGAAGAATATAAGCATTGGGTTCGCGTAGCTACGCTATGGGATTACTACGCCAATTTCCCCTTTCATTAGAAGGTCTATGACTAGCAGTTTTTCTTGATTCGATAATCATCGTCATATCAGCCAATGGAAGTTCCTTCTTGGACAATAGCTTTTCCAAAGAAAGGGTGAATTTCGCCCAAACTGCGCTGGGCAAGCATGTTGGCAATCGCAGAGTGTAGCTTCGCGACGGTGATGCTGCTGCCCATCCCCACCCATTGCATTGGAGCTACACTGTTATGGATCTGCCACCATCTGTCCGTTCTAGTACCTTAGTCGCCTTAGTCGTTTTTTTTTAATAGATCATTATTTTAAAATATTATATTATTCTCAATTCTCTGTTATAATGCAATTGTGCTTACATGCATACAGCATTTATACTAGTATAGGTATCAATAAAGATTTACTTTTTGCACAAAAATTATTTTATTTTTGCCCTTCAGGGGAGGTGTAGCGTATGGATATATTGTAAAACATTGCGTATTACAAAAAAAAATCAGTTCCATTCAAGCATTTAGTGGTGTAACTTATATCCATAGTGTTCCTTACTATACTACTCATTTATTCTCCTCGCTCATTCCACATTTAAGATACTCTTCTACGTTGGTAACCTTTGGTATGTAATAGATAAATTCTTAGGACATATCATACGTGACTTTAAGATTAGCTGCTTAAATCACTTGTCTTACGGCTATCAGACGACTATTAAGAAAGGAATTACAAAAACACCCAGACACAGAACAAATACAAATATTTATCATATAAATATTTGCTCTGGATGGGGATTGAAATTACGACCTTTGACGCACAAAATATGGTCACTACCATATACCATCGGACCCGTCAGTAAAACCTTACTATGAATCTTACGTAAAGAGCTCGATCGAATAATATCCTAATTACTTAAACAATGCAGGTACAGACAATTCAACCATTCTGTAATTTGTCGTTCCTTTATAAGTGCTCTATTATGTTCACAATCTATATTAACACCAAATATCACGCAATGGGGTAGTCAGGACGGAAAAATAATATCCTAAATGAAGTAGCCCAAGGATATTACGTTCGTAATAGTTCTTGATACAGACATATGTTTGTTCTCAGTATATTTTTCGATTATCTTTTCGTCATTTTACCAACCTATTTTCTCTATAATAGTTTAGGTACAGTACTTAATAGCACAAGGTACTATATAAGTAGAGTTCGCTTAAAATAATTTAAATTTTTATAGTATAGTTGTGAAATCACCATACTACAAAATAAAGTCATCTAACGTTCAAAAGATTATCGTAACATTGGGCTTTAAATTACATTGGCCACGACTGAGTGCAGTCGTCACAGACTCTCAGAAACTACAATTGTTTGGGCACCAATAACTCACTAAAAAGTATGTAGCGAAATTTATTTTCTAGAGGTAATAAGGGCTGGCAATGTTTGTATGAAACTTTTACAGCCTCAATAATTGTATGAAACTTTTATAGTCTCAAAAGATTTAGTTTTATTTGTTTATTTATTTATTCCTTTAAGCCTATTAGTGTAAGCTATTATGGTTTTCCTTTAGTTTTTATTCGTGTAATTAGGTTAAGAGCATTTGTAACTTTTGCAGTAGACTAATCAATTATTGTCTTATTTATTTACCATAATAATAATAAATGGTTTCTTAGAGACAAATTTCGCAATAAAAATGTGTGAAAAATATCGACGGTCAGAAATTTAATTGGCGTTAGGGACATACAGGCAAACATTTTTGTATTTATTTATTTTAGACTTTTGTTAATAGTTTTGTTAAAGATTTTAAACATAATTAAAAATAGTTTTTTTTAAATAATAAAGTTATTACGAATAGCATACATACATCACGCCTTTGTCCCATCCGGGTAGGCAAAGGAGATTATGGATCTCCACTTGTTGCGATCTTGACATACCCCTCTTCTTGGTACTTCTTATCTGGCTTTTTTAATACCTCTTCTACCTGGTTAATATATGTTCACCTCGGTCATCCTTTTATTACGAGTTATTGGTTTTTATTTTCATTTTTGTTCTTCCTGTAAACCTGGACATTGTCCCTCATATCGATTGAATTTAGGACCATCGATTAACAAATTCCATCAGGTAGTTCCGTCAGTTAGATATTGAAACAAACCGCGTGCAAACTGTAAAGAATTTACTTTAGAGTGTTGTGGAATATACAGGAATCTTAAACATTATACTCTCTGATAACCTAAGGGATCTTTCGTGGCTGTCGCCTAAAAATACTTAACAATTTTTAGGGTAAGAAGGAGAGGAGGCACAAAAGAGTACCTTACAAAGTAAAAAAATGTATATTAGCATTCCTGCAAGGCGAATAGGAAGCCATTTGAGTTCATTAAGAAATTCATATTTGTGATCATATTTACGTAAGCCAAATGTTTATCTAAGGCAGAAATTTTAAAGATGCTCAAGCTTCTAAATTGTGACTCTGTCAAATCAAGGTAACTGGTTTTTTCTGAACCAGAAAAAAATACAAAGGGAAATGTCGGTGTTATGTGGCACGAAGTTACGCAACCTCCTTACCATATTACTGTATTATAAATATTTTCTAAAAAAAAAATATTATTGTAGATGAAAAATTTTAGATGTATTTAATTATTTTTAAAGATAAAAAATTAGGCGTGTAAGCTTGTATGATTTTTTTAAATTATGAAACTACCTATTGATTTTCATCTCACCTAAAACACTCATTACAAACATCAATCAGCTAACCCTTCTTTGATTTAGAAACCAACGTCATTACGTCGGAAGATTGGGTTTGCAAGTTTATATGAAACTTCGTCGGGCAATTTTCTCATCAAAATTTTCGGGCGTCAGTAGTCGTGAGTAACGGCTTGTACTTAATTTTTAAAACTTTTAAACTGAATAAAAAAATCTAGACGCATAACTCTAGACTGATTAACTAATTGTTTTTTTTTGTTGATCTATTAATATGTCGTCAACGTAATTTTTTTCTAAGTGTTTGTCAAGTAAAGGTCATTAATTTGATTTCCGTTGCACCGGAAGTGACAGAACGCCGTCATGTCACTTTTGAATAATTAGTCAGACTGATAGTGAGCGAAATCATGTTGGCGAGAATAATCGGTTTCCTGTAACATTTTGTGAGTTTTCCGCTTCTATGTTTATGGCAGTTGATCAGCTCGAACTTCAAGTTTACAGTATCGTTAGACTTTATGATTAATCCAAATTTCTTTTCTACTAAGTGAGTGGTTTGATTTGCCTGAGACCTACGCCATGAACCCTGCAGCTGAAGACCTTGATGTCAGCGATGACTTCACAAACCCTACGCGTACGTCGACAAATATATTAGATAGTATCTAATATATTCGTCGAATTTTTAATGCATTATTATAAAATTCACACCACATCTCATACATTGATTTGACTCCGAGTAATTCGCTTTAAGCGCTTGTATTACGGACATTAGAATAGGAGAATCACAAATATACTTAAATACAATAACATAAATATCATTGTCAACACAAATGTTTGCCCTGGATGGTATTTGAACCCACGACCCTTGACGCACAATTAGAATCACAACTATTTGCGCAATCGGGTTCGTCAATAAAAGAAGATAACAGCATTCCGCCCGTGAGTTAATCCGCGTAGGGTTTACTTCACATAGCTACTCAAAGGTACTCTCGGTTTCCAACACTCCCAAGTAGCTTTTCCTGAGTGTAAGTTATTCCATCTGCCAAATTTTATTAATCCATTTTATGCTCAGTCGTGAAAAGTTAAAAAGCAGTAAAACACCTGCAAATATTCACATTTGAAATATTAGTTCGGATATTCTAAGATTCAATATACATATTTCGAAAATACCAAAAGGGGAAAAAAATTACTTGTTTTATTCTTCAGACGGGAATTAAATCTCCATTTTTCCCTTAACCAATGACTGTACTACCATTTTGCTACCGAGATCTTAGTACAGTCGCCGAATTTGTAGTGTTGTTTTTTATGCTAGAAAATAATCGCCATTTCTTCTAGTTGAATATTTTCTATTAAATATTATCTTTAATTAAAAATAAAGCTTTTTTCAAGGCCCATAAAGTTTCAAACCATTTATTAAGATAGCGATATTATTACGACCATTGATTCCTCAAACGATACCACGTGACCTAAATATTCAGTCGTGAAGTCTCTTGGGATCCTAGAAATTACATTATTTATTCGATTGGGTCAATTAAAAAATAATTACAAGTCAAGATTATATGCTGTCCAATTATTGACAAAAGTTTCTACTCTTCTATTTAAAGAAGATTAATTTGAGAAAATTAGTAATGGGTAAAAGGTTATTGTTTAAATGTCTGCGCTATCATTTATCATCATTACCATAGCAGCCGTAAAACGTCCACAGCTGGGCATAGCCCTTCCCACACTTAGAACAGAGGGAGGTACTATTCTACACGGCAAGTATATATAGTTTTTATCATTTCCTAGAGTAAAACAACTTTTTTCAGGATGCAGTTATTTAGAAAGTAAGTTCCACGGATTGTTAAGGATTCATATCTATTTTCAAATATCAGTAATTCGATTTCAGATAAAGACGTATATGATATTTTATATCAGTACTTTATTAATTACTCGCATATCTTTTATCAAGAGTGTCTTAAATTTATTATCAACTTTTCAATCTTACTACTAACTCTTATTCTATCTTGGATTAAAAATAAAATTTTTGTACAATTGGAAAAATTTACGTTTTCCCTTATTTAACTACTCTCTCTACATATTTGTAAAGTTATTCAAAATAGCAGCATTAGGTGGTACCATAATAACAGCCATTATAAGTCCACTGCTGGACATAGGCCTCCCCAAGAAAGGGGGAATTTTGCTCATAATTGCCGCGCTGGGCAAGCGTGTTGGCAATCGCAGAGCGCAGCGTGCATTTGAGCTAAACTGTGTCGATTGGATATACTGCCACCTGTCGGTGCTGGTACCTCCTACTAAAAATCACCTACTCTGTTGGTATCTCACGGCGCGTAGTTAATTGTTATAAAATGCCGAATTTATATTAAAGTACAATACCAAATAGTCCCCGTACTCTGTAGACCCTGATAATGAATCATTGAACACAGATCTGATATGGAATATATAAAATAAGCTCAGTATGGATCAGCTACAGCGTGTTGTATGCATTGTATTTTACGTAAAAGCCAAATTCACTTAAATCAGCATTTTTATGTAATTATAATAAATCTGCAACTGTAGTTGCATCAAATACATCGCAGTATTATTGGATCGCAAAACAACGAGCTTTGGACAACCACAGCCCGATACAATGTCGTGGACAAGTTATTTTGTTTTACGTTAATACGTATCTGGTGCTATGTATTTTTATTTTATCATTTAATAATAGGTTTTGTAACGAAAGTACATAACTGTATCGAATTTTAAATACACTCACACTGAAAGCAAATCTTAAAGATCTTTCGAAAAAAGAAAAGTGTCTTTTGGAAAAAGCAGACCACCTAACAGTATTTATTTTTATATATGATTTAGTCAACTATCGGGCATGCGGTCATCGTAATAGTACGCATCACCACTCAAAACTCAAAACTTGTACTGTTACAAGGAAATCATTAGCATATCGACATCTTTCTTGAAGGTTGTATGTCACATTACCCTGTAATTTTACTAGCGCTTCCACCCTTCAAACCGGAACACTGCAGTTTGGCGGTAGAAATAGATGAACATTAGGTATCCGTAGAGACGAACTTTTGTATGAGGTTTACCTCCTGAACGTTACTGCCACATAATTTTTTCTTTTCACACCCCAACTTTGCTTATGTACTTTGTATATTATCTATTAATTATTATTAATATTTACCTAACTGACATCATCGACAAACAATAGCAGTATTGTATCGCAAAATATCAATCGACCCATCAATATTGCCAAACAATGGGCCCCGACCGCTGCAGTCACGCTCATGGCGTTATGAGAATAAAATTGGCCTCGCAAGCGGCAATATCCCTCTTATATCTGCCGGAATAAAAGAGAGTATCGCGAATTCCTCTAGCCGTCCTATTTAATACACATCGGGTTCTGCCCAATTCAGATCGTAATCGAATTCTCCATATCTGTTTACGTATCACGTTCCACTTTGCTTGGCGAAGCAAATGGGTTTTCGACGGTTTGATGGTAAACAGCGAAGACACCTCCTTTCGTATATGAGACTCTATACTTATTGCAATTGACTGTTGTCACCTGGCACAAGTTGCTAAGTTTAGCCGTATTACGAAAACACGTAAAAACTTGTCATAATTTTCAAAAAATATATCAGTTCAATCGGTTACTTTTGTCCCTCAGTTTATATGGATGGGTTAGATTCCCGTTCCTAATTTCACAAAGTAAGCCCTTCTCATCCCCTGTAAGTTGATGTTATTGTTTCGCAATTGCTAACCCATATACTTGAAATAAAGCAGAATTAAAGGGCAGATCCGCATAAAAAATAAAAACTGAATATGTAGCCAACAAAAAAGTATAATCTATTTTCAATTATTGAACTTCAGTGAAAACTTACGACTATAACAGCAAACAAAGATGTTTCCATGCGAAATAATTTAATTAATGTAACTTACAATACCTGCTTCTGCTTCGATATAAAATAAGAATAAATGAATTACTGTTGTATAGGAAAGTATTAGAAAATACCGAGGAAAAGGATTTAAGTAAAACTTCAGTTAAGGTCCCGGAAAATCTCGAAAAGAGGGAAGCCTTTCGAGGATATTCAGAGTAACAGGTAACCTATCGTTTATCTCTAGACCTGTGAAATGTAATGTAATTGCATATATTTCTTTATCATAGCACCTTTTCAATAGATATTACATTAGTAATATATATATATATATTTACATTATATATATATATATTACTAATGTAATATAATTAAATCTTTAATAAAGCTTACTAAAAGCAGTGAAGCTATAAAGAAAGTTTGGATATCATGGTTTTAATTAGATTTTAGAAGTAAATGCAAAGTCCATGACGCGTTTTTAATAAGCCGCCCTGTAACTTAATACCAAAACGTAAAACATTTATTGTGTGGAATTGATACATTTTATCCGTTGATAAATAAATAGTTAAATCGTTAAATATTTTAATGATATTTCTTGCAAAACGAAAATTTTAAAATAATAAGATTGTTTTATAACATAATAGCAACCCACCCGGCTTTGCCGGGCCGCGTAAGGGGCTATGAACATAAAAATATGATTATTGTGGGTTATCCTTAAGTGATAGATATATACCACCAATTTTTGTAGACCTTTTAAAGGTGCACAATACCGAGTGCTGAGTTCAGCCAGTGTTTGCAATGTAAACGCAAATATATGTGTTTATTTACAACATCAAATTAGAAATCTCTAAAATTGACAGTGTTATCTTCTATATTTTGCATATAAACCTTTTTAAACATTCTATCTAAGCTTACACAATGACAGACAGACAGCGGAAAGCGACTTAGTTTCATGACACTCATGTTCTTATTTTGAAAATTTCTGTATTGTTTCACCATACAGAAGTCTATACAATATGGCTGACAAGAGAGTTTACATTTATATCACGTCAAAAAAATTGGTGTCTTAATACAATATAACCATCATTTACGTGTAGGGGATCACAAACCCATACAAGGGTACTTTATCACGCCCTCGCCAGCCCCAAAGGGGTGTATCATAAATTTTATTTAATCAATATTTGATTCGATAATCAGCAAATTTAAATGCAAATCATGCATAAGATACCAGATCCCGGTTAATCTTATACAGAGACCGAAACTTTGAAATTAGGTGGCTCATTCATGAATAATAATTCGATCTCGACCTATCGTCTCCCATTTTTCAGCGTTGGTATTCATTATAGAACTTTGATTTCTGTGACGTAATGCAAATACAGCGCTGACTCTTTATTTGGTTAGTGAAATTTTATTTATTTTATACGGATTACTTTGAACCCGGTGGAAAATTGTGGCCGTGAAATTCCATGACTGTATTTAAATTTATTTGTATTTATAACAAAGAATTTATATATATAATATCTTATATACAAGTACGTATCAAACTATAGTGTAAATAATGAAGCTGTTTTATAATTTTATAGTAACTAGCCAAAGTTACATTTTAGGGGTACAATAACCCTCATTCACAGTTATTAATTGTGTTTTCTAAGAAGTAGCAATCTGTATCCTCGGTTTCGAATTAATTTTTCCCAAAATACAACCCCACGAGTTAAAAATCTCTAAAATCACTTTAGTAAATATGATAGTATTCATTGCAATAAATCCGCAATAAATAGAAAACGACTATAAATAATCAATTCTCAAAAATGTAATGAGTACTTTCCATAAAGGCTTTTATAGTATCTAAAATTTCGCAATCTCCAAAATTTGTGGCATACCAACGGGTGAATTATGCCCATTATTGCCACGCTGGGTAAATGTATTGGCAATCGCAGAGCATAGCTTCGCGACGAGGATGCTGCTGCCCATTCTCGGCCATTTGAGATACACTATTACGGATAGATATACCGCCATCTGTCGGTTCTGGTAGCTTAGCCGCCTTTTAGCTCTCCCTATACCATGCCAACATATAAAATAGAAACAAACATTTGTTACTGTTGAATATTTTTTTGCACCTTTTGGATCCGATTCCAGGATTCCCACCGCCTTAAATTAAAATAAATAAAGCGAGAAAACAATTGGGAGACATAAGAGCTGCCATGTCAATGGTTCTTTAATTTGACCACATTTGCCCTGTTAATGCCTGTTTAGATAATTCTATTTAAGAGCAACAAAACTGTTCTAAGTTAATTAGAACAATTTTGTTGCTCATAAATATATTTTTACATGTATATTGTTTACCCTGTGTGACAGGAAATTCATCATAATTACTACAAATATCTTAAAGCACACAAAATATATGAGCATAAAAATTAATTTTAATTAATTGAGTAATACTTAAAGCTAAAATGATTTGTTGAGACTTAAGGCGTGATATTTAAAGCGACCGACCGAAACTAAAACAGTCGTAAATCTTTGCAGACATCCCTTGCAAAATTCACTAGAAACTGTACTCTAGCGTCTACCAGTTAATTCTACCGCCATAAAACAGCAAGCTAGATACTAAAGTTTATTGAAAGTAATAAACATGAAGGGAGAGACATGGAAATGTATTCTATGAGACCTAGAAGAAAATTCGTTTGATTGTTTTGCTAAAAAAAGCATTATTTTAATTTAAAAAAAAAACAAAAGTAATTTTACGAAATTTAAATAATGAAATATCAAATATATTTTTTTAATAAAAGGCCAAAGAAGATAAAAAATATCAACGTTACCAGATCCCGCTGAAAAAGGTCGCAAATCCATCACACCACACACAAAATTACCGAACAGCCAAATAGAAAATTTAAAAGAAAATCAAATTCAAAATTCGAATTTGCAACAGCAAAATTTAAATTTCGAAGTCGATCGGGATACATACGCGCGCGGTCGTCGATTAGTCGGTCGCGCACTCCCCGAGTGTTCGGGTGGCGCTCCTTGCCGCGAATGAGCGTTGTGGCGTCGTTCCAGCTCTTATAGACCAACCCCGAAGCGGAGGCAGTGGGCGGACATTTATAGAGCTGGCATATTTTTAAAAGGGAATTTATATAAGACCTTCGATATGTATAAAAAAACCGAAATAACAGTAAAATTTTATCTCTGGTCGGGAATGATGATTCCAACTGAATTAATTGTTGGTTAATTCATACTAATAAACTAAATATACTAACTTTATAGAACCTAAGAGGTTAATCAAGAAATCAACATTTTCTTCAATAATTATTGTACCCTAGGTTTGACTTTATCATTTTTATTTACTAATATAACTTTTACTTTAATTTCCTAAGCTAAAAGGATTTTCAATGTCATTACTTTTAATTACATGAAATAATAAAAATAGCCGTATGAAGGTAATATCTCCTCTAATTGTGTCCTCGACGTCAACCCAAGAGTTGTCAACAAAGTGTTATTAGTCGTCATCTGCGTTCGCCCTTGGAAATTCTCAAGTGGTCGTACTCACCACCACAAACTATTGACGAGTTTTTCAACTTCTGTAACAATAGGGTTGTCGACCAACTTGGTGTGACGACACAAACATCACCGATATCCGAAATTAGTACCTTTAATACTCGACAGTCGGAATCGTTGTGCCATTTTATTTACTATGATGGACGCAAGCAATGAGCCTGATACACCAGCTTTAAGCTGCGTTGTCGACCGCCAGTTTTTATGGACGGGGTTTAGTTTTAGAGTCAACTATTGCATATACTATATGTATTAGTGACTTAAGTTTTGAATTTTTCGCATTTTAGCTACTAACACATTTTAGCTACAAAAATATGCGATGAATATAGGTCTAGCTCTCTAGTGTTAGTGTAACCACTACATATCCAGATACTAACAATGTACAAGGCAGAGTCTTCGTCGGGCCTGATGGCGCACATGGCAGTGATCGCATTTAGGGTGCCATAGCGCATTGGTGGGTTTCGATCAACACACAGGACAAATATTATGATGATATTTGTGCTCGTTCATCTGTGTCTGGGTGTTAAATATATGGATAAAAATATCAAATTTGTGAGTCATCCGTAGTGTTGCAGTCATCATCACCGCAATTGAAGTATGCAAGTACTTTAAGCGTCGTATCTTTGAGTCAAGTTTTGTGATGTATGAATTCATTCATTTAATATATAGTTTTAACCGTATATGTTGAGACAAATGGGGGAAGTGACATTTCAAAATGTATTTATTTTGTAATCTGTATTGATGTGACAACTATCCTGAGGAAGTATGATATCGCTGTTTATCCACTAGCATTATATATCTTTGTTTTACAAAGACAATGTACGCCTTTACGTATATACTGCGCCCTCCGACCATTGCGATGACGTAGTTTGTAACACCCACGCTTTTACAAATGCAGTATCATTTTAACAAGCTCGCTATTTTTAAACACGCTCTCTAATCTTACTATAACATGTTTTTGACCGTATAAATGTTAAACCAACTGTGGCTAAAATTATACTCTTTTGCAGTAATACGTAAAAAAAAAATATTGAAACGTGACTCTTTATCTTCTTCTCATTCTTTCACGTAACGCATTAAAGCTTATTAATGCGTTACGTGAAACAGAATGAACTTAGAAGGCTAGTTTTTTAGGATGCTAGACTATTGATGATGAAAAGGAGGATAAACCTAATGGTGGACTATTAAGACGTCTATTCTAATGCAGCCTGAGGGTAATAGGTGATTATATAACTAAAATCTAATCATGAAAAGTGACGTCATCTTTTGGTTCTCACAAACGGGAATTTAGAAAATAGTCTTTCACTTTTATACGCTATTTGATTTAATTTGATGTTATTAACCTATAATTTTTGTTGACATCTATAAATATGTATACCATTTTTAGAGACATCAATAAATTTTATTACAATTGACAGTTATATAACTGAAAGCAAAACATGGTTAGTGATGTCACCTTTTGTGCTCCCATACGAGGATTTAAAAAACAGTCTCAATTTTTCTCGTTTTAAAACACAATTTAATTTAATTTAAAGTTATTCAACTGTTTATTTACTTCTTTAAACGTAAATACTTTATTTTTTTATTCACATGTACAAACAGTTACTATACTATAATAAATTTACTTTTTAACGGCCTTGCAACTTTTTACACGTTACACGTTTCAGATAATTTTCCTTAAACGTTTTGAAGTTTGACAAAGATGTTGTGTCAGGTTATTTTTACTTTTTATTTTTCTTTAAGCTTTAAAGATGAAAATTGCGTTTTGATTCAAGTTGTTTTGTTAAAAATAATAAACGCCTTAACGTCACAAAAAATTACAATACATAAACACAAAATCACATTATATCTTACCGGAGAAATACCGTTTAAGTGTTTGTAAGTTGCATGTCAAGTTTATACTAATAGTTCTTGCATAGACTAGAAATAAATCAACAGGTGTGTCAGGTGGGACTCGAACCTGCGTCTATCTCATGCCGGCATGGTGCCTTATCAGACATGTCGAATATTTCCTAGTATTATTATTGCGCTTAGAAATCAGCGCTATCTTTTCAAATGTCAAAGTTTACAAGTTTCGAGCAACCGATAAATAATTAATAGTTTCTTAATTATTTATACAGGTTTTATGCATAGAACCCCGCCCGACAATTTGTTTTTTTCCACCACCACCAGTACCTGGTTTTCTAGTAAATATCAACTTAAATATAATTTAGCATTTTCTATGCATAAAACCTCTCAATGTAGTTATATGTTATAATTGTCATAATTGAATTTGCACTTTAGTATATTTTCTGCAGATCGTACTATACTTAAAGTTGAAATCAGTAATATATGGCAATGTCAGCCGATGGTATCAACGGACGCGATAGCGTTAGTAGTGTTTTTCATTCTTTTGCGTTAGCGATAATGGATTCAATGCACACCCCTGTTCCCATGATTGTGAACAGGGGTGTGCATGTGATGAAATGTGTGATGAATACTTGTGTTTGTTCAGTATCTGCGTCTCTACAGTACATACATATATTATTTGTTTTTCGTATTTTGTCATATGTCCGTAACACAAGAGCTTCAAGCAACTTATTTCTGAGTTAGGTCAATATTTGAAATGTTAAGATAATTAAAAATATATATTTATTATTCATGCCATGTATAATTTATAAAAATAGTAAGTATAAAAAAATAAATCACTGGGAAAATAAATTGTAATAGTGTTCAGACATTGTCTTTACGCCATTAGAATAAGCTAAAGTAAAAAAACTACTATATGATTCTGCTCTCTATGTTAGTTTTTTCTTTTTCCTAACTAGGAACAGAGAAGACATCACCAACCACCCAGACACACAACAAATTAATTATCAGTAATTAACAAAAAGAAGGTATGGAAATCGCAGTGCTAGAAAGTCCATAAGTTCACACAACATCTCATACATTGATCTGATTCCGAGACAAATCTTTTAAAGCACTTGTGTTACGTAAAATACATATATTTAACAGCCAGACACAAAATAAACACTAACTTTATTATGTAAATATTTGTTCTGGATTGCGATTGAACTCACGATCCATGGCATATAAGATAGGATCACAACCAGCAGTGCTATCGATCCTGTCGAAATAGATGCACCACCATGATCATGCCTCTAAAACTGAATACAAGACATTTAATTTGCAACCCGTGAATAATAAACCCTCACTGGTTTAGACAATGCGACCAATCAACACCAACAGCAATTCATAAATTCTGTTCACGCCGGAGAGCAGAGCTCACTGAGAATATATACAGGATGTAATTTGAGAGTTTCAATGTAACTAAAGTAATTGTGGGTATACTTATGCTTGCATACAACTTCTATCCTTTTTTATGTTCTTTTTATTCGTATGTTATTTGTAGAGTATGAGGTAGACCTCATATAAAGGCCGTCTGCACTGGCACCTCCCCCTCACCTATTTTCCGCTCATCCTCCGCCAAAAGTGCACCGGTTTGAAGAGTGCAAGAAGCGGTCAGTGAAACTACTAGGTAATACGACATAATATTCTCAAGTCGCAAAGTTGGCAACGCGCTAGTAATATCTTTATGATTTCACGAGTGTCCATGGATGGTGTCTTACTATCACGTGGATTGTATGTTTGCTACTCGACTTGGTCTAATAAAAAAACCTAATATTTCCTCCTGTAGGTAGTAATATTATAGAGGTACCGGAACCGCCAGGTGGCAGTATATCCACCTGAAGCAGTATAGCTCAAATGCAACAGGGCAGGATGGGCATCAGAATTCCTTTTATAAAGCTCTACGATTGCCACCGCGCATTGACAGTACGGCTACTATGGACACATTTCCCCTTTATTGGGGAGGCCTTTGTCCAGCAGTGGATGATTTACGCCTACTATGATGATGTGACATGATTACCACTTTGATAAATGATATCATCTTTAAATCGCAGTCATAAAGTTTTTGGTAACGATATATTGCAATCCTATATTGCAAAGAAGTGGAACTGAATTTCATTTTAATGTTGTGAGAACTTTCCCTGCATAATAAGTGTATGTAAAATTACTAGTACATTTCCTATGGGTGCTATTTTTATTTATGCACAGAGTTTAAAAAAAAATGTATTTAGATATTTGTTTCATGATATAAGAACAGAAATAAAATAGACTCTTATAAACTTTCACGTTTCATAATTTTAATAATAATAATATATAATATTACATAGCCAAATGGAGCCGCGTTTTAAAATATACGTTATGTAAAAGGTTGACCCAAAAATCAGAACCAGTTCGGTATTTAGGCTACTTCCTCGGGGAATGGGTCAAATCGCAGACGTGACTATCCCGGGCTAAATTCTACAATGCGGTAAATCCCGGGAAAAGCCGCCGCTTTAGCTATTTCCTTGCGGAAAATTGTAGAACTAATTCTCAGGAGAAGCAATAATTATTGGTAAATATTTACAAACAAGTAAGCGTAAATATAAATGCACACTTTAGACATAATTATGCACATTTTGTTTTATTATTATTTTTAATGTAATATAGCATCCGATTTAATTACTCTCTATCAAGACTGGAATAATACCTTCCCTGAACCGACAGATGGCAATACATGGATTCTAAACAGCGAAGCTCAAGTGTAAAAATGTGGGTATGGGTAACTGCATAACCGTCTTTGCTTCTCGATTACCACTAAGCCTGCTGCTCACCATAGTAGTTAGTTAGCAAATAGTCCCGAAAAATGTTATGCTAAAGCTTTTATTCTTATATCATGCGGTTGGTGGAAAGAGATAAAAAAAATATATTACCTCAATAAGAACTAACCTTACGAAGAAAAAACACTGTTTATGTGTATTATTCAAATGACAAGAGTATCAACTCAATATACAAAGGATTTTCAGTATTTTATATAAATCATTAACCAAAAACACACGCCGCGGCCAGTGCTAGTCTAGCAGTGGACGTTCACGACTGCTATTATGATGGTGATAATGATGAACCTTTCTTAAAAACTGTTAAAAGTTAACATAACCTTGTTATAAAGTCGTTCCAAAAGTACTTTTATTATGAGCATTAAACCAATTACCTTACAAGCTACAAAAAAGTAATGAGATCTAGAAATGTTTATAAAAGCGTTAAAATTTCAAAATCGGCCGTGACACAATAAAAACAAAACGTTTACAAAGCCTCAAAGATGCTTATAAGATAAGATACGAATGTTATTGCAGTTATTTGTGATAATTGGAAATAAGATGAGATGATTTTGCCATAATATAATGAGTTCACATGCAGAGTTTACAGTCGTCCTTTTCAGTGACCGCTACAGCCTAAGAGTCTTAAATTCAATAGTTTCAAGTTCCCACGATCGTGATGTAAGGATTTCAAGGATTTGTCTCTTGAAGTACGTTGAGTCCTTAATACTACCAAGTCCTCCTGAGTAAACAAAAAGTATTTTAATCGAAACTCTCTTTTAATAATTAGAGTACATCGATGCTTTTTTTCCATCATCAATATGATTATTGCGTCATATTTTCTATTAAAATATAAAATTGCATTAAAAAGTTTTATTTATACATTTAACTTTTTTCACATATATAAAACGATGAATATATAGCGGACTTAACGATAATGTAACGGCAAAGCAGAAAACTGATCAAAGTAGTGCAAAAAAGCAATATATAAAATAAAGAACATATATATATATCAACAAAACTAATACAGGTATAAAACAAAACATTCTGTATCTATAACATATATGATATGGGTAAGTGAAAAAAGAGAAATAATTTCAGACATTTTAGTAATACATTTATTTTAAGCATACTTACGATTCGAAATAAGATACATTTGCTAGAAGATTATTTATCCTATTTAATCCGATCTCCAGTTTCAAAAGAAAATGTGTCACTTTCGTTCAACACTGAGAAATGGATACGTGCAAATAGAACATTCGTTGTGGAGATTCCGCACATTTATGAATTTTAAATAGAAACTTAATTTTGGATATTTTAGATCTAGTGTTTCAGTCCCGGGTAATTACCGTGCAACAGCGATACTGTGGTGATAATGAAGCTGATAAAAGGTAACTAATTACACTACAAATCTTTTTTATGGTGACGAAGACTGGAATAAAATGAAAGTTTAGGTAAAATAAACTTTTATTGCTGAACATTTACAATTCTAAATTGCTTCAACATTTTTACTAAAAATTGTTAATGACATCATTTAATACTAAATACTGTAGTATAGTTTGATTATTGCTATTTAATAAGAATTAACGAGTACCGGCAGAGTAAAATAGTACTTCCCTCTATACTAAATGTCGTAAGAGGCGACTGAGGTAGCCGCATCAACAGATGGCGGTATATTCACTTGAAACAGCGTAGCCCAAATGCGGGAATGGACAGCAGCGTCCCCGTCGCGAAGCTACGTTCTACGATTGCCATCACGCCAGCGCAGCGGGGCAATGGGCGAAACTCCCCTTTTCTGTCTTTTTTAACTTAAAGTTTAGTAGTAGCAATGGAATCTTTATTACCACCTGTTCTTACCACCTGGCTAGATGGCTCGCTTTGAAAACGCAATCCATTATGCATTTCAGAAGTATTTTAAATATTCTACTATGGACCTATTTAAATATAAGTGGATTGAGCCTAGAATGCTAGTTAACTAGCACCAGAAAAGAATTCTACATAAATGTGAAACAAATTTAATTGTAACTTTTTAAAAAGCATCTCATAGTCTCATATTCCAAAGGCAATAAATCACTTATGCTACGGACATTAGACAATTTAGAAATAACTAATATAACACAAATACATATTTAACACCCAGACACAGAACAAATGCAAATATTATAAATTTTAAACATCTTTTTTTATTTTTATTATCATATAAATTAAATATTTAACATTGAGAAATACGCAATCGGGCCCATCAAAGTATTTGAAGTATGAGACATATCCAATTAACTATGCCTGATTGTATTTTACATAAATTTTACCAAAATCTCTTTATTAATCCTTATTTCGTTTTATCTGGTTTTAAACCTTTGTGTTCATAGTATAAACATCGTAATTTATTAGCCATCCATTTTCCTTTAGTGTAACGTAACCCTAAAATTTTATGAAGCAGAAACCGAACATAAACTCAAAGATATTTTAAATACTGTCCACTGAAGGATTGTGAAGGGGATATATTGGGATAATCTTTCTGTCTAGTGCAATGTTACCTTTGTTGTGTGTGTTAATATTTGATCCTTTGTACTCCATATACTTTGAGTCTATAAAATGTCATCTATTTTTAGTTGTTTGCGTCATCCCACGATATCTTCTATCTTTTCAATAGGAAAAGATTAATCCTTTTATATAGCATTGGGTATGTAAGATAGGTAGTTTTTAAAGGAAAATAGAAAGAAGCCGTGGTAGTGTGGCGAATTTCATTGGAAGCAGGCACGTAAGAGGCAAATGTGGTACCGGAATCGGCAGATGGCGGTATATTCGCCCAAAACAGTGTAGCTTAAATGCAGCAGGGTGGGGATGGGCTGCAGCAATTCTGTCACGAAGCTCTGCGAATACCACAAGACAATGACAATTGACAATGATCAAGACATGTTCTATAGCGGTGGTTCTGTTTTTTTTCTGATTAATTTTTTGTGGGCGTCGGTGAGTAGGCAAAGAGATAAGAAACAATAGTAGCAACAATCTTAATTGTTTACAAAATAAAGAAGCAAAACGACCGAAACGTCAAAAAAATAGAATCGTACCTAATTGCTTTCGAAAGCCGTTAAAAAATAGTTTTTATTACGCGTACTAACGCATATACAACCTCAACCCTACTTTAATAGCGGTAATTTATAATAACTTTAAACTTTCCTAATAAGATAAAGTTCTTTATGACCGACATTAGCAAATGCATTTTAAATTTTAATTACTTTCTTTACGCTGACGACTTGAAAATATACTTGCGAATAAGGAACTACCAAGATTACATTCTATTTCAAGAAGATCTAGACAGATTCAGTTTATATTGTTACGAAAACATGTAGAAGCTTAGCCTCAATAAATGCAAAAGCAAGCTTCATAAAGAAAAAATCAATAAGCAATTTCACTTATCCACTCTGTGGTACGGATATAGATAAAGTGCAGTCGTTTAAAGACTTGGGCATTACAATAGATAGTAAACTCCACCTTGACATTCATATAGACAATATCATCTGCCAAGTTGGCAGAGATAATATTACTTATCGTTATATATTGGTTGAAAAAAATGTAGCCTATACCTAAACTATAGCCCAAAATATAACTTTAAAGTATAAACTATATAAAAGTAAAGTTTCAGTAGTTTCCAATTAGTAGTTTCTGCAAGAAAGGGTATTAAATATCTATATCCATACTCCCTGATCTTACAAACTTTCGCATTGATAATATTCGTGGGATATTTTATGATAGACAAAAACTTTTGAAACTACGATATTTTACATTCTTACAAGGTTTTGTTCATATCCTTGTTTCAAAATATATATTACGTACGTTTTAATTTGCTTGGACCATAAGTAACAAAAATGTAAATAATAACGGATACCTACGCAGGAAGCAATCTTAGTAAAGGAATACACTTATCATATTTTAGGAAAATTGAGATCATTGCTTTCGACGTTAATTATGATCAACTTGAAAATTAAAATGAACACTTATGTGTAGCGGTAGAAATCAGTGATCGTGAAATATCCCTCAGACAACCGTTAAAAGAGGTCCTAGTACTCCTCCCAACTTTAAACGAGTATATCCTTTCAGAAAAATCACAGAATAGCAGCCTACAAGTTGACAGGGTACTTCTATATTTCATATCTTTAAAATATTAATTAAAATATATATTAAAATATTAATATTTCATAAGTTTAAAAAATGTTAACCGCTGACACAAATGTCATAAACTCGAGCTTTGAAAACTATGTCTTTACCTAAAGGTATTCGATCGAATGAAAGTCTCCGTCATTAAAAGTAAGTAAAACAATATAGCGATGAATTGGACCCTCCAGACGCTTTTCTAATAGCAATTTCTCCTGTTTCCACATTGATCAAAGAAACGGTCCGTTTACACAAACAGCACGCAATAAACTGGTTTTATTTGGAAAAACAAAAAGTCGATCCATGTACGAGCATTTCGTGGGAAAAGACACTTGAACATAATAGGTCCTAAAATTCTTGCTAAGCCTTTCTTGGATCTTCTTCGCTTTCTTTCACCTAAATAACGCATCAGATACATGAAAATTGAATTACCTATATTTACCCCGTTACCATAAAAGCTATATTGACCGCATCTTCAATTCGCCAAATGTTTTGTTTTCCAAACATCTCACACTTATGTCATTGAAAAATGATTCACAACTGTATTATCTTAGAAGCCAGTCCAACTGCATTCAATATTTTTGTAGATGTACTAACTCTCTTCAAGGAATCGAATTTAACTTTTACGGTTTGGTTTACTCGAGAGAGACCGCAACAATTAAAGCAGACAATTTTATAGGGCAAAATGCAGATGTAACCGGAATTAGACGTTTTTGTAATAATGTCGAGTATTTTTAATTTTTTTTCTTATCATTTTTATGTCGATTTTGTATAAACTCGATAACTCTCTTTTATATGCTTAAAATAAACGAATTACTTGAGACTTTACAATACATGGTTCTATAATAAAATGTTTACAGGAAACATTCACAATAAATTGCATAGACATGATAGTTGCAGTGAACCAATTGACCTTCATCCGGATGTAAAATTGATTAAATCAAATTATTTAGATTAGATTGTTTAATTCAAGCCCTGAATATAGTAATTTAGGCAAACTTAAACGCATTATAGTAAATTTTTATTTTAAACTCAAAAGCACTTTCACTTGAAAGAAAAAAATATCATGTCTCTGAAAGTGCATTTCTTTTGTTCGCGTAATGCGCTGAGGAAATATTTATTAGCACCACGTTCACCCTCAATGAGTCCGTTATTCAATGCTAAGAACTGGGCAAAATCTTATATTTTCCTCGCAAAAATGAAATACATCCTACTGGTATACTTTCTCGCTGATACAAGAGAAGCTCTTGATTATTTACTTACAAAATGCTATACATAAACATTTTTAAGCTTCTTCTAGTGCGTCTAATTAAGAAAACTACCACCAAGACTTCGGTGTCTTTTAATCAATATCATCGTTATTTATATATTTAGGTATATCAATATAAACCTCATTCATTGGCAGAATATTTACAAACATACGCATATAGACACTATCAATATCAAATAATTTTGTTACAAACGTCTAAACTCTTGAATAAATATATTTTGACAAAATTTTATTCCTGCATCATTCACTAGATCTTAAGATCAAAGATTAAATCATAGATATATAGATATATCCTTATATAAGACACGATGGGACAGGAGGCCTAGTGAATTAAGATTCAGGTAGTTCTGTTAAATTCTATTCAGCCGCAATAGCTACGGTCCAAAGATTTACAAAAACTACATGTATTTAATTCAATTCAAACTTTGGTATTAAATTATTTCGATTTTATATATTAATAATTAACACGACAAATGTTGTTCTCTCTGAACTAAAACATTAGTATATACCAATGTTTATTATGAAAGATAATATTGTGATTATAAATTGACATATTACTTCCACAGCAGGATACAGGCCTCCAAAGAAAGGGTGCAATTTAATTGTCGTGCTGGGGAGGCGTTTTGGCAAACGCAGAGCGTAGCTTGCGCCGGAGTTTACTGCTGTTCTTACCCGCCTATGCTATAAGCATTTGAGTTACACTCGTTTTAATAGATACACCGCCATTTCTAGGTTCTGGTACCTCCGTCGCGTTTTACGACACCTTAGTAAGAAGTACTATTTTACTCTGCTATGGTACCCTATAGCCAAAATGAGACATAAATCTTCCTATTTCTCTAGTTAGATCAAAATGTATACAGTAATCAAAAATATATTAAATTTAGTTCTACTAAAGTTTCGAAGTTTAACTCGTAATTTTAATATAAAAAGATTTAGTATTTATTATAGCATCTTTTGTTACTTTAAGTAAAGATGGATGGATGTCTAACTCTAACACAAGTATTACCTATACCTAAATAACCACTCTGGGTTACTATTAAAATTAAAAAATACTAATACTATAAATAAATTCACACAATGTCTCATGCCTAGACCTGATTCGGAGATAAGCAGCACTAGATAATACCTAGAGACAAAAGAGACAAATCAAATTTTCATCACATTAATGTTTTTCCTAGATGGAAGTCGAAGCCACGACGTGCACAAGATAATGTCACTAAGAAATGCTCCGTAGAACCCGTCTGACAATTTTTTTCTTGCGATGAGAAAAAAATTAAGTTGATCCTTAATAGTTTATATTTTACCAAAGTATAAACTAATTCTTTCCCTCTCTTATTACAACCATATCTACATAAAAAAGCCTTTGTTAATTAGTAACTGAAAGTAATATTAAAAGTAATTCGTAACTTAACAGTTTGCCAGCGGCTTACATCAATAGTTAATTTCATACCCAATCTTACTATGAAATCAAAGAACGGAAACTCACTGTATAATATACTCAGTGATCATCATTTTAAGGTTCATATTGATGCGTACTTGTGCTAGCGCTGACGTCAAGAGAAAGGATCGCCTTGACACATCACACCAAGTTTTGACATGGGACTTGGCCATCTTGCCATGTGCAAACATGTCTGAAAATAATTGAATGGCTGAAACTCAATAGAAGGGACATAACTAAAATATTACTGTTATGTGATATATATCTTTGTAATATTGATTACGAGTATAATCACCTTAGCATCTCCCACATTACGAAGCGTCGTGAGAAGCATGTGAGACACCTCAACCTATAAATAGGGGTATATCCGGTATACCCACCTGAAACAGTGTACCTCAAATGCAACATGGCGGGAACGGCAGCAGCATTTTGGTCGCAAAGCTGCGGTCTGCGATTTCCACTATGCATGCCCAGCTCGGCAATTATGGACAACATTTTTCACTCCTTGTGAAAGTTTATGTATAGCAGTGGATGTCCCATAGATGTTGTGATGATGATGATGCATTTGAGCTTCTATAAATACAGGGCAAGCGTGAAAACAAAATTAATAGATTTCATTAAATACTTTAAACAAGCATTTTCTGCTTGCACATCTCAGCAAATGCAACCATTATACTTACTTGAAGAGATTACCAAAAATAAATAATAATAAACAAGCACATTATTAAAGCAAATGGTGTATTTCAACAATACATATCAAAATGACCATTTTATTCAAGTGAATAGAAATAACTATAGACTACAATACTTGGCATCCCTATTAAGTCTTTCTTATTCCTGCTTGATTGTACTGGCATTGCGGGTTATATAAAGCACTGGATAATACAAGACTTCTTAGTTAGCATAAGTTACTTAAGTTGGTTGGCAGTGTAGAATAATACCTTCTCCGTTACCAGGTGTCGTAAGATGCAACTACACTACTCTGGTACATACTAGATCCGACAGATGGCGGTATATCCATCAGAAACAGAGCAGTTCAAAAGGCACCGGGCATGGATATGCGCCTCGTCGTTACGAAACTGCTGAACGGAAATAGACTTTCAATGGTTTATATGATGATGAAGTCGGTAGAATACAAGGAACCCTGACATCTAGATACAATGGATCCGTAATAACTTAACAAAATAATATATCTCAATTGATGAAACTTTTACTACATTATCTATTCCTTTTTCGTCCGGAACTCGTAAAAAAACAAGCGTGCATAACGACCCGCTCGTAAAATAATTATTTATGCTCACGCATGTAATTCCTCGACTTTATTTTAAATAATGCCATAACTTTTGTAACGTATCCGTATATTGGGGCTAAGACTACAATCAGTGACTACGATTTCGCTACGACAAGTCTACCGTGTTGCAACGGACAATGCTACGGACCAATTCATTATTGACGTATACAACTTTGTCTTAGTCTGATTGTAGTTGGTAATAAACGGTTGTTCAATCCCTAATTAAAGTTCTACACAACTAGGCTAGCTAAGTTCCTAGTTCATTCATTTTTAGTATTATTTCTTGTCAGCCATAATAAGGAGCTCAAAAAAACTACAAAAATACAAGTTGTAGTAAAACTTAAAATAAATTATTGAATTCTAGGCAAAAAAATATTTTAAAACGTAATATTTATTTAATACATATTTATTTAACGCGCGGAAATCATAAGCAAAATACCTCCTTTTTACGAAGGCCTATATCCAGCAGTGGACGTTCTGTGGCTTGTAAAGTGACGATGATGGTAACATTTAGAAAAAAGACTTGAGTCAAAGTCATAGCTTATATGTTACACTAATAGAACATTCCTAAATCGACTAGTTATGCAGCACGTACTGGAAAATCACAGTATCGAAATGTGGGTACATTCAATTCTCATTGCTTTAGAGGCTACTGAATAACGCGCATATTGTCAAATACAATACAGCCGAGTGGATTTCAATAATTGAGTATAGTTGAGCTTCGTTAGATTGGGTGTCGCAAATACGACAGCGGATTGACAAACCAGATTCAACTTTACTATGAGAAATCTATTATTAGTTCCGCTATGCAATGTTCGCCAATTCAGCAATTCTGAGTTATAATCAGGCAGAAACTGAAATTAAGTATCTAATATTTATTAACTTCTTTTATCAATTAATTTCTTTATATTTGTCGGCTGCAGTGACCCGTCTACCACCCACCTTAAGTTTAAATTCCTATTGCGCTTACCCAGTTAACCTCAATATTTGTCTAGCATGTCAATTTTTAAATTTAAGGCGCAAGGAAGAATAGGCGCCTAAAAAATATTTAATTTGCCAACTGTCTGTTCGTCGCAATTATCTAAAATATTAATTTATTTTCTTCGTAAGTGTTTTTTATTATTAGATGCAAGTAAACGAGGTATATAAAAATATTGCTACTACTATTAAAAGAAAACAGAAAATTTATTCAAATTATTGCACATGCGCGCATACTCCAAAGTAACAAGACACCAAATAACGTGTCTCAAGAGCTAAAGAAAACAGGAAATTATAAGATTATATATTTAGTAGTGACTACGTAGACTTAAAACTAAAATAAATGTAAAGTTTTCTAAACAAGCTCTACTAGTAACAAAGGGTCACCAAACAGCTAATATTATTTAGATGTTTCTGAACTAGAAGAACAATTACCTTCAAAATCATTATTGAGCCACCGGCAGTAGAGAGCATTAATAATATAGTAGATTCTCTAATAAAACGCAATTATGTACTACAAAACTCTGACCTAGAAAAAGAAGTTAGAATATGAAGAACTCTTAAATGTTTAAACGATTTCAGAAATGCAGACAGTATAATTGACCATAAATCTCTCTCTTAAGAAAGATTGTGATGGATACGTGTATGACTCTGATGACAGAGTCCACAATAAAGACGTTATTACAGACAAAGCTATATGTTTAAGCTGCAGTATAATTCAACCGACATGAAGTTAACCAGTCCAGCACATATTACGATAGTATCGCAGCAATCTTCACGTCATGACTCATTTTCCATCTTTTTTTCGACCAGGTCGTCAAACATGTGTATAATCCGTGTGACAATAAATAACACTGCCTATAAACGCTCGCAATATCATGAGGATATCTAACTAATGCGTTGCCAAACTTGTGACTTGAGGATATTATATCACATTAGCCAGTATCTTTTTTCTATTCCTACGTTTTTAACTATTACTCTATCAAATCGTTATTTACAAAATTTCAACGAATATAACTTCCATTTTAAAGCTCGCATCCAAATTTTAAATAATAAGCAGATAAGAAAAATATTGTTGCCCATGTTTGTCAGTATATTGTGTTGAAAATATTATTATAAAGTATTATCAAATATATTGGTGCACTCGTAGACTATATATACGTATACCTGACGTCGAAACTTCACATCGAACTGATTTGTGAGCAAACACAGAGATTAATCTACACACCTCAAACACTGCGAGTCGTAGCAAGTTCAAAAGCTATTAAGACCGTGTACTATGCCTTGGCGCAATAGATAGTACCATATTGCCTATTAACATAGAGTAGTACTAAAAAAAACGATAGAGATGATAGTTGAACGTTAACAGCGTACTCTCCTAAAATTTATATCTTTCAAATAAACATTATGAGAGAGAAATTCGCAAAGTGCTTAGTAAACGACGACTATTTATTCTGAAAACTATCTTAGCTCAGCATCAAAGACATATTAAGGCGCAGGTAAATAAGAATTTACTTGTATGTCTATCAATTTAAATATTTTTCGTTTATGACCTCCAGTGTTTTATTGGCTTGCAAACACAAAAAAGTTAACTTAATCATAAATATCTGACCAAAAAATAACGTATATTACTTTAAAAGTTTTATGCATAGAAAAATGCTGAATTATATTAAAGACAAAAAATATCTAATATCTTAACCATTTCCTATATTACAATAGAACAAAATATTTTACTTTGCGATCTTAAAGCAGATATACAAAACGTAAGTATTTATTTAAAAAAAAAGGATTATTTATCTTGGCAAATGCTAGTTGAATAAAAAATAAAAAAAAAATAAAAGCCTTTTTTTCCTTCCATTGAACATAACACAAATATCGGAAAACACTACCAATTAAATAATATTTATAGAAGGTATATACTATGCTACGTGAATATTGTAGGTTCTTGTTTTGTGCCGGCGAGGGAACTCTTGTGGAATCTAATAAAGGAATTTAAAAGACGTGTCCTTTGCCCTGGGCCACGAGATATGCTTGAACAATACAATTGCTTCAAGACTATTTTAAAAGTATTTGCTTTGCTGTTCCTTTTATTGTAGTGTATAAATAGATACAAAATAAGGTCTGAAAAGCAATCAAGTAAACATCAAACTCATATGTAGAGAGTTTAATTCGTATTATATGTGTTCTAAATTCATAATTTTGAAAAGGGAGGGAGTCCATATTTAAAAAGGAGCTCTTAATATATTTACGAGCGGTACTAATAGGTAGACTTCGAAGGATATACGCTAACAAGCACTAAAAGTAATGATGTATGCCGTGATCACATCATGTGCCACGATTCACTGTTTATTTATCTATTATTATGAAACATTATTTTCAAAATTCATTCACCATTTGTATATTGAATCATTTTTCTTTGTACATAATCATTTAAATGGACAGAGAACTGAATCATCTGACTAAAAAATAATCCGCTGAGGGACCTGTGTTTCATCAAAAAGTACCTTTAAAAAACAATAAACCCTCGCTAGCTAAGATAAAGGCGAGAGACAGTCGAGTGAAGGCAAATTATGTAAATTTTACATTAGCTCAATTGTAAATTCTAGCATTACCGAGAATACACAATGAAAAATTAGTGCTCCTTTTCGGAGTCTAGGTAACATTAAATTCCATAAGTTAATTTAAAGATCTGATCAAGTTGGAAAGTCATGTAACTGTCAAAAACTTTTTTAAATCTAAGTCTCCTCTCACTTAATGCTTTATCATATTTTCATTAAACATTTAAAATTGGTGTGACATTGTGTAAGTCACGGGCCCTTTTAAGAAAATAAGTATTATTGAAGCAAACAAATAATGAAAATTGTTTCCTGATTAAATTTATTAAATAACTTAATCACAAATGTTATTATTTATTTTAAAATATATTTTATAATATTAAATAAACAATTTTATCATCGCTTTAAAAAAAAAATAGAGTAGTATATATAGTAATAGTAGTAGTAGTCTTTTTAATATTAAAAGAAATGTAACAAAGGAATATATAAAACCCCTTTCTAGCATTACTTATAATCTATTATTTATAAAAGTATCAGTTAAAATTTTTAACCACGCATGAATTAACATAAATACAACCACTAAGACATTTTAAATATTTATTTACTAATAAATTTAAAATATATGCAAAAAGTCATAAATACAGCACAATTCTCCAATAAATATATTTTTGACAAACATAAATATTAAACTCAATTGCAACAGGGCAGTATATTGCCTTGGGCAAACAACATCCAAAAGGTTAATCTCTTGGGAACCCAACGGCTGATACGACGAAAAATTAAAGATATGCTTTATTGAAATATTTACTGCATATATTTTATAATATATTTAGTGGTACTAATAAAAGGCGCGCCGTTCTTATTTAACTCGATATGCAAATGGTCGTCTTGAACGCGCCGAGTCGCTCGCGATCCGTTAAAGGAATTTACGGACGTGCTCTTTGCTCGGGGATATTTGCCCGCAGCTGAGAGACAACTGCAGTTACAAACAAATGTACTTATTTCAAAAGAAATGTTTCTTTCTTCATTCGTCCTTCTAGTTTTTTCATTTAAAAAGATTATTTCTACAGACATTCTTTGCTCAACTGAAAGAAATATCTGTAAGCTTTAAGCCCTTTATGAGGCGACATGCATATTAAGTTGATTTTTGGGGATAGATAGCAGAAATCTCTTCCTACCTTGCTCAGCGAGGCAATAAAAGTGGGTATCTTGCATGAGGCATAAAGTGGACGTCGTTACCCTGATATGATGATGATGGTGAAGATCATGTTAAACGGGAACCGTCTTCTACCGATATTTGAACTGCTAAGAGATAACAGGGTACAATACAGCCGATTGCAACATTCCCGTAGGAGGAACCCAACGCAACGCTTCGTAAAGCGACAGAGTAGCGGCATAGGAGTTTAGTTATATCTATTGTACGTAACAGAGTAACGTAGCCAAATGCGTAACGTAAACGCTGCGTATTTGGCTGTGCAAAAAGTGAAGCGAAAGTAATTATACCAGGTGTGCCTGCGAATTCGTCTACGTGGAATCGTTTAGTACCCTTTTACCCCTAAACCTTTGTTTAGAACCACGCCGCACCCCCAACACCGCCGTGTCTGCACAACGCTCATTCGGTTTCTTACTCACACATTTATTTCAGTTTCACACATTTTGTAATAACTCCGTAAATGTAAGCTACCATTTTATATCATGTCGTCATATATTCATTGAAACTTTCATCCCCTGTTAGTTATTAATTGTATTTTACTCGCTTGAAAAAAAAACATTTATCCACTTTAAATGTCATATATAGCTCTAAAAATGACGATATTTCCATACACCTTTTCATTGGTCCTTCTACCACTTTCCACCCATTTTCCGAAAAAAATCGTAGCTAATATGCTTTCTCTAGCTCAAGACTATCTGTGTACCAATTTTCATTAAAATCTAGGAGTTTTGAAAGCACAACGGACAGACAGGGTTAGTTTCACATTTATAATATTACTATGAAGCAATAGTGAGTTATATATTAAGCAATAGTACCATTACAAATAAACCTCTGCACTATTTTTTTATTATAGTTGTTAAATATCGCGCCCGTGAGACATATTTTTTTAGAAAATTTTTGATCGATGTGTTTTTATGAAATACTGCTTCTTTGAGCTCTTCATACCATAAATATCCAAAGTCAAGGGGGAATTTGCCCATAATTGATGCGCTGGACAAGTGTGGTGGCAATCGCAAAACGTAGGTTCTCGGCAGAAATGCTGACGACACCTGGTTCAGGGGGAGGTACTATTTTACTTTGTTGGTACCCTACGGCAAATTTAATTTAATTAGTTGCGGTATAAAATAGACTAAACATCGATTAGCCTGCTTTATTATTTATCCCGCGGCTGCGGTAATATATCACTTGGGGCGAGTGACGTCACCGCGCCACCACCCGGTTATTTATGGTTGGAGAATATACGTCATCGCAGGGTTGCCATTTGAGCCTTTTCCGCTATTTAAATCTGAATAATTTTGTAATAAAAACTGCATTATAATCCCTTGTATATTTTTTTTGTTTATGTTATAATAATACCAAAAGGCAATTTCAGTGTTTGCTATATAATGTGCCCGAGAAGCCACATTTTTCTTATATTTTAATAGTTAAAATAGTCATTAGCCAGGCTTTATTCTAAAAGCCTAATTGCAAATACAATTTGGATATTTGCTAATTGCCGTTCAGATTAAAGTTTTAAATTAAAATATATGAGGGTAAACTGCGTCCAATATACAGATCGCTTTTCGCTTTCGCTTGCAGTGAACGAGTTCGAGTTTGAGAAGAATTCTGTATACGAAAGAATATGGTCGAAGTATCTAAATTAGAAGAATTTATTCAGACAGTATCTAATTCTCAAGTCATTTACGAAATTTATAATAGTCCAATTTTGTTAATGGACAACCCTAGTCTACTGTCAGGCATAGTTGCCTAGAATTTCGTCTAATTTGCGGTGTCACTAAATTTAGGCTCTTAACTCGCACAAGTTGAGGTTCAAATTGTGTCAGCAATAAAAATCTTATTTTACTTAATTACATATTGAGAGCATTATGTATTAACCTAACCATACTAGACCACACAACAAGTCTCAGCTAAGTAAGAACCTCAAGTAAAAACCTTAGCAAGAACTTCAAGTAACCCTATTGATTGATAAGGGCTGGACACATATCAAAATGTCATTAAAAATACTGTTTAATTTAAAACATATGATAATATACATAAAATAATGCAATAATTAATACAAAATTAAGATAAGTCTAAATTTAAATAAGTCTAAGAATGTGTTAATTGTGTTTGTATTATCTTAAAGATAAAAAATCAATACTTAAATAATATTACCATATACGGAATCGTATTTATGTAAATCAATCATATGGTAGTGTGAATAAAAAAGTCGCTTTTTATATTTATTTCGCTTCAAGAAATGATACAGCGGTCTTATTTCAATTTATACTTAAGTGTTTTTAACAAAGTATTACCAGTTTATCTTGCAGGTTTCTTTTCTAGAAACTCGCGTCATAAACTAGCTGTACCCTTAGTATTTTAGTATGATTATAATTAGTAAATCTACATTTATACAATTTATTTTTAAATTTGAATTTTAAATGCTTTTGCGTTATTATCTTTCATACAAACATTGGAGTAAAAGTTACTGATATATAAAATATGGACACATTTAAGTATTCTTTTTTTTTCATTTCTTTTAAAATAAAGATTCATACTTTCAATGTGTTTTAAAATTTCGAATATTATAGCCACATTCATTTTTTTGACCTTATATACATATGTAAGAATATGTCTTCTTTTAATATTTTTGTAATTTTATTATTATTAACTTAGTATTATTTATATAAGCTACACACGTGTGCTTTTAAAATACACAATTAAAAACAGAAACTTTTCTACAACAGACCAGTTAAATGTAATCAAGAAAAACAAACAATGTATGCCTACCCTTCCATTGTTGTTTTTGTAGCCCGCGGCGTTTTCGCGAAAAACAATAACGGACACATTTTCTTGGGAGCTCGACAAAAGTAAAATGTTATTCTTTATGTTCTTTTAAAAAAAAATATTGTATTCAATGTTAGATACTGAATAAACGAGTATTCTCTTAAAATGTATCTCTATCTATATATCTGCATATAATCTCTAACGAACTAACTATAATATCTTAAAATACTTTTTGCGTATTACCGATTATATTTTTTAGTACTAGTTTAACAGAAATACCGTTTTAATTTATATCTTTAGAAGAACAACAGCATTTTGTATGCAAAAGAAATGCATGCATGTACACACCGTGTATAATGTAGTCGTAAGGTACCGACAGAGTAGAATAGTACACCGGGCGACTAAGGCAAGAGGCGACTAAGGTACCAGAACTGGCAGATGGCGGTATATCCAACCGAAACAGTGTAGCTCAAATGCACAGGGCGCGGATAGGCAGCAGCATCCCCATCGCTGCGCTACCAAGGCTGCGCTCTGCGTTGCCAACAAATTTGCCCAGCGCGGCAATTATGTGCAAAAAACCTCCATTCTTGGAGAGACATATGTCCAGAAGTGGACTTGGATTGGCTGACATGATATTGTTATGTCCCTGTTTAAAGGTTGAGAAATGCATTGAAATAACTGGGTAATGAGACATAACATCTGCAAGTCTCAAGGTTGGCAACGCTCTAGTGATATCCTTCTGATAATACGAGTGTCTAAAGGCTGCGGTGTCTCTTACTATCACGTGGACCGTATGCTTGTCTGTGGACTCAGACTGATAAAATAAAATTAATAAAAAAACATTTAAACGGATACGAGAATCGTCTGATATTTATATTATATCCAGTTAAAGTTTATTTATTAACTTCTTTTCATTAATTTACAAATGTATTTCTAGAAAGCAGTGGAAAAGTAGCTTTGCTATTCATTGATGTAAAAAACCTCTTGATATATTAATATACATATATCAATCAATTAATTTTATTAATATTGCCTGAAAATCGTTGTTTCCTTGTCGCTTATTATGTTAACGAAATAAAAACAATGTCTCATGTTCAATGTGAAATTTATACTCACTCCCATGTTTTTCCGCTGAAATACAACTACAATAAAGCTACTGAGAGTTAAGAAATGCTACTGTTACTTTTATCAGTAGTTATGCTGAGAGTTAGCGTTATATTCTTGGTGATTTGAGTTATGAATTATCTTCAGTCATCTTTTCACAAGATAAGCAGTCGGTAATATATGTATAATTAAATTGAACATGTTCCTGTTTTATAACTATTATGTTGTTGAAAAATTAAGATGTTCGTTTTCCAGTCCCACGTGAATCCTTACAAGCAAATTTATTTTTATATATTTTTTTTAATGAAAACGACCTTAAAACATAAAAAAATAATTTTATGTTAAAATCTGTGTACAAAATAGAGCCTTGTAGAAAATACGATGTTAAAGATAAATGAATCTGATACTTTAAGTGCCTCCCTGCCAACAACTTGCTTTTATTATATAAGACAGACTAATGGATCGGAATTACGCCATTGTCTTGTGTTTATTTAATAATTTCATAAATAAATCAATTGTTTGTTTGTTTCATATTTAATAAAGCAGAATCTCAAATAATAGAAATCTGATATGAGTTAACAAATATCATAAATAAAGTATTTTGGAATATTCTAGAAGTTACTTGAAGTGAATTTTACAACAAGAATAGAATAATAAGAACTAAGAACTAAAATATGTGATGCGCCAAGGGTCGTGGGTTCGATCTCCACCAGTATATTGAATATCTGTTTTTCCCTGCATCTAGGTGTTAAATATGTATTCAAGTATACTATTTATAATTTCTCTGTTGTCTGATGTCTGTAACAGTTGTCTTAATGAATAACGTTTCTAATGAATAACTAAGCAGTCTGGCTATTAAAAAAATATTTTTTATTTAAGTCAAACCTAGTGAAGTCGAAGTAAACTGTTTGAACTTAAATAAATACAACATATATTCTTTATAATATTTTCTTACATTTATACATTCTACTACATTATTAAGTTTTAACAAAAAATGAATCTTTTTTACTTTCAAATTTGTATAATTGATATTAAAAGATGCTCTTGTAAAAGTTGAACAATTGGGTATACCAAAGTCATTCTAAAGTTGTTTATAATTAACACTTAAAATAAATGGGCCATAAAATAATCTTACAAGTGATTGATTAAGCTCGTAAAGTTTTTTATAAGCAATTAAAGTTGCACTGATACTTAAAAACAAAATGAAAATGATTAACGAGTAATGTAACATTGCATAGCTAAGAAATAATTTTCTTGAATTGAAAATATCTGCAACAGTGTTAGATAATGCAGCAAGTTTTGACATGGATGCAATATATTTTAGAATACTTTAAAATATCTTGAATTTGTTCAAACTAATGCAAGGATTCCTAATTAGCTACGATAACTGACAAGTCTCAGGCGCTATAAAGTACCTCCTTCTCTTACATAACAAGTTACAAGCACGCCTTTGCAACTTTAAATTGGAAATAAATTTATTAACCTCCCGGAATGGCTTGGTAATTTCAATTCTATTCAACTCATGCTATGTGCTTGATATGTTGCTATTTCACAACTTCATAGCCTACAGAACCAATGAGTTGCCAGCTTTGCTTGTCTATTTCCAGCGTGTATCCAATACTAAACTTTTCACATAACCCGGCCAACCTGGCACTCAACCGCACCACATTATTGTCCTTCGTTTTTGTTCAGTTCACTATTTCTGTATGAATGCGAATCCCAGACTGAAATGAAATGTTAGAAATTTAGTTTCCATAAGAGCTAAAGGTTTTCATGATCAGCCTACTTTTGAAACCATTTCTATTTTGGAACAGTAATTCTCCTTATACATATATAAACAGAAATCTGAAGGCAACTGATGGAACTGAAGTGACATTTTGTTTTAAATATTTTTAATATTTTTAACAGTTATCCCTTCCTTACTTATAAATAAACTACTGTGAGTTTAAGAATTATATGTAGATTAAAGAATAATGTGATAAGAGATCAATATAGTGTAAAAGATGGTACAACAATAAGGCAAAAAAAGAAAGGAATGATTTTCCATTGATAGATATGATTTGTACATGTATAAAGGTAGACATTAGACAGACCGCTTACAAAAGGTGGTCTACATTGGCACTTTACTCTCATCTTTTTCTACCGCCATATAGGAGTGTTCATATTACAGTTCCGATAAGAAAAGCAGTGAGTTTAATTATACCCTCAACTTACGAGAGTGAATGTAAGTGATATTCTTGGGATATTACCAGCGTTTATAGGTTTTAGTGATGCTAACTATCACGCGAACTGCATGCTTGTTTATTGACCTGTTTAATAAAAAAAACTTAGGCGAATACACCTTAACCGAGTTGGAACTATCAAAAATAAAGGAGCAAGTGATGAAAGGTATGAAAAG